>OX457024.1:105594751-105971991 GCA_949752745.1 Protula sp. h YS-2021
TTTTGAAAGCAGCCCATATCAGTGTTGCGATGCCTATTTTTGTTTATTCTGATTATCCGCTTTCACACCTTTTCTTAAATATATTTTTCCTTCTCAAAAGCAGAAATATCAACAGGAAACGGGATGGCCTCAAGGATTATGTCATAAACAATAACAATTTCACTTTCAGAAGACCTTTGTCTCTACAATCAGAAAAATAATGACAATATATCGAGCAGTTACACTTAGTCCAAACAAAACTCGTCAGAGAAATGTAACATTCCAGAGTAAACAGAGCCTATCTCTTTAGGAAAAAAATAATAAAACGCACACATAAGAGATTTGTGCGCGCAATTGTAGAAAATTGAAGCGTTTTAAGATCATACCACCAATGAAAAGAAAATAAAGTCCGTCATTCGCAGCGGTTTTGGGCCCATCGATTCAAAAGGAAAATTAGAACATTCTAACCGCATGTGTAACTACAGCTATTTTTAACAGAGATAAGAGAAAAATAAATGTATAACGACGTCTACAGCACATTCAGATAAACTGTGTAAAATAGCATGCAAATATGAGAAACAGCCTGCAAACTATTACAGTAATCTTCCCCAGTTTGAAAATCGGAATTTACCACACATTACAAGCACAAAAAGTTGTTGTTCTCTTTTTTTTTTCAATTTTGTAAATGCTGAATTGTAAATGTGTATCACTCTCATGCCAATTAAAACCTTATAACTAGATCTTAAAAGTCCTTTTTTGCTTAATCCAATGTCACTCAAACAGCACGATATGGAATATCGGGCGTAGCCAGCATTTTTTCAAGGAGTTTGTGAATTTCCGTTGCGTGACATTAAAAGTATTGTTTCAAATGTCTCCGCATAAATAACTTTGTTCTTGGGGTAGGTGGGAGTAGGGAGGGGGGGGGGGGTGGATTTAAAGTATATTTGACCCACTTTTTCAAGGCAGCCCATATCAATGTTGCCATACCTAAGATTGTTTATTCTAAGGATCCGCTTTCACGATTTTTTTAAGAATATATTTTTCTTTCTCAAAAGCAGAAATATCAAGAGGAGACAGGATGGCCTCATGGATTATGTCATAAACAATAACAATTTCACTTTCAGAAGACCTTGGTCTGTACAATCAGAAAAATAATGACAATATATCGAGCAGTTACACTTAGTCCAAACAAAACTCGTCAGAGAAATGTAACATTCCAGAGTAAACAGAGCCTATCTCTTTAGGAAAAAAATAATAAAACGCACACATAAGAGATTTGTGCGCGCAATTGTAGAAAATTGAAGCGTTTTAAGATCATACCACCAATGAAAAGAAAATAAAGTCCGTCATTCGCAGCGGTTTTAGGCCCATCGATTCAAAAGGAAAATTAGAACATTCTAACCGCATGTGTAAATACAGCTATTTTTAACAGAGATAAGAGAAAAATAAATGTATAACGACGTCTACAGCACATTCAGATAAACTGTGTAAAATAGCATGCAAATATGAGAAACAGCCTGCAAACTATTACAGTAATCTTCCCTAGTTTGAAAACCGGAATTTACCACACATTACAAACATAAAAAGTTGTTGTTCTCTTTTCTTTCAATTGTGTAAATGTTGAATTGTAAATGTGTAACACTTTCATGCTATTTAAAACCTTGTAACTAGATCTTAAAAGTCCTTTTTTTAAATTCAATGTCACTCAAACAGTACGACATGGAATATCGCGCGTAGCCAGCATTTTTTCAAGGAGTTTGTGAATTTCCGTTGCGTGACACTAAAAGTATTGTTTCAAATGTCTCTGCATAGATAACGTGGTTCTTGGGGTAGGTGGGAGTAGGGAGGGGGGTGGATTTAAAGTATATTTGACCCACTTTTTCAAGGCAGCCCATATCAATGTTGCCATACCTAAGATTGTTTATTCTAAGGATCCGCTTTCACGATTTTTTTTAAGAATATATTTTTCTTTCTCAAAAGCAGAAATATCAAGAGGAGACGGGATGGCCTCAAGGATTATGTCATAAACAATAACAATTTCGCTTTCAGACGACCTTGGTCTGTACAATCAGAAAAATAATGACAATATATCGAGCAGTTACACTTAGTCCAAACAAAACTCGTCAGAGAAATGTAACATTCCAGAGTAAACAGAGCCTATCTCTTTAGGAAAAAAATAATAAAACGCACACATAAGAGGTTTGTGCGCGCAATTGTAGAAAATTGAAGCGTTTTAAGATCATACCACCAATGAAAAGAAAATAAAGTCCGTCATTCGCAGCGGTTTTGGGCCCATCGATTCAAAAGGAAAATTAGAACATTCTCACCGCATGTGTAAATACAGCTATTTTTAACAGAGATAAGAGAAAAATAAATGTATACGTCGTCTATGGCACATTCAGATAAACTGTGTAAAATAGCATGCAAATATGAGAAACAGCCTGCAAACTATTACAGTAATCTTCCCCAGTTTGAAAATCGGAATTTACCACACATTACTAGCATAAAAAGTTGTTGTTCTCTTTTTTTTTCAATTTTATAAATGCTGAATTGTAAATGTGTATCACTCTCATGCCAATTAAAACCTTATAACTAGATCTTAAAAGTCCTTTTTTTGTTTAATCCAATGTCACTCAAACAGCACGACTGGAATATCGGGCGTAGCCAGCATTTTTTCAAGGAGTTTGTGAATTTCCGTTGCGTGACATTAAAAGTATTGTTTCAGATGTCTCCGCATAAATAACTTGGTTCTTGGGGTCGGTGGGAGTAGGGAGGGGGGTGGATTTAAAGTATATTTGACCCACTTTTTCAAGGCAGCCCATATCAATGTTGCCATACCTAAGATTGTTTATTCTAAGGATCCGCTTTCACGATTTTTTTAAGAATATATTTTTCTTTCTCAAAAGCAGAAATATCAAGAGGAGACGGGATGGCCTCAAGGATTATGTCATAAACAATAACAATTTCACTTTCAGAAGACCTCGTTGTGTGCAATTAGAAAAACAGTGGTAATATATGGAGCAGTTACACTTAATCCTAGCAAAAAACTTCAGAGAAATGTAACATTCCAGATTATACAGAGCCTATCTCTTTACGAAAAAAATAATAAAACACACATATAAGAGATTTGACCACGCAGTTGTAGAAAATTGAAGCGTTTTAAGATCATACCACAAAAGATCATAAAGACAGTCATTCCTAGCGGTTTTGGGCCCATCATTTCAAATAGAAAATTAGAAAATTCTAATGGCAGGTGCAACAAAGAACGCTAGTTTTAACAGAGAGAAGAGAAACCGTGTAACCAGATCTGAATGTTTTTTTTTTTTTTTTTTGAATTCAATATTACTCCAATAGTACAAGGTGGAATATTTTGTGTAACCAGCATTTTCTCAACGGGTTTGTGAATTTCCGTTGCACGACATTGAAAGTATTGAGTTTATCTTATTCCTTACATAAAATCCAAGGTTGAAGAAGCTTTAAGACTTAAGTACAAAAAAATTCAGGCCATCGTACAAGCGATATTAGATCTATCATTTAAAAAAGCAAAGCAATTCTAGCCAAATTTACGGACAAACTGAGCTAATAGAAATAGACAAAATAAATGTTTAATTATAAGGACCGCAGTTTCAGGCGAAAATAGCAATCTATGAGAAACGCAAGCCATTTCCCTGCATGCATTGTTTTGAATCCACACTCCTCTAGAAATGATTAGACGAATTTAAGATTCAGTCGAATCCAGCCATCATACATTGACAAAAAAAATACCACTGTGTGCATACCAAAGAGGTATGAACACAGTGGTATTTAACGTCAGTGTTCCAAAATAATAACTGCAAAAAAAGTCAAATAAAAGGTCACAACCATTATTTTATTCTTTCCAAAAATTGCACATGTTGTGTGCAAGAAACTGAATTATGTTGAAAACTATGCTCAAAAATATAAGTGCCGCCATTTAATTGTTGTTGGACCCAAAACTTCAAAAAGATAAGTATGTAAATAGAACAATTTCTTCACATGTAGAATATACATAGCCTCCACAACCAGTTATGAGCTAGTCGTTATGGGCTAGTCGGACTATAGTTTCGGCATCCACACTTCTTTATTTCAAGGTCTGGTTACGAGGTATTAATTGATATTCAAACATAAATACATTGTTTACCCCATTGTGAAACAGTCTCTAACGGGAAACGTAGACCATTACAATATATTTGAGAGTTTATTTTAAAATATATTAATAGAAACTTCTTCGCAGTTACAAACTTCCTTTTTAACAGACTGTTTCGCAGTAGGGTAAACCGTCTACGTACTCTGGAATTTGACGTGCCGACATGCATTCGCATGATATTTTTTGACACGTATATTTCAAATGACAGGAAAAATAATAGTAATAATAATTTTGGAATGGAAGTCTAGAAACGCCTTTCTTTTATGACTTGATATTATGCACCGACTAACGGATACACTTCTGTTTGTAAACAAAACCACGTGTATTTGTAAACAAAACTTTGTTTATTTTGTTATGGAAATGACCTAAAAAGACCACGTGCAAGGTCTACATTCACTTTGAGCTTACGTTTAAAAGGCCGTTTTTCTCTTACACACACTGTCCAAGTTGGCTGGAATTATGTTTTGCAGTTTTTACTGAATATTGAGAGATCTAAACAATATTTTTTTAAGCCCATTAAAAAGGAGACGGCAAAAAAATTCGGCCAAGATTGTATTTGATCATTTTTGGAATACACCCAAAAATAACGATTTTAGAACTCAGGCTCCATCTGCGCCTTCGGGCTGGATTCGACGCGAGCCTATGTATGTGTGTGTGTGTGTGTGTGTGTCAGTCTGTTGTGAACAAAGTGTTGTGTGCAAGATATCTCGAGAACGAAACGTCGGATCGACTTCAAACTTGATCGAATTATTCCTTGGTAAGGTCGGACGGTTCTATCAACTTTTGACGCATGTCACGTGATTAGGGCAAGCGTATGACGTCATTACGTAAAAATCTTGTGTGCGAAATTTCTCAGCCGCTGAACATCGGAGAAAGTTGAAACTTGGTGGGATTGTTGCTTGGTTGGCCCGAAAGACTCTGTAGATTTTTTTCGCGAGTAGAACGAACGAATGCGGCGTATGACGTCATCACGCAGAATATGTATATATTTTGAACAAGGTCTTGTGTGCAAAATATCTCGATCACGGAAAGTCCTATCGACTTCAAATTTTATATCAATATTCCTTGGGTCAGTCGGCGGGTTCTATCAATTTTTAGCGCATGTCAGGTGATTAAGGCAGGCGTATGACGTCATTACGTAAAAATCTTGTGTGCGAAATTTCTCAGCTGCTGAACATCGGAGAAAGTTGAAACTTGGTGGGATTGTTGCTTGGTTTGTCCGAAAGACCCTTTATATTTTTTTCGCGAACGAACGAATGCGGCTTATGACGTCATCACATAAAATATGTATATATTATAAACAAGGTCTTGTGTGCAAAATGTCTCGATAACGGAAAGTCCTATATTTTTTTCGCGAACGAACGAATGCGGCTTATGACGTCATCACATAAAATATGTATATATTATAAACAAGGTCTTGTGTGCAAAATGTCTCGATAACGGAAAGTCCTATCGACTTCAAATTTTATATAGATATTCTTTGGGTCAATCGGACGGTTCTGTCAACTTTTTACGCATGTCACCTGATTAGGGCAGGTGCATGACGTCATTACGTAAAAATCTTATGTGCCAAATTTCTCAGCTGCTGAACATCGGAGAAAGTTGAAACTTGGTGGGATTGTTGCTTGTTAGGTCCGAAACTCTATCGAATTTTTTCGCGAGTAGAACGAACGAAGGCGGCGTATGACGTCATCACGTAAAATATGTTTTATTTTATAAACAAGGTCTTGTGTACAAAATATCTCGATAACGGAAAGTTCTATCGACTTGAGATTTTATATGAAAATTCCTTGGCTCAGCCGGACTGTTCTATCAATTTTTGTCGTGTCACGTGATTAGGGCGGGTGTATGACGTCATTGCGTAAAAATCTTGTGTGCGAAATTTCTCAGCTGCTGGGCGCCGGAGAAAGCTGAAACTTTGGATTATTGCTTGGTAGGTCCGAAAGAAACTCTAAATATTTTTCATCGCGTAAAATGTGTATATTTTGAACCAGATCTTTTATGCATAATATCTCGATAACGGAAAGTCATATCGACTTAAAATTTTATATGGATATTCCTTGGTTCAGTCAGACGACTGTTTCAACTTTTGACAGGTAAAAAGTTATCTGTTCTTAAGCAAAATATCTCGACATCGGAAAGTCGGATCGACTTTAAATTTGGTGTAGTTATTCCTCGGATAGGTCACACGGTTTTATTAAACATTATTGAACTCGTATAGAAAATCAAGAAAGATGCATAACGTCAACAGCCCCCCCCCCCACCCCAACCTCCCCATTTTTGGCTGCTTTGTTATCTATGCATGGGTGTTAACTGCGCTGGGGATGTCGGAAGATTTTCCCGAAGATTCTCTAGTGTTCCTGCATTCTTTAGAAAGCTTCAAAACAGTAACAGCATTATTGTCGGTCCATTGCTATTTGTTATTGCCTGAAATTGAGCTTTTTGTGCATTTCTCATCTATGGTTGTTACGTAACATGCCACTCAGTCAGGGGTCAGTGTCAGTTGCGGTGCATGATGGAGTCGTTATCTACGAGGTCATGGAATGCTATTGTCGTATTATAGCTCTAAGCAGCTCTAGCTATTGATTTTTTTTCGCCGCATACTTGATTAGGTTTCCAAGATGTGCTATATATAGGAGCCATGCTGTATCGATTAGCATTGTGTGCAGAAGCATTTTTCGCTATTAAATTGGGTCGTCTGATATCTTGTGTTATGAGGAGCAGCTCACCATTTTGCCTACGAAATTCTTCCCCCTTCTCCCACCGAGGTGCGTCGTCTCTGATGCGCAGTTATGAAGAATGCCTTCCTAGTGCTTTTTGGCCGATGGGAATGTGCGAAGACAAGGTAGTCTATCATGGCTATAGCTACACTTAGGGTACAGACTGTTACCGTTGCCTTGCGTAAAAGGGTTAGAGTTGTGTTTATAGTCGGACCTACAGTAAATAGCTGGGGGCGGGGGGGGGGGGGGGTGGCGTGTGGAGGATGATGGTTAGCAAAAAAAAAAAAATCCCGACCACCTTCAAGACCCGGATAAAAAGATGTAAGGTAAGAACCGTTTGTCGTGACCCCTTCCACATTCAGGTAAAAAGACGTACGGTAAAATCTGCCTGTCTTGACCACCTTCCAGACCCGGATAAAAATGTAACGTACAGTAAAACTGCTATAGTGACCAACTTCAGATCTGGATAAGAGGGGCCTACAGTAAAACCCGTTTTAGCGACCACCTTTCAGACTCCGATGAAAAAAGATGCTCATTTATATCTGTTTTAGTGACCACCATCTGTTTGGTTTATTTTAAGATTTTTACAATGAATGATTTTATGTTTGCAGAAATGAATATTTTGTTTCAGTTTGGGGGGGTGGGGGGGGGGGGTCATGGGTTTAGTCGGGGAGACATTTGTTTTTGTTCACAAAAACAAGAAACTTAAGTAGGTATCGATTGAAAGTGTGTAATATAAGCCTGCACTCTTATGTTTTGTGTGCACTGGCCGCTCTAGTTAACAACTGACCCCCTCCGCGATAATAATAATAATAATAATAATAATAATAATAATAATAATAATAATGAATTAGAACCTTACAGAATTTCAAGCAATTCAGCAAATTCTTTCAACTCTGTCCCAAATGATACATGTCATGATTTTGCTCAATTACTTGCACAGAAACAAATTACGGAAATATGATTTAAAAACATATGAAATGTTATTGCTTTACTAACAGCACGCGTAGAACTCGGTCTCGGAGACGGTCTAGTTACGGTGCCTTCTGCAGCGCTAACTGGTGCCTGTGAAGGAGGACCCAGTTCTTCCCGATCGTCCACTGTTTCAGACTTCTAAATAAATGTACATATGCATTTTTCAACTATTTCCATTACATGAATATATATTTTTAAAAAGCCCTTTTTATTTATTTAATATTTAACATTTATCAATTTTTTCTTTATTTATTTCTTTTATTCATTTCTGATAAATATTTTTCTATTTTTTTTATTTTTTTCTATTGATGTATTATTTATTTACTCATTTATTCAATATGTATATTTGGGGGTGTGTGTGTGTGCGTGCGTGTGTGTGTGTGTGTGTGTGTGTGTGTGTGTGTGTGTGTGCGAGTGTTCACTGTAAATGTATAACTGTGAGATTTACGTTTTTGTGAAACGAACAAGAACACTCCGTGCTGCGACCAAAGAATGCAACGCCCTGGTGCATTAGCGTAAGCGGAGAGTTTCGATCTGTAAAGAAAATAAACAAGTTTTAATGTATTTTTACGTTAAACAAATATGAGAACAATATATTATTTTCACTAATTCATTCGCCTCTTTCAATATGATTATGCACATTGAACCGATGAATCGTTCCGTGCTAATTAACGTAACATTTGGTATTGTAAAATGTACAAATACAGTGGTGATCTGTATTTTTTTAAGTAATATTTATTAAATATGAATGTAATTTACCATTTGATAAAGTTTGAGCCATCTTTGTTGATTCTTCGATAGTTTTGGGCAGCCTCTTGAACCATCACCTTTTGGCCATTTTCCAGTCTCCGCGAATTGTTCAAGGCGATTAATCCAGAGCCAGTCCGGCAGTGCTTTGTGGCTTCTCTTTGACATGTAAATAAATAACAAAACTGGTAGTTTTAGCGGCAGAAAAAAATGCACAAAAACCTGCCCGACCATACCCTAAAGTAATTTACGCACCAGTATTTTTTTTATTTTAACCCCCCCCCCCCCTAATTTATTGTTTTGGAAGGTGCCGACACCCTTAACCTACCTTTCACAGCCCGTATTTTATTATAAAAAAGCAAAAAAACAACGACACAGAGAGAGAGAGGGAGAGAGAGAGAGAGAGAAGGAGAGAGAGAGAGAGAGAGAGAGAGGCAATAACAGCAGAAATGAAACAAAAAATATTGCACATGTCATCGTGGGAACCGATCCCGGGACTCCCTCACAAAATATAGGAATGTAAACCAGTGGGCCACGGCTGATTTATTAATTAAACACCTGTAAATGATTGTCTTATTTCTGAAAGCACAGTTGATGGACTATCTGTGTATGTGACAAAATGTAAACAACAAAAAAGGGCTGCCGAACCAGTTTTATAAAAATAAGCGACCTGTGTGTTTCTTTTTCTCTTTTTGCCTTTTCACAGGAAGGGGTGGGGGGGGGGGGGAGTCTTACAAACAAGAATAAGACATTTTATAAATGGTAAGTATGGACCAATTTGTATATAAAATGTGAAGGAATGTTTTGGAACAATACCGGCAGTGACGTCATTTTTGTCGGTTTCTTTTAATGTGATATTCCACTATAACTACACATTCAAAACAACTGTAATAGCATAAGATCTTTCAAATACATGAACATGCTTACCTTTGTTGCTTATGTGTATCCAATAGTAATTTAATTCAGGTGAAGTTCGAGAAATAATCCACACTTTTATCTGATAAGTAAATTTTTAAATGTCAGGTAAAAATATATATTTAAAAAGGCAAGTTTTAAGTCACAAGAAAAGATAAACAATTTTAAAAAGTAGGTTTTTATGTTTTTGGTACAAGCAAAAGCGCATTTTAAGCTTCGACTTAGGTGATATCCACAGTTGCATTTTATTTCGCCAGCCTTCAGCAGTGTCTGGCCGCTATTTGTCTTAGGGCAGCGTTCAATCTGAAATAGCAAACAACAACATCAAGAAAAAACTTTTCATTTTAATGGCAAAAGTACAATAAATGTTACACTGTTTCGAAATATAAACAACAGAATTTAGTAATACGTTTTTTTTCTCTTAAACTTTTAAAAATGTAATTCGGTGTGGTTGCTTTTTCATTAAAGTAATACCGATTGAAACGCTGCGTGCCACTTTTTTTGACGGGGGGCAGGCCGGTTTCCCAAATTTTTTGTCCGTTGCCCGGTTATGGCAAAGATACGGAGACGTCTGTGCCACTCGGAATCCGGAAAGGCTTTGTGCGATTTCTTCGGCTTTTCAAAACCCGATATGATGACTAAAATGAAACAAAATATTCTTATACACGTTATTATTTATTGAGGTACAGTGGTTTCGAATTTTCCATGCATTTTGAGTGTTATCTTATACCTCGGTAACGGGGATGGGTGGTACAGAGGGGGGATGAGACTGCAGAATGTATATCTTTTCATGATTTAAAAGGAGGACCTGCACGAATTTAAAGTGCCGAATACAACAAAACATATGTTTAAAAAACAACCGTTTCATTGGTGAAATAATTCATCGGATTTAATTGCCATGGCGTTGGAAATGCGCCGGTGCAAATACAGAAACAAAAAAAAAAGTTCAATAACACCGCCCCCCCCCCCCCCCCCCCGAGAAATCCAGTTGGACGAAGAAAAAAATCGTCTCACTTCCATACCGCTGTGTACAATTTGCTACTTATATGTACATAAAAAATGGGAGGGGAGGGGAGGGGAAGGGGGAGGTAAGGGGAGGCGAGGGGAAGTGAGGGGAGGGGAGTCAATAAAGGAAGAAAATGGGGAGGGGAGGGAGTCGATAAAGGAAGAGAAACCCAACATCGGAAAATATTGATATCAAAACACACTAACCTCAGATTTAATACAGTTATGATATTGCTTCACGTTGTTTTCCAAGACGGACGGAGGATTGTAAGAGCCACGGATACTTGTTGCACTGCAGCAAGGTATTCATAAAACAGTAGAAGCTCTTTCTGTGCGTTCTCAATGTGCGTGTATTTGAGGAAGTTAAAAAAATATCTGCTGTGATATTGCGTAAGATAGGCAAGAAATACACTGCCGGACATGGCACCATGGATGGATTGGGATGTGAAAAAAAAAAAAAAAACAGGCAACTGTGGGCATTCACTGATATGGACGACAACGTGATTATTTAAAGATAAACAATTAAAAAGAAGTTAACTGACTTACGGTTTTCACTGTAAATTTGTCCAGTGTTTCTTATCCACTTCTTGATTCGTTTACACTCTCCAGAAAAAGCAATTATGTTTTTAAAATAGAGTATTTACTCCCGGTTCAAATTTCCAAAAAAACCTGTCTTGAAGAGAAGCCAAGCCACGCAGGTGAGCTCATGAGCAAACATGCGTATTAAGTGTGTACAGAATAAAATCGTCATTAATTACTGCGCGCTCTGGCGACAAATTTGCGATCTTTACATAACAGGTAGTGTAAAACAATATTATTTATTTAAAAACAATTTCCAAGTACTGTTTAATTAGTATTTTCCTTTAAAAGGGAAGGATAAATAAAGGATTTATTTTTACTATCTAAATAAAAATGTCCCATAGGGTGACTCGAACCACCGGCCTCTGTGTTACAGGCTGTGTGATCTAGCCACTGAGCCACGGCCCAGTTTGCACGAGCGCGTTGTTATCAAGGGGTAAAGTTTAGTATTAAAAAAAAAGCACTATACTTCCTTTCTTTAACATTTTAATAAAATTGAACAAAACTGGAACGAAATGGAACAAAATGGAACAAAAATGGAACAAAATCTGTTCCATTTTAGTGAATTACAGGCATGTGATTGGTAGAGATATTCCGAGACAAACGTGCTGGGTAGGGCGCCTCGGGGGTCGTTTGTAGGATGAACTGTGTAACTTGATCGGGAAGGGAAAAATGTTGAAGACGCAAAGCGCACGGTAGCGAAGTAGAAAGGACAAATATACACTTCCTTCGTTGCTATTCATTGTATAATATGTTTTTTGTGCTTATGTTTCTATCCTTGCATTTTCTGCCGGGAAACGTGATGCCTTCCATGGTGCTAGTAGTGTCAGTGTCTTCATGGTAACATGGGACATAGTGTTGTGAGTCGGTATCGGGGGCCAGCGGCTGTGGTGTTATTACTCTAAACTCGTGCGGTTGGTTTAAACAAAGCACTTGCTAGGTAGACAGGAAATGGTGTATTGACACACATCCTCATTTAATATTGGGGGTGGGTGGGTTGGATTGGTGGTAGGGGTTTGTCGATTTATCAAGAGCTTTCAAAAATTACGGGGCAGGTTTTTTCGTTTTCCAATGTTGAGTCAGAACATGTGTCTTTATGAAATCGTGCTGTTTGACCTCGTAGGCATTTGATTTTATCTGTTTCTGAGTTTCGCTGTCAGAAAGCGTACTTGGTAGAAATGAAAGTAAGGGAGGGGGGCTGGGCCGTGACGTTCAAGTCTTATCTTGGCACGAGGCTCATGTGTTGGAATTAACTGTAAAATGTCGAAGACGCAAAGCCCGCGTACAGTACTATTTGGCAATGAGAAAAGTATCGGGAAATTCGATAAATTATTTTTTTTTTTACATTCTTTCATGGCAGCGAGTTCTTGTTGAAAATATTTTTGAAAAGGTTGTGCTGTGAAGTCTTAACTTCGCACGGTGATCTTGCTTCATAGCATATTTTTTAATCTATTTATTCAAGTCCTAAAAAACTTCCAACAGTTTTAATTTATCCGAGATGTACATATATGTATAGCCAAGAGAGAGTTCGTTTTTCCGCGATCTATGTAGCAAGGAAACTTTTATTTATCCAATATATATATTCGAGAGATTAATTTTTTAGGTATGCTTGTGTATAAGAGAAAGTTCTGTACTTTTAAATGTAACTTTATAAATGAACAGAGAAAATGACTGTAAATAAAAGGTGATTGAGATTTATGTTCTTTCTAGTATCTTATCACAGGAACATTCATTTATATGGTTCTTGAAATACCACTTACAAATATGGTCCGTGCATTTACAGTGTCCTCGTTTGACACTTAATATTAATGAACAAACAAATAATAAAATAATAAATTAAGTGGAATCAAAGTAAAAAAAAAAACTTAATTCTATTAATTTTAAATAATTGTCCAATTTAGCATGATTTTTTTAACTACCACGTGGTTGTGTATCGGCCTTGTTTGTAAATAAGCCTCTCTTTGTTTATAAACAAACTGTGTTTACTGTTTTATGCAAATGAGGTCGCAGTGCATGTGCTTTTGTCCCTAGCTTGCCGGAAAAATTTCCTATGTGGACAGGATGCGTGATTCGCCGGTTTTCTGTTGAGTTGTTTTCCCTGTTTGACCAAAAAAAAATTTTATTCGCTTAAAAGTTGTCTATTGATCATAGACGAAGATATACCATATCAAGTTTCACCGAAAACTCAATAATAAAAATGTTGAAAAACGTGTCCTCACCAGCCTCTTTGGCCTAGTGGTTAGATTGTCCGCCACGAGACTGGAAGATCGTGGGTTCAAACCCCGGTCGGGTCATACCTAAGACTTTAGATTTGGGACTCCTTCTTGCTACCATATGAGACACTCCACATGTAAGGGTTAGAAGGAGGACTGGATGGTCCCATTTCAGTATAATGTGGCAGGGGGATCCCAATATGACCATACCAGTTGAAAGGGATCTAAAGAACAATACAATTGAATTGTGTCCGGAGTTTGCAGGATGTCTGGATTTGCCGTCTGGACAAACGTGTGTGTGTTTGTGTGTGTGTGAGTCTGTTGTGAACAAAGTGTTGTGTGATTAAGGCAGGCGTATCACGTCATTACGTAAAAATCTTGTGTGTGAAATTTCTCAGCTGCTGAACATCGGAGAAAGCTGAAACTTTGTGGGATTATTGCTTGGTAGGTCCGAAAGAAACCTTTTTTTCGAGAGTAGAACAAACGAATGCGGCGTGTGACGTCATCGCGTAAAATATGTGTATATTTAGAACCAGATCTTGTATGCATAATATCTCTATAACGAAAAGTCATTTCGACTTAAATTTTTTATAATATTATATGGATATTCTTTCGTTCAGTCAGACGACTGTTTCAACTTTTGACGGGTAAAAAATTATCTGTTGTTAAGCAAAATTTCGGAAAGTTGGATCGCACGGTTTTGGTTAAACATTATTAAACTCGTGTAGAAAATCAAGAAAGGTGCATAGCGTCAACACTCCGTCCCCCGCCTCCCCATTTTTTGGCTCCTTTGTTATCTAAGCATAGGTGTTAACTACGCTGGGGATTTCAGCTTTTTGCAGAAGATTCTCGAGTGTTCCTGCATTCTTTAGAAAGCTTCAAAACAGTAACAGCACTACTGTCGGTCCATTGCTATTTGTTAGTGCCTGAAATTAAGCTTTTTGTGCGTTTCTCATCTACGGCTGTTACGTAACATGCCACTCAGTCAGGGGTCAGTGTCAGTTGTAGTCCATGATGGAGTCGTCATCTACGAGGTCATGGAATGCTATAGGTCTAAGCAGGTCTAGCTATTGATTTTTTTCCGCCGCATACTTGATTCGGTTGCCAAGGGGTTCTTTGTATATATTAGCTATTTTGTATCGATTGACATTGTTTGCAGAAGCATTTTTCGCTATTAAAATGGGTCATCTGATATCTTGTGTTATGAGAAGCAGCTCGCCATTTCGGCCCCGAAATGCGTTCTCCCTTTCTTCCACCGAGGTGCGTCAGCTGATGCGCAGTTATCAAGAATGCCTTTCTAGTGCTATTTGGCTTTTGAATGTGCGAAGACAAGGTAGTCTATCATGGCTATAACTACACTTAGGGTACAGACCGTTATCGTTGCCTTGGGTAAAAGGGTTAGAGGTGTTTTTATAGTCGGACCTACATTAAATAGCTTGGGAGGGGGGGGGGGGGGTGGAGGATGATGGTCAGTCAAAAAAAAAAAAAAAATCCCGACCACCTTCAAGACCTGGATAAAAAGTAAGACCCGTTTGTCGTGACCCCTTCCCAATTCGTGTAAAAAGACGTACAGTAAAACCTGCCTGTCTTGACCAACTTCCAGACCCGGATAAAAAGGTAACGTGTAGTAAAACTACTATAGTGACCAACTTCAGATCTGGATAAGAAGGGCCTACAGTAAAACCCGTTTTAGCGACTACCTTCCAGACTTGGACGAAAAAAGACGTCCATTTACCGGTATATGTTTTAGTGATCACCATCTGTTTGGTTTATTTTGTGTTTTTTACAATGAATTAAGGTTATGTTTGCAGAAATGAATATTTTATTTCAGTAATTAAAATGAAAGGGAATTTTTTTTGGGGGGGTGGGGATCATGGATTTAGTCGGGGAGACATTTGTTTTTGTTTACAAAAAGAAACTAAGTAGGTATCAACTGAAAGTGAATAACATAAGCCCGTACTCCTATGTTTTGTGTGCACAGGCCGCTCTAGTTTTTTTTGGTGTTATAGGTACCAAACCTTCGCCCGGTGGTACTTGCTCTGAGCATTCAAGTATCAAATTTAAAAAACTTGCCAAAAATTCAATTTCATATTTTCAAACAAAATCTTCAGAATGCAACCGTTTGAGTAATTAGCACGTTTAAGTATAAAATATAAAAACAAATCATTATATCACTTATACACTAAATTCTGTAGTAAACAAGATCAAATTGGAGCTACATCTTTAAAACTGAAATTTTTTTGCAATGGTGTTTGGAAAACATCGTTTTATTCAAGTCGAGGGTGCGCATAGCCCAGTTGGTAGAGCGCTCATCTTCAGTTGTAGGTTGTATAGCCGGTGTGGGTTGGAATCCTGCTGTGCACTCAGTTATGATCCCCTTAGGGATTCAAACTGGAATGGATTCAAACTGGAATCAGTATAATGTGTCAGGGTAGTCCTGATATAGCGCTGAGATCGCTGAATGGGACTTATAAAACCAATAAACCAATAAACTATTTATGTTATATGCCAAACATGGTCATTTCTAATAGCAAAAGAAAACGACTCACAATTTTCGGGCAGTCAGATGAATCAGTAAAAGATTCTATAATATACAAAACTCGTTTCTTCACAAAACTAACACCATCCACCGTCAAACAAAATATTCGCTAGAAATTTAAATTCTAACTTGACAACATACGCACAATTCCTCCACTCAAAGGATTGGTTTAAGTATTTCCAAATCTGGTTTTCCTGTCTTTGACACTAATCTGTCATTTATCGGCTGGTTCTCTTGAGTCCAAAGTTGGCGGAAAACGAAGCCATCTATAATTATTGTGTGTAGGCGTGTAGACGAATGTGTCGGTGTTGAATAAAGATGCACCATCAAATATTTCACTCTGTGTTGCCCACTTCCCGTTCTTTTTCGTATTTTCGATGTGCCTTTTAGCATCTGGGGAATCAATATACGGTTTGAAATGGCGTTCGTGTTTAGCTAAATATGTGATAATAGTCTCCCTTATGACCTCATGCAGCGATTCTGTGATGTGAAGCAATTTACTCGTAGCACGAAATGTAATCGATTTTCCACGAACCTAATTCTTCTTTTAAGCGCTCGTATAGACATCATATTAATACAGTGTTGCTTTCCTACTCCATATCTTTGGTAAACGATAAAAAGTATGCTGTCGGAGTTAATATTTTATTACTAGTTATTCTTGTTATCAAAGAAAAATTAAACCGAAGCCAGGATGCTTTTTAAGACAGAAACGCCTGCTATCTGACCTTTATACTATATTGCACGGATTTATTATTTGGTATAAGTACTGAATTTTATTTGTTTATAAATATTTTTTAACTACATATCGCAGCAAAAATTTTGATCAGGGAAGCACAAACCGCTATTATATAATCATTTTTTGATTTCCTGGCTTTTAAAACCTATGAACGTTGCATGTTCGCAAGGCCATCACTTCTGTTTGCATTGCACGGCAGAATTTCTTTCATAAGTTGATCTGAAAATTCGCTTACATTACTTGCGTTTTTTCTTGAAGTTATGCCAAACTTAAACGTTAGAAGCCGGCACAAAGCTTTAAATCACTAACAATATACGCATTGCTGAACTTTAACATTGTAACATCAAAAGTATTTTTGAAAATCACACTTTAACTTTATTATTCCCAGATGTTATAAGTCCTGTTTTACAAACCAAAAGTAGATTATGAGTTCTAGTTTTGTTTGCCTATTGCCTGCCATACTGTGTTCACCAGAAAATAGTTCTTACACTCACTAAGCCATACCATACGCGGCTAAGCTATTAAAAAATTTTAAACTTAAAGTAATTTTTTTCTACCTCGGACAAGCGCATGAGAAAATTTGTCCATCGTGAAATCTTTTCGATCCAGTATCTTGATGGCCTCAAAAGCCAATGGTAACTTTTCAAATGCAGCCAGGAAACCCAGATTTTTGTCCTCAGATAAATCTAGTAATCATAATAATATTATTATGATGTTAAACTTTAAATAAACAGTGACTTTTACAAACTAGAGTATCCCGTCATCACTCATCAGTAATAAACCAGGAAATTGGAACCAAATAATATCACCAACACAAAACTATCAACATCTATAGTATTATTTGAAGGAACAAAACTCAAAATTTAATTAAGCACCTGTTCATCTGAAGTGGCAGTAACTAGTATCAAATTATTTTTGATTTCATGTATATCATACTTACATTGCTTACCTTTTCCTACAAATGGCATGTATTATACACAAATATGTAAATAAGGTTTTTTTAAATAGATTTGGAATATATATATATATATATGCTAATCAAGAATATTCAACATTAAAAATCATATTAGCGAGTGTCTTTTCAAGGATTACAGCAGTTGTGTTTTAATCGGTACAGGCGCCGGTCGGTGTGAGAATGTAAATATTTTAATGTTTGCAACAATTACCATGATTGTCGTTCTTTACCTGAGTGCATGGTAGTCAAGTGCCAGCGCAGAAGTTCTTTGCTTGGTGTAAGGTGGGTCAAGACGCCCATGCGGGGCTAAAGGCCCACTCAACGTTATTTTGAAATGTGTTACTTTTTTCACTCAAAATCAAAACTGATCGAAGCGCCACATGACGAAAGCACGTGTAATCTAAATAAAACCACAACAATGGCACAATGTTGCAAGTAAAGACATTATTTGATTTTAGGGGGTCAATTTCATAAGAATCATAATTTTTTGGGAAGCCATAGAAGTTTTTATAGGTTACAGATTTTAGGATAATATCATGAAATTAATAAGTGGCATTTGCTGTTTCTAAAAATATAAAAGAGTGTAACCGATGATAGGCGATAGTAATTTTTTGAGATGATATTCACATTGTACCCTTCGGGGGGGGGGGTGGGGGCACCCGTGAGCCTTTTGCCCCAGGTATGGGTCAAAAGGCCCACTAAGGGCAAAAATTTTTTATTCAGATTTTCATAAAAAGTAAAAAGTTTTAATAACTGATTCATTATTGTGGAGGTAGAGGGATGTGAGGTTGAACACCCACCAAAAGATAAGGAACATATCTAAACTCAATAAAATTTTATAGCAAATCGCGCTTAAAGGGGGTCTCTTGCCCCACCTTACTCTACTTTTTGATTGCACTGGGGCACTTAACATTCCTACAAATATTCATGCTTAAAAAGTTACAGGTTATATAAAACAAATATTTTAAGCACAAAAGTTCAAAACATTTTTTTCTTGAGGTGTTTAGCGCAACCTTTTGATTTAAGAACCCATGTTAAACCGAGGGATTACTTGTAAGCAAAGGAGCTCGTACCGAGGTGTGCTTTCGTTTCCTGTGTTTCTCTTCTGAAAAGTAGAAAAATGCATTTTAATAGTTCATTGCAATGTGATAGGTGGTAATTGGTAAACAAATACTTCAAGTTCTTTGCAATATATTTACTATAGTTATCTTTAAATGTTGAAACAAAATACAAACATTGGGAGTCACTGGTCAGAGGTGGTCTTTTCTTTAGAGCTATCACACTGACTCGCTGTTAACCCGGAGGCGGACTCATAATTGGCCTCAAATCCAATAGAAGTGTCTGTTTTCCATGAAAGGATTTACAAAAGACCCATATCCCATGACTGTGTGTGCTTGTAAAATATCATTATATGTCACGGTAATATATTAATGGAACTTCCCTCAATGAATACCATTTAATGTTAAGAAGTTTAACACTTGCGATGCATTGCCAGACATGCAAGGCTGTTTTGGTAATTAAGTCCACCAATATCCATCTGCACTTTTATCATTGCCTCTGGGCAGAGAACTCGAGTGACATGATTGAAATACTAAAAATAAAGAACACTTACGCAATAAACCTGACAAAGCCAGCTATTAAAAACGTATTGTTACAATAAATAGTACCAATTAATGATTTATTTTATACCATAATTTACTACTTTAAGATGGGTCCAACCCTTTATTTTTAAAGGAGCCCCTTGACCCAAAGAGAGGCCGGAGTCGATATTCCGACCCCTTCGGGGTACCAGACTTACTGGGTTTACCTCAGTCCTTCTGGTATCTCGCCCCTCTCCCCTTACCTATAATATATACCTTCTCAACGTATACCTGTAATAAATACTTAAATAATTACTTGTTTATTCACCAATAAACTACTTTCTACCATATTATATTCGAACTACCTTCCAGACACAATATAACCCCGAAGGGTTTATAGATGTTGAACAATCTAATACTTCAGTACCTCACTCAGTTTCACCATAAATATACCTTTGTGCAGTAATTATAAAAAAGCTGGGTTCTTCCTCTCTCTGTGCACTCCAGTCTTACCTCGTTGGTGTCTGATTACGGACAGTACAGCTGTTCAGCGTTCCCGCGCAAATCGCATAAAAGCTCGGCAGCTTGTTGTGGGTTATTCAATGTTGTTTCAGCAGCTTGGGTCTCCTTCATTGTTAGTACTCTAGTCATATATACATACTTTGCCGTGGGCTGCATCCCTTAATGCCGGTGGATGGAACCTGATCACTGAGACATCTTGTGACTTAGGCAGGTCTTCAAAATTCAAATTAAAATCTGCTAAGGAACCTGCTGGTCAACACTTATCTATGGTCCTTCTCTTCGGCTAAGATGGGTGGTCGTGAGGCCCGTCATGACTATTAATGGCTGGTCGTTAGGGTAAGCCAAACCGCGGCCATTCGGGTTATCGAATCATTCATAACTGGCTAAGCCGTCATGTCTGCCCGCCTGGGCAACCCCTTCTGCCGACATGGGTGGTCAGAGTTATGGCCGGGCCGGCAAAGCTGGGAGAAGATTTATTTAAACTATATGGATAAAAATACTAACAAACGCGGATCCGACATTACAAGAAAACCGACAAAACGGCGACATATCAATATTTACAGCCAATATTTAAATGGGTTACCTTAGTCTTCCGGTTAGAACTTATATTCCAAACTCAATGCGGTGGTTTAATTGACAAAAGTACGGACACATCAAAAGAACATGTAAAGCAAAACTGTTCCAAATGTGGGGAGGAAGGCCACACCTTTGAATCCTGCACCGCAAGAACACCAACTTGCGCCAATTGCTCAGGGCACCACCCGACTTCTTCTAAATATTACCCACGGTGGACCCCGGAGAAAAAAGGCAGGATATCAAGTTCACCGAGTCGATCACCTACCCAGAAGCAAGTAAACTAGCCATGCTAGCTACAAATCTAGCTAAATCATATGCTGCAGCGATGAACCCAGAAAGCCGAACTGCCTCATGCCAGACCGAGTGGGTCTGGGTAAATGAGAGAGACAAAAGAAAAAAATAAAATAGTTCAAGTAACTCCACCAAGATGAACATTACGAAAGCAACCAACAGTGAACTCCTCCCCACCTCAAACTCAAAAACCAAAGACCTCGAAAATACCAGAACCAAACTCAGTAAGAGCCCGGTCTAAAAAACCGGGCCCAAGAGACGCTGACAAAGATTCGCGGGCAAGACTGAAAAACAAAGCCCAAGTCGTTAGACAGAGACAACAGCTGAACCAAAGAAACAGGGAATCTGAAAACAAATTTGCTGCCTTAATGGAGGTTGATGAAGTTGGCCCCTCGCCATATCCCTCTCAAAAATAATTCCAGCAGAGGAGCGTCAGATCTCCCTTCAGATCCCCTTGTCAACTCCAAGCCACCACGAGTGATAATCAGCAGACCTAGAGTCAATAGTACCTAATGACAATAGTAGAGTAAGGTGGGGCAAGACGCCCATGCGGGGTTAAAGGCCCACTCAACGTTATTTTGAAATGTGTTACTTTTTTCACTCAAAATCAAAACTGATAGAAACGCCGGATGAAGAAGGCACGTGTAATCTAAATAAAACCACAACAGTGGCACAATTTATAGCAATGATATTCACCCACCAAATTTAACCGGTTGCACTTCCTATACCAAAAATAACAAAAATAACAACCGATCCTCGGGCGGAATCACTACCTTAATCCGAAATAACGTTATTCAAAGTGAACTCAAATTAAATACAAATCTGCAAGCAACTGTAGTTCGTTTAAGAAAACCTTGTCCATTTGTAACATAAACCTACCACCACTCTCCAAACCTCAGCCAGAAGAATTTAACGACTTGATTAACCAAATACCAAAACCTATCGTACTTTTAGGCGTCTTTGTTGCACATAGCGACCTATGGGGTAATACAAACACCGACCACAAAGGTAACTAATTGAAAACCTACTAAATTTCCACAATCTCTCACTTCACAAGGATAAATCTCCTACATACCTGCATCTTGGCACTGATTCAAAAAACCTCAATCGGCCTTACACTGGCATCTAGTAATTTGTTTTCAGATTTTAAATGGGAAGTCTTGTACGACAACTATGGCAGCTACAGGAGCAGAATAATAGTAAGAAAACCATATCTCCATAAATCCGATGTTCTTTTAATTGCAAAAAAGAAAATTTTTCCTTACCTTACTGTTTAATTGACAATTACGCCTTTCCACCTGATAATATTTTTCTAGGTGAAAAACAGTATGGAAACCTTTTCTTCATAAATCCGATGTTCTTTTAATTGCTAAAAAGAAAATCTTTCCTTACCTTCCTGTTTAACTTTCAACCCATTTTAATTGAATCATCTAGGGTCTACTTAAATATAGTACTCCAGACATTAGCTCTGTTACACCTTTGTCAAAGACCTGTAGAAACCAGCACAGACTATTCTACACCGTTCCCACGCAAAGCGCATAAAAGCGTGGCAAGATGTCTCACAGTAGCTGGCGATAGTACCAGTCATAAGAACGCACTCGGCCGTAGGTTGCATCTCTTTGTGGAAGGAGAGCTATACCTGGGTATTAAGGTTTCTTGTCCCTTAGGCACGCTTTTCAAATGCATATTCTGGTAAGGGACTTGTTTGCCAATACATGCCTATGGTCCTCTTCGGCCCAAGAAGGATGGTCGTGAATTGGCCCGTCACGATCAATAACGGCTGGTCGTCTGGGTTAACCACACTGCAACTGTAGGGTCAATCGAGGCATGACTGGCTGTGGACGTCGCCGTCATGTAGTAGAGTATTCCATGTGTCCTACCCCCGAACGGGTTAACCCCGCTGCCAAAAGGTTGGTCAGAGTAGGGCCAGGGGCCGGCAGGCCTGGAAGAAACCTATTTTATTTTTATGGACACAAATGAAGATCAGTCATATGAAAGAAGTGCAACGAGGACACCCGCAAAGAGAGCTCATATCGATATAGAGTAACCGCCGACACGTTTCCCGGAATACGCCAAGAGACAGACGCTTTAAGCTCTCTCCATTCGCAGTCGAAAAGAGCCTTAACGGTATTGTCGGCACGCGGTTCACGGCAAAACGACTCCGATCGGGTGACCTATTAGTCCATATATACGAGCAGCGACACAGCAAAGCCCAGCTTGAACTCACGACGTTCGTGAGTGTTCCTGTACAGTGCACACCGGACCGTACATTGAACACTTCAAGAGGAGTAATTGCCCATACGGACCTCAAATTCTGCTCCATAGACGAACTCGTCAGAGAACTGAAACCACAGTGTTATAGAAGCCTGATTTCTCGGCCAAAAGGGCACTGTTGTCCTTATCTTTTGTGAAGCAAAATTGCCAACCACAGTAAAACTGGGCTACCTAAACCTGCGGACCACCACCTACATACCAAACCCCGTGCGGTGTTTTCACTGCCAGAGACTTGGCCACAACAAAACTAAATGTAGAGCCAATCAACCAGGTGCGCCAAGTGTGGAGAGGAAGGAGACAGCCAGGACATCTGTACCGCTGCCACCAAAGTGCACAAATTGCGAAGGAAACCACGCAGCGTCCTCTAGAGACTGGCCGCGCTGGAAGTTGGAGAAAAAACGGCAAGAAATTAAGTACCAACAGTCGGTCACATACCAGCAGGCTCGAAAACTGGCAACGCAACCCTCACCTGGGACTAAAAGCTACGCCAACGCGGTCAAACCGACATCACGGGACACGGCTTTCCAGACGGAGGTGATATGGTTGACAGTTCAGAAAACTCGCAACATACCACCACAAAGCACCAAGGTGAAAAAATTGAGCGGGCAGTCAAACATAAGGTGGTGCAAGACTAAAAGTGACTACTCCCAATCAGCAGTGTGCAAAAGCTTAAGAGTCCTAAACTCACCACCATCAAAGAAGAACGGTGCAGTGGTGGCCGCAGGCCCCATCCCCTCCCACCAAGACGACAACAAAGAAGTCCTCCATCTAACCTACCGAACGCCAACCTTAAAGAGAGCCAAACAAGCCAAACAACGACTGCGCTCCTCTTTAACCAGGGAGGTAGAGAATAGGTTCTTTCCACTAATGGAAGAAGACGATAGCATACACCGTCAGAACCCCTCTCCTCCAAAAGTGGCCATAAAAAGAAGCAAATTTCAAGACCTATTGTCGGAATACAACGACTCCTAGGCATGACGAAATAAGACCATATGGCAATACTTCAGTTTAATGTACGAGATTTTTGGACCAACCATCACGAAATTTTAACAATAATATTCCAAAATGACCTAGCAATAATTTGCCTACAAGAAACCTTCTCTAAAACCAATAACCAACCAACGCTGAAGGGATATATCCCCTACAACAAAGACCTTAGCAACAAATCCTCTAGAGGAATTGCAACGTTTGTTCTAAAATATATACCAAAAATTAAATAAATCTTGGTTGGATTATGGTCGCCTAATCTATGGCTCAGCTAGACCACCATGTGTGAAGATGCTTGACCCGATACAAAACCAGGGTCTTAGACTATGCTTAAACGCTTTTAGAACCTCTCCGGCTGACAGCTTGCACGTGAGACCAAATAACAACCCCTTAACATTCGCCCATTGAAACTAGTTCTGCAATACCCTGTAAAACTGTACTGTAACAGACAAAAACCCATCCATTAAATTCGTTTTTGGCTCGGACTTCTCACAATTTTCTTTGAGTGGGGCCATTCCTCCATTTGGAGCCAGAGTATTACCACACCTGCAAGAAGCGGACATCAGCGTTGAGCTCATTGCCAATTACCGAGTATCGAAATACCTAAATGGAAATTAGTTAAGTCCTCATTATTAAAAACGCTATCCGAATTCCCAAAACAACAAACTAACCCGTGTGTGTTCCGATCGAAGTTCGCAGAACTCAAGGAAGTTTACCAAGACTACCAATTTATGTATACCGATGGTTCTTGACGACAAAGCTGCGGCATCAGTTGTCTCAGGGAACAATATTTTGAAAACCAGACTCCCGGATGGGTCTTCAATCTTCACTGCCGATGTCAGAGCCCTCCAGCTAGGCATGCAGACTGTCAAAATTAGTCGTTACAAAAATTTTATGTTTTGCGTTCCGAGTCCATGTCAGTACTAGAATCAGTAGAAAACTGGAAAATATCAAATCCTATAATCTTGGACCCAGTAGAAAAACATGGCGAAGCTGTAAGGGCGGGAAAGGGAATACGGTATAGTTGGTTCCAAGTCACGTAGGAATCCAAGGCAACGAGGCAGCTCATAAAGCTGCTAAAGAGGCTCTAGATATTCAAAACTCTGAATTTCTTGTTTCTAGATGTGTAAAGGGCAAATGGCAACAGTATTGAAACGAACAGATCAACAACGAACTGCATCAGATTAACTCGGTTGTGGGACGTAAATTGCCGTAGCTAAACATTGTTCGGGATGATATGGTAATACGTAGAGCCCGAACCTACACCACACATGAACACCTGCTTTGAGGCGAACTGCCCCCCCCCCCGAATGTCCGGGTTGCCAAGAGGTGTACAGTAAAACATATTTTGATAAACTGCATAGAATTGCAAGACATTCGCTCCCGTTATTTTACTGTCAGTTCCATGACAGAGTGATTCGATAAAGTACAACCGTGTTAAATAATAGTTTCTAAAAGAAAGAAACCTCTATCAGTATTTTTAGTATTTATATCATCTGCTTTTATTGTATAGACATGCTTTTAGTTTGTACACTGTTTTTTATAACCAACGCACACTTTTAACGTTTTGTCCGGTATGAACCTGTGAAGACACCGTATGACCCGGAAAGGGTTGGCCGTGTCGTTAAAAAATATATAACTAACTAACTTTATTACAAGATACATAGTCAAAACTCTATGCTGTGAATAACAACGACCATGTTTTTACCGTTTTCTTTGATTTGGAAAAAGCTTATGAAACAGCATGGAAACATAGAGTACTAAAGGATCTTTTTGATTTCAGCCGCCGAGGCCGCTTGCCCCAATTGATAAAAGGATTCCTGGATGACCGTCGGTTCAGGATTTCGTCTTGGTACAATATTCTCAGAATACTTTGAACATGAGGAAGGCTTCCCCCAAGGTGCATCCTTTCAATTCTACTATTCCCATAACAGCTGTTTTTCATTTTTATGCCGAGAAAGTTAAGTTTCGTGGTAGGATTAACACATTTACCCTAGCTAATGGAAAAATCTAAGTTGATTAATAACGAAGTCAATAGATTCATCGCCCTCTTACATGCCAGTTCGCTCTCGGCACAGAGAAAAAAGTCATCAATAGAGCATATGGAAGCATTTATGCCCCAGCGGTTAAGCATGCGTACAACACTCTGGGAAAGCCTGTGAAATACGTTCACACTCAATGTTGCGCCAAACATGAGTCTTGTGTCTACTATACACGTATAATTCAGTCCGCCTACATCGCGGGAGAGATCGCTGATTGCACAATGACGGTACGCCGATTAGAGATCAATTTTGCACATATACCATCCCTTGTGCACTAATTTTAAGGCGGAATCGACGGATACAGACGACATTTTATCAGGTTCACCCGAGTAATCATTTATGGCAAAGCCTTCCGGTTGGGAGCAATCATGAGTAGGCCTCACTGAGCCATTGTCCTTTGATACGCAAGAAATAGGGCTTATAATTTTCGGCTTATGCTCAACTTTAACGTACCTGCCTGGTTGAAGTTCCTCCATAATTTGCTTTTCGATTTGATCCCTATATTGCACTTCTGCCTTTTTGCTGTTTGGTGTTTCTGTAGGCAGAACAGCTGATTGGGGTTAGACAATAACGAAGCCATTTTTAGTCCATTAATCAAGAATTCTGAATCCGGGTCGTTGCGGAGTTCTTTAATCCATACATCAATGTTGTCGGAAGAGGGCTAGAAACGGGTGCGGATCAGGCGTATAGCCCATGCAAGTGCTCACGGTGGGACTTGTTACAGCCTTGCTTCATACAAACGTGATTATTTACACACTTGTCTGAAACATTCGGTGTCTGAATATTGCGGCAGATTTCTCTACCGGTTTTCGGGTCCGCTCTGATACTTTGGGGAGTCGGGCATCTGCTTGGTGCGGCGACGCTGTTAAGTACCGTTGAGATATTTAAGCCAAGATAGAGCGAATCCTCGCCAAACTGCAGTTGGCATGCCGATTCTTTTATAGACGGTACTCCTGGCCAAAAAGCATCATCTGTTCTTTTGGGTAATCTTGGAGATGATTCCAGTTTTGACGTGATATCTCATGTATCCCGATATTGCTTTCGGCGTGTCGTTAAACAAATCATATAACTAATTCGGCGTGCAGGGAAACTTTCCCGTGTGAGTTAGCTGGGGGAGCATTCGAGTTGAGCCCAGCATATTCTGGTTTAGTGAGGTGTCCTAGGCCACTAAATAAAAGTTTTGCACTGCCAAAATCGGTGATGTCTTGTTCATACCGCGGGCTATCCACAAGACACGAAAAAATTTGTAGAACAGAGCCTTAGAATTACCTGCTGGCCTGCCCTCTAGCTAATTATCACTCTGTTCCTTTGCTTTGTCGATCAACGCGTCTGCGGCCTGGACGTCGCGGAGCAACTGCTCTATAGTCTCCCGTCGGATCTTCTCAGCCACAAGTGGTCGCGTTTCGTGAACAGCCTGACGGTCGGGTGTTGTGCTGACACCGTCTTCGCCGGGAGGGAAGCGACGCGCCCCCTCGCTTTGGGTTAATTTGGAGATCGCTCTGTTGAGAGCCAGAGACTGGCCAGTGACTTTTGAGCTTTTTAATATAACTGTTGTCTATGTATTGCAACAGTTTAAGATGGTCGAGCCCGTCTTTCTCGAGTAAATCTTTCGTTTCTTCTTTCACTTTGTTTTCCCTCATGAAGGCAATGAAGGTTTCTTGCACATTTTCAGAATCCATTTTAGATGTTATCCGGGGAACAAGTTTTTTTTTTAATTTTATTATTATTATCCTTCATTTTAATCCTTCTTATTTATTTTGGTTTATTTAATTTAATTTCTTCTTCACTTGATTTGAAATTTTTGCTGCGCGACTCGCTTGCTAACGTGCTTATTAAAAAATTAAAAAACTGTCGTTATCCGTATTTATGCATCCCGTGCGCGCAGTGCTGCTCTGAGCGCAGCGCTGCAAACATGGAAATGATTGAAACAACGTGTGAACACGTAACATGTTGACCAAGAGCTATTTGAGAGCAGTAAAACTACTTCAGTAATCCTATATAGATCCAGGAAGAGGTATATGCCCTAACACACAGCACCTACACAGACAAAATATTTCTTCTCCACTAGAGAAACATAATTACCTCGTTTGTTCTATTTCATGGCACAATTTGTGTGGCCTAATACCATTCGGTGTTCGTTGAATTCCAAGTTTTCTTGAGGACATGAAAAAGAAGCCTCGTTGTCCTAGCAATAATTGGTTTGCGTACAGGAGGTCCAGTAATATTGCAATTAACAGCACTGCATTTTCTATTAAGAAAAAGCAAAATGTGCCTCAACATAACGACAATTTTTGTGAAACATGTCTGTTATTTACTTTATAATAAAAGTATTTGTCATTGAATAAATATAGGTCATAATGGGTCAAATGATTTTCGACAAGTTTCCCTTTGAAACTTGAATCAAAGATTTGAAGTTGGAGGGAGGTATATGTTTTAAATTGTAAACGTTTTTCCTATTGTCAACGTACGTCCACCCTGGTATTGATTCAAAAACCTCTATTGACTTATCTATTGCTACCGCAAATCTGTTTTTGGATTTGTCGCGGAAGGTTTTAGGTGATCTCATATAAATTTTGCTGCTCATCAAAATATTGTATTCAGTTACATTTTTTTAAACAAATAGATTTTAAAATATGACATAAGCTCAATCTAAATAAACCAAAACTGAGCAAAATTTTATGAATTTATCCATAACCTCAATAAATATTCAAAGTATTTCTATGATAACATATCTAATAACTGAAGCTGATAGTAGTGAAGCTTTTGTATTGTAATACGTTGAACATCGAGCTATAAGAAGATATCGCCGACTCACGTGATGACTATCAGTTTCATGTCTATCAAATTAGCGCCGTTAATGTCGTGGTAATATTTTATTCATTAAACCAAATAAACTAAGGCCTTTTCTCTAAAGGGAACCATACCTTTAACTAGAAGCTAAATTTTAAATAGAAAACCGTATTGTCACCGTATTTTTTTTTTATAAAACTTACTTCTCCGCCTACCATCATAATCTAACCATTTTCAACGACAAGTCATACACCTTTCTTCACCCTGGCACTGGTTCACAAACCTCCATTGACCTTTCCATAGCATCTGCTGATTTATACCTTGATTTTAATTGGAAAGTTCTGGGTGACCAGCTAGGCATGCAAATTGTCAAAATTAGTCGTTTCAAAAATTTTATGTTTCGTGTTGACTCCATGTCAGTATTAGAATCAATAGAAAACTTGAAACTATCAAATCCTATAATCTTGTTCCTAGTAGAAAAACATGATGAAGCTGTAAGGGCAGGAAAGGTAATACGGTATTGTTCGGTTCCAAGTCACGTAGGAATCCCAGGCAACGATAAAGCTGCTAAAGAGGCTCTAGATATTCAAAATTCTGAACTTTTTATTCCATTGTCAAACTACTAACTGTATATTTCTATATATGTAAAGGACAAATGACAACTGTATTGGAATGAACAGATCAACAATAAACTGCATCAGATTTACCCGGTCGTGGGACGTAAATTGCCATCCCTACACATTGTTCGGGATGGTATGGTAATACGTAGAGCCAGAATAGGGCATACCTACACCACACATAAACACCTGCTTCGAGGCGAACTGCCCCCGAATGTCCGGGTTGCCAAGATAGGTACACAGTAAAACATATTGTGATAAACTGCATAGAATTGCAACACATTCGCTCCCGTTATTTTACTGTCAGTCATTCGATAAAATACAATCGTGTAAAATAATAGTTTCTAAAAGAAACAAACCTGTATGAGTATTTTTAGTAATTATATCGTCTGCTTTTATTGTATAGACACGCTTTTAGATTGTACACTGTAATATCCAACGCACACTTTTAACGCTTTATCCGCTATGAACCTGTTGAGACACAATATGACCCGCACTTTCATATTTTATTGTGTGAGTCTAAACCATACCACGAAAAAAGATCTCCAAAATGGAAGTTCCAGAAAGCAGACTAGTCACAATTCCAAGAAAACTCAGTTTTGCCCGACATATCAAACACCTCCGAAGAAAGTGTGAGAATGCTTTAAATTTACTGTGAGTCATCTCCTCCCACGATTGGGGAGCAGATCGTGACACTAAACTCATGTTGTATAGGGCTCTGATTAGATTGCGACTCGACTATGGCAGTATAGTTTATGGTTCATCAAGACCATCCTATCTCAAGATGCTAGAACCGATACAGAAGCAAGGCTTAAGAATATGTTTCAATACCTTTAGAACATCCCCAGTCGACAGTCGACACGTCGAGGGAAATGGACAACCTCTTAATAACCGGAGGTTAAAACTTGCCATTCAGTATTCTATAAATCTTTACACCAATACAAATAACCCTACTCATCAGATTGTTTTTAGGGTCACATTATGGGGATAGAGGTACCAATGCGATCCCCCCCCCCCCCCCCCCTTTGGAACTAGGATTATACCTCACCTGCAAGAAGCAGGTATAATAGTTAAATCTGTTGCAAATTACAGAATCCCCAACCAACCCAACTTGGAAGTTAACGAAACCTGTGGTCTTGAAGAGTCTTTTTAAGTCCTCAAAAGAACAAACTAATCCGTGTGTATTTCATTCAAAATTTGCAGAATTAAAGGATAATTATAATGACTACCATTTCATATATACCGATGGCTCCAAACTTCTGGCTGTATGGTAAACCATTTCATCTAGCACACTGTTAAGTGACGGGGGCTTTTGTCCGACTAAGGGATTTGTTTGACACTGCTTGTTGTTTCTTTGTTTGTTCCATCTTTCTTGCCACATTCTTTTTGTGTATCTTGTGAAGTGATATTTATAATCTGAGGCTGGTATGAGCATATCGGTACAATTATCATTTAGAGCCTCTTTTGCAGCTTTGTCGGTTATCTCGTTTCTTCGGATACCCACGTGACTTGGAACCCTGCATAACACTATGTCTTTGCCAGCTTTGGTGGCCTCGTCATACCTTTCCCGAAGATCAAGGATAAGTGGGTTTGATATTTGTCGGTGAGAGCCAGAGACTGGCCAGTGACTATTTTGAGCTTTTTAATGTAACTGTTGTCTATGTATTGCAACAGTTCAAGATGGCTACGCGACTCGCTTGCTAACGTGCTTATGAAAAACTTAAGATTCAAAATTTTGAATTGATGAGCAGGGTCTAATTACTTAGATAAATGGGCACCTGGATGGTGATGTTGCTAAGCGTCCATGCTCCTAAGCGATTAGGGGGTTGTTTGATACTGCTTGTTGTTTCTTTGTTTGTTCCATCTTTCTTGCCACATTCTTTTGTGTATCTTGTGATGTGATATTTAGAATCTGAGGCTGGTATGAGCATATCGGTACAATTATCATTTAGAGCCTCTTTTGCAGCTTTGTCGGTTATCTCATTTCTTCGGATACCCACGTGACTTCGGAACCCTGGAGAACACTATGTCTTTGCCTGCTTTGTTGGCCTCGTCATACCTTTCCGGAAGGTCAAGGATTAGTGGGTTTGATATTTGTAGGTTTTCAATTGATTGCGGGACGGACATGGAGTCCACGCATAGCATAAACTTTTTGTATCGGCTGATCTTCACTATCTGGATGGCGAGATATAGAGCTTTAATTTCGGCTAAGAAAATAGAGTGTCCATATGGCAGTCTTGTTTTCAAGGTGCTGTTTCCAGTTACAACGCAAGCAGTCGATTTGTCGTCGACCTTTGAGCCGTCCGTGTAGATTAATTTCTGAAATTCTACCTTGAGCTCTGCAAAGTTTGATCGAAATAGAAAGGGGCTAGTTGTTTCCTTTGCATAGACCGAAAGGTTCTTTAGCACCACAGGTTTGGTGAGTTTCCACTGTGGTACTTTTGGTACTCTGTGTTTTGCAATGGACTCGTTTAGTCAATCAAAGGTCAATGGTCTAAAGCGCAAAGCGCAGTCAAGGGTCAGTCCTCCAAAGTGCAACGCGCCTGTACGTGACGTCATTATTGTACGGCGTCTCGATCGTTCGAACTTAGCGAAGTCTGCAATAAGGGATGATAAATAAGAGCTTACCCTGCATGAATGAGAATAAAAATAAAAATAAAGAAATATTTTATTAAAAAACACATCATAAATCAATCGCTTTTTTTAAAAGATAATTCTGCAAATTCATTTACTTTTTAAGAAACATTCGCACTTCATAACCATGAAAATAATATTTAGCATAATTTCATATTTATTTTAATAAAATGTGAATCAAGCATTAAAAATTATGATTAAAAATTGAAACCCAATAATTATAGATTTCAATAGTCCAAGATCGTAGTGTCCAGTTCTACAGTCACAAAATATACTAGTTCTATTGATTCGGTTATTTGGACGGCGCAACTGAAGTAAATGCATGCAATGTTTTCCTTTGGTCTAGGAAGCCAATCGTCGTTTCGGTATTATTGTTGCGATAGCTTCAGCTCAAAATGTGTATTGAGACACACTAACCTCGCCCTTGTGTAGTTCCGGTACAGCCGAATTCGTCCTGTCACACCTTGATCTATTCTGAATCGTATTCCGGTTTGGAGTTTAATAATTCCATTCCTTTGTTCGCTATCCCATCAGAATTGCGCAGTATAAGACGCGGTGGAACATAAAATCTATACGGAGAAGGTATTGTTTGAGCGATACTGTCCATTAGAACATTTCTCAGAAAACCAAATCTGGTTCTGTTATTGAAAATGTCTTTTCTTGCAAATACTTAGTCAATCAAGGGTCATTGGTCTAAAGTGCAACGCGCTTGTACGTGACGTCATTATACGGCGTCTCGATCGTTCGAACTTAGCGAAGTCTGCAATAAGGGATGATAAATAAGAGCTTACCCTGCCTGAATGAGAATAAAAATAAAAATAAAGAAATATTTTATTAAAAAACACATCACAAATCATTCGCTTTTTTAAAAAGATAATTCTGCAAATCATTTACTTTTTAAGAAACATTCGCACTTCATAACCATGAAAATAATATTTAGCATAATTTCATATTAATTTTAATAAAGTGTGAATCAAGCATTACAAATTATGATTAAAAATAAAAACCCAATAATTATAGATTTCAATAATCGAAGATCATAGTGTCCAGTTATACAGTCACAAAATATACTAGTTTATTGATTCGGTTATTTGGACGGCGCAACTGAAGTAAATGCATGCAATGTTTTCCTTTGGTCTAGGAAGCCAATCGTCGTTTCGGTATTATGGGTACGATAGCTTCAGCTCAAAAAGTGGATTGAGACACACTAACCTCGCCCTTGTGTAGTTCCGGTACAGCCGAATTCGTCCTGTCACACCTTGATCTATTCTGAATCGTATTCCGGTTTGGAGTTTAATAATTCCATTCCTTTGTTCGCTATCCCATCAGAATTGCGCAGTATAAGACGCGATGGAACATAAAATCTATACGGAGAAGGTATTGTTTGAGCGATACTGTCCATTAGAACATTTCTCAGAAAACCAAATCTGGTTCTGTTATTGAAAATGTCTTTGTCTTGCAAATACTTAGTCAATCAAGGGTCATTGGTCTAAAGTGCAACGCGCTTGTACGTGACGTCATTATACGGCGTCTCGATCGTTCGAACTTAGCGAAGTCTGCAATAAGGGATGATAAATAAGAGCTTACCCTGCCTGAATGAGAATAAAAATAAAAATAAAGAAATATTTTATTAAAAAACACATCATAAATCATTCGCTTTTTTAAAAAGATAATTCTGCAAATCATTTACTTTTTAAGAAACATTCGCACTTCATAACCATGAAAATAATATTTAGCATAATTTCATATTAATTTTAATAAAGTGTGAATCAAGCATTACAAATTATGATTAAAAATAAAAACCCAATATTTATAGATTTCAATAATCGAAGATCATAGTGTCCAGTTCTACAGTCACAAAATATACTAGTTTATTGATTCGGTTATTTGGACGGCGCAACTGAAGTAAATGCATGCAATGTTTTCCTTTGGTCTAGGAAGCCAATCGTTTCGGTATAATGGGTACGATAGCTTCAGCTCAAAATGTGTATTGAGACACACTAACCTCGCCCTTGTGTAGTTCCGGTACAGCCGTATTCGTCCTGTCACACTTTGATCTATTCTGAATCGTATGCCTGTTTGGAGTTTAATAATTCCATTCCTTTTGTTCGTTATCCCATCAGAACTGCGCAGTATAAGACGCGATGGAACATAAAATCTATACGGAGAAGGTATTGTTTGAGCGATACTGTCCATTAGAACATTTCTCAGAAAACCTCTAGAAACATTGCCGCTGCAACCGAAACCTTCACGGGCTCGCCAAGGAAGGGAGAAGTACCAGAGTCACCCAAATTTCCCACTCAATTTGGTGGGAAACCGGTACTCGGTACTTGAGGATGCGGACCAAGGCTGTAACCTAGCCAAAACCCCAGAAAAACAACCATCCACTCCCCCAAAAAAGGTAGCAGAGGCAGAGCAAGACAAAAAAAGCGGCAATAAAACAACAATTAAGACCACCTAAAGTAACAATACAAAGGCCCCGGACCTATAGTAAGTAAAATGGCAATGGTCCACTGGAACATAAGAGGTTTTTGGACCAACCAGGTAGATCTTTTAACTCTGAGCCAACAATATAACCCGTCTGTCTTTTGCCTGCAAGAAACATACGGTACTGATATCTACCCACGAAATTTAATCGGTTACACTTCCTATAACAAAAACGCGAAGAAAAACCGCGCCTAGGGCGATATCACTACCTTAATCCGTAACAACGTTATTCAAAGTTAACTCAAATTAAATACAAACCTGCAAGCAACAGCAGTTCGTGTTACAATGAAGAAAACTTTTTCCATTTGTAACATATACCTACCACCACCCTCCAAACCTCAACCGGAAGAACTCAACGACTTGATTTGCCAAATACCAAAACCTATTCTGTTTTTAGGTTTTGGTATTTGGCAAATCAAGTCGTTGAGTTCTTCCGGTTGAGGTTTGGAGGGTGGTGGTAGGTATATGTTACAAATGGAAAAAGTTTTCTTCATTGTAACACGAACTGCTGTAAAAACCTATTCTGTTTTTAGACCGGGTAATGAAGCTGCGGACCAGGCAGCAAAAGAGGCGCTAAACTACAACATATCCGACCTTCTCATACCATACTCCGATTTTAAACCCCATATTACAAGTTATGTAAAAAACCTTTGGCAACAAAAATGGAACGAACAAAGAAATAACAAACTCTTTCAAATCCAACCAACAGTTGGACAAAAACACCTAGCTCCTGGCAGTATTCGCGACACAACGGTTATGCATAGAGTTCGAATCGGGCACACATACATCACCCACGGATATCTTTTGAGAGGCGATGCTCCTCCACAATGTATTGGTTGTCAAGAACGTTTGACTGCAAAACATATTCTACTCAACTGCGTAGATTTTCAGAACATTCGTTCACGCTACTACAGTGTGAATTCCATGAAAGACCTTTTTACAAAGGTAGCACCAAGCGAAATTATTTCTTTTCTGAAAGAAATACACTTGTACAGCAAGATTTAAATTGAATTTAGTTGATTTTAGATGTATACATTACTTGTTGTGTTTATTTTAATTGATTTTAGTTTCAACCTAGTCCTCCTATAGCAACAGAACTGACACAATATGACCCTAACGGGTTGCTAGTGTCGTTAAACCAATCAATCAATCAATCTGTTTTTAGGCGACTTCAATGCACATAGCGACCTATGGGGTAATACAAGCACCGACCACAAAGGTAAACTAATTGAAAACCTACTAAATTTCCACAATCTCTCACTTTACAATAATAAATCTCCTACATACCTACATCCTGGCCCTGGTTCAAAAACCTCTGTCGACCTTGCAATGGCATCTAGTAATTTGTTTTTAGATTTTAAATGGGAAGTCTTGGACGACACTTATGTCAGCGACCACTTCCTCATTTTATTAAAACCATTAGATCCACAGCAACAAAAAGGAATACAAAAGTGGAAATTCCACAAAGCAGACTGGTCACTGTTCCAGGAACTCTGCAAAAAGGCCATTAAAATCAACCAGTTTACACACGACGACAACCCGATTTTATTTTTTACGGCCCTAATCCAGGCAATCATGGAAAAAACCATACTTAAAACTTCCGGAAATCCTGAAAAAACAACAAAAGCCTTGGTTTATCGACGATTGCAAAAAAGCAATAGCCATGCGGGAAACAGCTGTGCACCAATTCTTCATCAGCCCGGACAATAGTACCAAACTTGAATACAAAAGGCTACGTGCCGAAGCACGCAGAACCATCAAAGTAAGCAAAAGCAAACCTGGGCGAAATATATCTCCAAATTGAACAAAAACAATTCAACCAAAAAAGTATGGGAGATAATTCGAAAAATATCTGGTAAAAACATCTCAAAACCCAGAAACCACCTCACTACAAACAACCAAACTATCACAAAACCCGATGAAATAGCAAATACCTTTGGTAGAACCTTTTAGTTCAACTCGTCATCTGAAAATTACTCTCTTGCGTTCCGTCAAATAAAAGAAATTAAAGAACAAATACCAATAGACTTTACCTCAAATAATTTGGAAGAGTACAATAGCACCTTTACTGCGCCTGAGTTGAAAGACGCTATACATAACTCCCATGACTCAGCTGCCGGACCAGACGACCTGCACTACCAGGTTTTAAAACACCTACCTGTATAAACCCTTGAAGTCCTCCTAGAACTACTCAATCAGGTTTGGACTACAGGACACTTCTGAAGAAGAGGCCACTATCATACCAATCCAAAAACCCAATAAGGATGCTACTAATCCCCAAAATTACCGCCAATATCTCTGACAAATTCATTGTGCAAACTGCCCGGGCATGACGTTAAACTGCCTCACTTGGGTCCGACCCTTTATTTTTAAAGGAGCCCCTTGACCGAAACGGGGGCCGGAGTAGATATTCCGACCCCCTCGGGGTACCAGTCTTACTGGGTTTATCTCAGTTCTGCTGGTATCTCGCCCCCCTCCCGACCATGCTCCCTCCCACCAATTTATCATCTCACCAACATTTCCCTTTCTGCCTTAAAAAATAATCACTACCATTTTCATAGCTACTATACAACCTTTCCAAAAAATATACATACTAAAATAGAATTAATAACAATCCTTTTCCACTTAATAATACAATTTTTCAAATAAACATGATGTCATTAATTGAAATAAAGAAAATACTTCCTTACCTTTTTGTTTAACCCTCAACCCATTTCTGGATTAACTCGTCCCGGGCATGATGTTAAACTGCCTCACTTGGGTCCGACCCTTTATTTTTAATGGAGCCCCTTGACCCAAAGGGAGGCCGGAGTTGATATTCCGACCCCCCTCGAGGTACCAGTCTTACTGGGTTTATCTCAGTTCTATTGGTATCTCGCCCGTCTCCCAATCAACCCCTCCCACCATTTCATCATCTCACCGTCATTTTCCTTTTCATAGCTACTATAAAACCTTCCCAAAAACACATATACCAAGAAAAATTTAACAACAATGCCTTTTCACCTAATAAGATCCCTTTTTTGATAAATATGATGTCGTTAATCGTAATAAAGAAATCTCTCCTTACCTTATTGTTTCACATTAAACCCATTTTTTGGATTATCATCTGGGGTCTACTTAACTGTAGTACTCCAGACACGGTATTAGCTCTGTCACACGTTTGGCAACGACTTCTAGCAGCCAACAAAAACCTGCGTTACACCGTTCCCACGCAAACCGCATAAAAGCGTGGCAACCTGTTGTGCGCCCACCAAGATGTCTTACAGTAGCTGATGATAATACCAGTCATAAGAACGCACTTTGGCGTGGGTTGCATCCCTTAGTGGAAGGAGAGCGGTTACATGGGTATTGAGGCTTCTTGTCTCTCAGGCAGGCCTTTCAGATACATACTCTGCTAAGGGACTTGTATGCCAATACATGCCTTTGGTCCTTCTCTTCGGCCCAAGAAGGGCGTTCGTGAACTGGCCCGTCACGATCAATAACGACTGGTCGTTCAGTTTAACCATACTGCGGCTCCAGGGTGAATCGAACGGCGTTGGATGGAGAATACCGCCGCGTCTAGCAGAGTATTCCAGGTGTCCTAGCCCTAGGCGGGTAACCCCCGTTGCCGAAATAGGTGGTCATAGTAAGGCCGGGGCCGGCAGACCTGGAAGAAAATTTTCAAAAAAACACTTAATGGATGAGACAAAAGAAAAACAATACATCACCGACACCCAAAAGACCAAGGATTGAATTGGGGTCTCCCCCTGGTTCATTTTCACAATATCTGATTATCACACCTATAGGGGGCACGTTCTCCCTTCGCTATCCCCCTTCGCTATCCAGAAGGGAGTGGCATCGATAGTGGGAAATCAATTTAACATTAAAAGGCTCCGCTCGGGGGACATTCTAGTCCAAATAGCCACCTTACAACAATTTACAAAACCTCCTGAAAATAACATCTTTCGTAAACACCCCAGCTAAGTGCTCTGCCTTAAATGTTTGCAGGGGAGTGGTTACCCACCCTGAACTAAGATTTTGCACCGATAAAGAACTAGTCGACGAACTCAAGGACCAGGGTGTGACAGCAGCGCGACCTTTGGGCCAACGAGGAACATTTGTCCTTACCTTCTGCAAGCCTAGTTTACCAAGCAATATAAAAGTTGGATATTAAAGCCTACCAGTGAAAATATATATTCCGAACCCTATTCGTTGTTTCCACTGCCAGCAATACGGGCATAACAAAGACAAATACAGAAATCAAAAACCTACCTGCGCAAAATGCGGGGAGGAAGGGCATGAATATGGTTCATGTACCTCTCACATCCCCAAATGCATAAACTGTATGGGCAGTCACCCGACTTCATCCAAGGACTGTCCGCGGTGGCATGCTGAAAAGAAAGTTCAACAGATAAAATTTGAAAAATCGGTGTCTTATCCCGAAGCCCGAAAACTAATGGAATCGCTATGTTTGTTCGAAGTGAGCTTTTACAAAGCGAAATTAAACTAAATACGCCTTTCCAGACCCAGGCGGTTCGTATCACGCTTGGCAATACTTTGTAATATTTATTTGCCACCACATTTGAGACCTCAACCAGAACAGTTGAATGACCTAATAAATCAGTTACCTAAACCAGTCCTGTTCGTGGGCGACTTTAATGCTCACAGTACATTGTGGGGCAATACTTACGTTGATGTGAAGGGAAAATTGGTAGAAAATCTCCTTAACCATCATAATCTAACCATTTTCAACGACAAGTCATACACCTGTCTTCACCCTGCTGCTGGTTCAAAAACCTCTATTGACCTTTTCATAGCATCTGCTAATTTATATCTTGATTTTAATTGGAAAGTGCTGGGTGATCTCCACGGCAGTGACCACTTTCCTGTTTTATTGACTGAGTCTAAACCATACCACGAAAAAAGATCTCCAATATGGAAGTTTCAGAAAGGAGATTGGTCAGAATTCCAAGAATTATGTCATCAGAGTATCAAAAGCGAACATTTTAGTGATGATGACGACGAACATATTTCATTATTTATCTTTCTTCTCCATGGAGTGTGTGAGAAATCTATCCCAAAGACATCAGGATCCCGCAAGAAACCACATAAACCGTGGTTTAATGAGACTTGAAAAGAATCCATAGCGCTTCGTAAACAAGCTCTCAATAAGTTTTCAAATTGCCCAGACCTTACAAGAAAAATAGAATATCAAAGGGCCAAGGCAGTTGCGTGTAAAACAGTTAGAAAAGCAAACAAGAGTCCTGGCAAGAATATGTTTCTCAACTCAACACAAATAATTCTCTAAAAAAGACCTGGGACATGGTTAGAAAAATATCCGGCAAGAACACCTTTAACACAGTAAGCCATCTAGAAGTTAACAATAATATGATCACCGACCCGAAGGACATTTTAGATACCCTAAGCGAAACATTTGAACATAATTCATCTTCCGAAAATTATAGCCACGAGTTTAGAGGCTATAAAGAAACAGAAGAAACTAATCCTCTCAACTTCTATTCTGACAACAGCGAAGCGTATAATGAGCGTTTTTCTCTTAATGAATTAAGAAAGGCCATAGATAGTTCCCATGATTCAGCAGCAGGACCAGATGACATACATTATAAGATGCTTAGACACTTGCCAGACCATACCCTAAAGATCTTATTAGAATTGTTAAATCATACCTGGAATTCTGACACTTTTCCAGAAATATGGAAGGAAGCCACAATAATACCAAAACCAAAGCCAAACAAAGATCCACGAAATCCTCAGAATTACAGACCAATTTCCTTGACAAGTGCCCTGTGCAAAACATTTGAGCGAATGGTAGCTGAAAGATTAAAATGGTACCTGGAAAGAAACAACTTGCTTGCCGACATGCAGAGTGGCTTTAGGAAACAAAGTAGCACTCTGGACCATCTTGTAAGACTAGAATCTTTTGTGAAAGAAGCTTTCAACAACAAGGAACATGTTGTTACCGTTTTCTTCGACTTGGAAAAAGCTTATGACACAGCATGGAAACACGGAGTACTAAAAGATCTTTTTAAATTTCGGCATCCGAGGCCGTCTGCCCCAGTTTATAAAAGGATTCCTGGATGACCGTCGATTCAGGGTTCGCCTTGGTACAATATTCTCAGAATACTTTGAACAAGAGGAAGGCTTCCCCCAAGGATGCATCCTTTCAATTCTACTTTTCCTGGTAAAAATCAACAATATAAAAGATAAACTGAGACAGGGGATAGATAGCTCACTCTTCGTAGATGATTTTGCCATGTCGTGTAGAGGCAAAAGTATGAATTTAATACAGTGTCGTCTTCAGCAGAGTATTTATTCTCTCCAAGTTTGGGGGAATAAGAATGGCTTTAAATTCTCACAAACCAAAACGGTTTGTATGCACTTTTGTCAAAAACTAAAACAACACGACGATCCAGTTTTACACATCTCTAACGTGCAAATCCCTGTTGTCAAGGAGAACAAATTTTTAGGTTTAATTTTTTGATAACCAACTTAGTTTTATCCCACATATGAAACACCTCCGAAGAAAGTGTCAGAAGGCCTTAAATTTACTGAGAGTCATCTCCTGCCACGATTGGGGAGCAGATCGTGATACTAAACTCATGTTGTATAGAGCTCTAATCAGATCGCGACTGGACTATGGCAGTATAGTTTATGGCAGTATAGTTTAGCCCTGCAGCTAGCTATGCAAATTGTCAAGATTAGCCGCTACAAAAAATTCATATTGTGCGTGGACTCCATGTCAGTGCTTGAGTCACTAGAAAACATACAGGTATCCAACCCAATAATTTTGGACTTGATAGAAAAACACGACGAAGTGGTAAAAGCTGGCAAAGAGATAATATTTTGTTGGGTACCGAGCCACGTTGGAAAACCGGGCAACGAGGCAGCCGACAAAGGCGCCAAAGAAGCGTTAAACCAAGACTGCTCAGATTGCCTTATACCGTCATCAGATTTTAAGTGCCATATTTCTAGATATGTCAAAAATCTATGGCAACAATATTGGGATGAACAAACCAACAATAAGCTATACCAAATTAACCCTGTGGTAGGGCGCAAATTACCCTCCCTAAATGGCCTTCGCGACGATATGGTAATTCACAGATTAAGAATAGGACATTCTTACACTACTCACAAACACCTCTTAAGAGATGAACCACAACCCGAATGTATAAGTTGTCAGGAACGGTATACAGTAAGACACATCTTGATAGATTGTATAGACTTCAATCACATTCGTCCCCGTTATTATAGAGTTGATTCCATGAGAGAGCTCTTTGAGAAGGTAAATTCCAACAAGGTCCTAGAATTTTTAAAAGAGATTAACATGTATTCCTATGTGTTGACCACCATTAAGTCTATTTTTAGTATATTTTTTAGTATATTTAAGATTTTATTTTATAATCATTTTGAATCAATAAATTATAAATTCGACAAAATTACCAGGAATGACACAATATGACCTGCAACAGGTTGGCGGTGTCATTAAACCAATCAACTAACTAACTAACTCCTGTTGCCTATCACACGAGTTGTTCGCTTTTCCCTCCTGTGTTTGGATACCAGAACGTGCTAGCCATCTGATCCTCATTTATTGTCTGTTCAATGTCATTTAATGCTGAATCCATGACTGCCATCAACGTTTGACGCCTTTCCACTACAAGCATTGACGAAATTGTCAAGTTCTGTCAACTTTGTGAACAACTTCGTCATTGAGTGTGGAATCCTTTTTAGGTTGATGTAAGCTGTTTTTGCGTGAAGCTTCTTTTTTATATATAACCTCAGAAACAACAGAAGACTGACTTTCAACCAACCATAGAGAAGGAAGCTTTGATTGGATGGCAGATTCCGCCAATGGAAAGATTAGCACGAATAGCGACTATTACGAAATATGCTTAACAATGCATTGGTCGCCAAAAATGAACATAAAAAATACAGCGGTATAGTAAAGGCACTAGTGCGCAGATTAAACCTTCAATATATTAACTACAATGTCATTAAATTTACTGAATTATTACAATTGTGTATGTGACAGTACTAGATAAATCGTGAAAACACGTCTACACATGCCTGAGCATTACATATACTGAATAAGTACAACTGTGCATGTTTCAGCTATCGCTTAACCAAAAAAACTACGACTGCGCATGTCTGAGCTATCGTCTAACCTAAAAACTTCGACTGCGCATGTATGAGCTATCACTTAACCAAAAAGCTACGACTGCGCATGTCTGAGCTATCGCCTAACCAAAAAACTACGACTGCGCATGTCTGAGCTATCGCATAACCAAAAAACCACGACTGCGAATGTCCGAGTTATAGTTCGACCAACATTGTTATCCATTATATTTATGTATGAAATCCCCCCCCCCCCCGGAATTTCAAGCGGCGCACCAACATTCAATAAAATATATATATAGGAAGCAACTGCCTTGCCAGGTAAATAAAAGCTTAAAAGTCGGTCCCAAAGCATCCTAGGGATGGATGGCACTTTCAGCAGGAGAGTCAATGTTCTCATATATTGCAAAAGTGTCCGCCATCTCACTTGACGCTGGAGTGCTTGTACCACGTCCAGGCACAGGTTCAAGATATTCAGTTGAATTTATTTAATCGTAATGGTCAGAAGCGTTCGATCCGGATATGCCCAAAACAAGAGAATCCAATTCGCCCGCTCCTGAGGGTGAAGGACGTGGGTAGGACAGGGTCGCAGCGTACGTCGATCCAGGTATCGGAAACCCTGCATTCGACTCGTTCCGGCTGGATCTGCCAGAAACCAGAGAATCCAACTCGCCAGCTCTTGAGGGTAAAGGACGTGGGTAGGGCCGAGCTGATGGATACGTCGATCTAGACATCGGAAATGTCCTCGACTCATCAAACGAAGTGTCCGGCGAATGCAGTTCCCGCCTTGTGCGCGCCAGTAGGTAACGTCTTTGTGCATTACGCCGACGGTACTTCGCATACAGAACTGCCAAAGCTGTCAATACCAGTCCGAACGCTATCCCAACTCCAATCACAATTCCAAGTGCTATATAATCCGCTTCTGAGGTGCTTCCAGGTGTGACCGACGTTGAACTGAAGGCGTAAACGTCACAGGGGCGGGGGTATCGGGTGCAGTTGTCAGACGCGTTGAAGACGCTGTCGACACATATAAAACATAAATGTTACACAAAAAAGCATTGCAAATTGATTCCGCAGGATAAAAGGGGATGAAATGGGGGGGGGGGGGGGTTAAAGGGGGTGGGGTGGGAAGGAGCTGTGGAGGGGGGAGCGGATAAGGGGTGGAGGGGGGGGGGGTTCTTGGTGACGCGTTATAGTAGCTCTGAAGCCTATTTATTACTGAATAGTATGTTTTGAAAGTACTCACCAAAGTGACAGCCTTCAATCTCTATGCGTAATCCAGCTAATTCCCTGCATTCGTCCGTTTGCATATTGGGATGAACAAGCCAACAATAAGCTATACCAAATTAACCCTGTGGTAGGGCGCAAATTGCCCTCCCTAAATGGCCTTCGCGACGATATGGTAATTTACAGATTAAGAACAGGACATTCTTATACTACTCACAAACACCTCTTAAGAGGTGAACCACAACCCGAATGTATAAGTTGTCAGGAACGGTATACAGTGAAACACATCTTGATAGATTGTATAGACTTCAATCACATTCGTCCCCGCTATTACAGAGTTGATTCCATCAGAGAGCTCTTTGAGAAGGTAAATTCCAACAAGGTCCTAGAATTTTTAAAAGAGATTAACATGTATTCCTATGTGTAGACCACCATTAAGTCTATTTTTAGTATATTTTTTAGTATATTTAAGATTTTATTTTATAATCATTTTTAATCAATAAAGTATAAATTCGACAAAGTTACCAGGAATGACACAATATGACCTCCAACAGGTTGGCGGTGTCGTTAAACCAATCAAATAACTAACTAACTAACGGTTTGCATTCCCTTTATAACAACTTTGCGTATATTTGGGAATTTTTCCCACAGTTTTGTACGCGTAATGAACGAATTTTCCAGCATCAAAACTTCTGCAGTGTTATAAATATTATCAAAGTCATATTCGCTATAACACTTAGCAGTGCGTCCTTCCTCAATACAAAAGTTCGAACCCATATCAAAGAATGAAATCAAAAACAAAATTACAAAACGCGACATTTTCTGTTCTTGCGATTCCACCGATTTAGATGCACTGTTTGTGAGAAAGTTGGTCACAATTTGCAACTTCACAACCGGTCAATTAAAAATCAATATGCACGCTGCCCAAATAACGGCTCATTGTTCCAGCGCGCTATTGCGTCAAGGCCATTCATGTGAATATTGCTAAAAATGCCAAAACCGTATCTATCGTTTGTTTGTATAGAGATAAACAAGATGCCTTACTCACAAAACCTTCAATGAAGATATAAATGTGACAATTTCACCTCATATATATACTCAGGATTTGAGATAAAGATGCGATTCGAGCCAGAAATCTTTCATTGAGTCCTTAGCATAGCTCTTGTATCCACCCACCCATGTGAAATTATCATATGAAAGTACATGTTCTCACATATAAATTAATGCAGATGCAGATCCCCATGCAAATCCATTTTTTTAATCGAATCGATTACGAATTTTCAAGTCGGATATATTTCACAAAATGTTTTTTATAATTCTGTTCGTCTGTTCAATTGCTTTTGGCAGCGGTCAAGATGAATTTTGTCAAAATACCCTATGTGAGTGTCAAAATACGAATTTGTTATGTTTGGGAGACAGAATAGATTCCTGGCCAGAATTGGCAGTTACGGATTGGATACTTTTCCGTGCATTTTCTAATCACAAAGATAACGGAATTACCGCAACTAGCTCGGGGTGAATACATTAACATGAGGGTTCTGACACTGAGAAATAACCATCTGTTGCCTTGTGAAGAAATTATACAATTTAAAAAGGACCACCAAAATGTTGAAGTAAATCACGATATGAACTGTATTTATTCTACTCAAGAGATATCAACGAACATAATAGAAATCGCATCCTCTACCACGCCAAAACCCGATGAAAAAACGACCTTCGATAAAACACCCATAACACAGGACGACGTATAAAGTACGTCAGAAAGCGTAACGTCATCGGGTATGACAACAACCAAAGAAATAGGTACCAGCGCAGACCCAGGAAAACCCGCAGAAAACACCACCCCAATTTCGCTGCAAACGTCAACAATGCAGGACGACGTATCAAGTACGTCAGAAAGCGTAACGTCATTGGCCATGACAACAACCAGAGAAATAGGCACCAGCGCAGACCCAGCAAAACCCGAAAAAAACACCACCCCCATTTCGCTGCAAACGTCAACAATGCAGGACGACGTGTCAAGTACATCAGAAAGCGTAACGTCATCGGGGATGACAACAACCAGAGAAATAGGCACCAGCGCAGACCCAGCAAAACCCGCTGAAAACACCACCCTTATTTCACTGGAAACGTCAACAATGCAGGACGACGTATCAAGTACGTCAGAAGCATCGCCAACACGCGAAAAAAGAGCGTTTCTGTGGATAATTTTAGCGACTGTGGCGTTGTTATTGATTGCAATGGTGTTTATAATTGAAGAAAACGGATAATCCACCCATTTTGGAGCTTGATGATTTGTCGACACACAGTTTTGTGAATAAAAGTTCATTATAATTAAATTTAAGAAAAATAACGGTCGGGTTTTGAAGAAGAGGGAGGGGGGTGTGGGTGGCAGGGGTGCTTAAACTATATATAATAAATTAAAAATAAAATAACAATAAAAAAAATTAATAATAGCAAGTGCAAATGCCGCTTTTTTTATTCATTTTTACTCACACCCCGCCCCCTCTACCCCACCCACACCATTTCACTCTATAATAGTTTTAATAGAATTGCTTTAACCGCAAACACGTTGCCTATTCATTAAGACGCTGGTTTGTTATTTTAAGCATTTTGAATAGATGGGCTACATTCTGCTCATACACACCCTACTTCTCATAACTAACTAACTTGATATGATATGGCCTAGGTAATGAATTTCTTGCTTTGCGGACTGGCATTTTGACGGTTTAAGTCGAAGATTTGCTTTTAAGAGAGCTTTAAATACCATTTCAAGGTGTTCAAGATGTGATGCAAAATCTTTGCTAAAAACAGAGATCATCGACATAAATCATGACGCATTTCCAGTTCATTTGTCTCAATGCTTCCCCCATGACTTGGGCAAAGGCCATTGTAGAATTCATTAACCCGAATGGAAGTCGCCGGAACCCCTTTATGACTTATGAACCCTGTCTTGTGCGCTGTTTCAGGGTCTAGTTTGACTTGCCAGAATCCTGAGGCACAATCTAATACACTAAAAATCTTGGCCTTACCATCTCCTAGGCAATCAAACTTTCAATGCAATATGCAATGAAACTATATGCAAATAAAGAAAAACCTCACCCATAAGTCAGTGTTCGAAAAAGACCATTCAGAAATCTTCAACACACGCCCTAGGGTTATCGTACCCTTTGGCACTAGAAAACCCCACCCATAAGTCAGTGTTCGAAAAAGACCATTCAGAAATCTTAAACACACGCCCTAGGGTTATCGTACTCTTTGGCACTAGAATCCGTAACCACCTTAATAATGCTGGAATCAAAGTCGAGCAAATTGCAAACTTAAAAGTTTCAAAATATCCAACATGGAAAATGCAAAGGCCAACCATGAACGAAACTCTGACAAACTTTTCCAAGGACACAACAAATACTGAAGAGTTCAAAGTTAGGTTTGCCGAGATAAAGGAAACCTACCTTCACCATCATTTCATATACACGGACGGGTCTAAACTCGATAACAAAGTTGCTGCCTCAATAGTTACAAAATCAAATACCCTGAAAACAAGATTACCAAACGGCTCCTCCATCTTTTCCGCGGTGGTTGGGGCACTACAACTAGCCATGGAAATCGGCAAGATTAGAAGGTACAAAAAATTCCTTGTTTGTGTCGATTCCTTATCGGTCTTGCAATCACTAGAAAATCTGCAAGTGTAGAACACGATGATTTTAGACCTAATAGAACGTTATGAAAGGGCAACCAAATAAGGCAAATCCGTAGTGTTTTGCTGGGTGCCAAGCCACGTCGACATACCGGGTAATGAAGCTGCGCACCAGGCAGCAAAAGAGGCGCTAAACTACAGCATATCCGACCTTCTCATACCATACTCCGACTTTAAACCCCATATCTCAAGCTATGTAAAAAACCTTTGGCAACAAAAGTGGAACGAAGAAAGAAATAACAAACTGTTTCAAATCCGACCAACAGTTGGACAAAAGCAGCTAGCTGTTGGCAGTATTCGCGACACAACGGTTATGCATAGAGCTCGAATCGGGCATACATACATCAACCACAGATATCTTTTGAGAGGCGATACGCCTCCAGAATGTATTGGTTGTCAAGAACGTTTGACTGTAAAACATATTCTACTCAATTGCGCAGATCTTCACAACATGCGTTCACGCTACTACAGTGTGAATTCCATGAAAGACCTTTTCACAAAGGTAGCACCAAGCAAAATCACACCTGTAGCAAGTTTTAAATTGAATTTAGCTGGTTTTAGATTATACACTACTTTTTTGTCTATTTAATTGATCTTAGTTTCAAACGAGTCTTCCTATAGCAACAGAACCGACATAGTATGACCCTAACGGGTTGCTGGTGTCGTTAAACCAGTCAATCAATCAAAACTGAATACGCGTTTTTTTAAAAACTGGAATAACTGTCTTTTGCAGGTTGTTCTTTCAATTTGTTAAACGAATTCCTATTATTGACGGCCGAAGAGTATGAGAAACTCGGACGGCTATCAATAATAGAATGTAACCTTCATTGTTGAACCAAGTTTTTTCTTTAATTGTTACTTTTTGGATTAAAGAAACACTCTCTAGCATTTTACTGATGATGAAGACGAACATATCTCATTATTTACCTTTCTTCTCCATGGAGTGTGTGAAAAATCTATCCCAAGGACATCAGAATCCCGCAAGAAACCACACAAACCGTGGTTTAATGACGCTTGTAAAGAATCCATAGCGCTTCGTAAACAAGCTCTCAAAAATTTTTCAGACTACCCAGACATTACAAGAAAAATAGAATATCAAAGGGCCAAGGCAGTTGCGCGTAAAACAGTCAAAAAAAGCAAACAAGAATCCTGGCATGAATATGTTTCTCAACTCAACACAAATAATTCTCTAAAAAAGACCTGGGACATGGTTAGAAAAATATCTGGTAAGAACACTTTTAGCACAGTAAGCCATCTAGAAGCTAACAATAATATGATCACCGACCCAAAGGACATTTTAGATACCCTAGGCGAAACATTTGAACATAACTCATCTTCCGAAAATTATAGCCACGAGTTTAGACGCCATAAAGAAACAGAAGAAACTAATCCTCTTAACTTCTATTCTGACAACAGCGAAGCGTATAATGAGCACTTTTCTCTCAATGAATTGAGAAAGGCCATAGATAGTTCCCATGATTCAGCAGCAGGACCAGATGACATACATTATCAGATGCTTAGACATTTGCCAGACCATACCCTAAAGATCCTTTTAGAATTGTTAAATCATACCTGGAATTCCGACACTTTTCCAGAAATATGGAAGGAAGCCACAATAATACCAATACCAAAGCCAAACAAAGATCCACGAAATCCTCAGAATTACAGCCCAGTTTCCTTGACAAGTGCCCTGTGCAAAACATTTGAGCGAATGGTAGCTGAAAGATTAAAATGGTACCTGGAAAGAAACAACTTGCTTGCCGACATACAGATGGGCTTTAGGAAACAAAGGAGCACTCTGGACCATCTTGTAAGATTAGAATCTTTTGTGAAAGAAGCTTTCAATAACAAGGAACATGTTGTTACCGTTTTCTTCGACTTGGAAAAAGCTTATGACACAGCATGGAAACACGGAGTACTAAAGGATCTTTTTGATTTCGGCCTCCGAGGCCGTCTGCCCCAGTTTATAAAAGGATTCCATGACGACCGTCGATTCAGGGTTCGCCTTGGCACAATATTCTCAGAATACTTTGAACAAGAGGAAGGCTTCCCGCAAGGATGCATCCTTTCAATTCTACTTTTCCTGATAAAAATCAACAATATAAAAGATACACTGAGACAGGGGATAGATAGCTCACTCTTCGTGGATGATTTTGCCATGTCGTGTAGAGGCAAAAGTATGAATTTAATACAGCGTCGTCTTCAGCAGAGTATTTATTCTCTCCAAGTTTGGGCGAATAAGAATGGTTTTAAATTCTCACAAACCAAAACGGTTTGTATACACTTTTGTAAAAAACGAAAACAGCACGACGATCCAGTTTTACACATCTCTAACGTGCAAATCCCTGTTGTCAAGGAAAACAAATTTTTAGGTTTAATTTTTGATAGCCAACTTAGTTTTATCCCACATATCAAACACCTCCGAAGAAAGTGTCAGAAGGCCTTAAATTTACTGAGAGTCATCTCCTCCCACGATTGGGGAGCAGATCGGGATACTAAACTCATGTTGTATAGAGCTCTAATCAGATCGCGACTGGACTATGGCAGTATAGTTTATGGCTCAACTAGACCATCATATCTCAAGATGCTAGAACCGATACAGAATCAAGGCTTAAGAATATGTTTAAATGCCTTTAGAACATCCCCAGCCGACAGTTTACACGTTGAGGCAAATGAACAACCTCTCAATATACGGCGGTTAAAACTTGCCATGCAGTATTGTATAAAACTTTACGCCAATAGAAATAACCCTACTCATCAGATTGTTTTCGGATCACATTATGCGTATAGAGGTACCAATGCTATTCCCCCCCCCCCTTGGCAGTAGGATTATACCACACCTGCAAGAAGCAGGTATAATCGTTGAATCTGTTGCAAATTACAAAATACCTAACCAACCCCCTTGGAAGTTAACGAAACCTGTGGTCTTGAAGACTCTTTCTGAGTCCACAAAAGAACGAACTAACCCGTGTGTATTTCAGTCAAAATTTGCAGAATTAAAGGATAATTATAATGACTACCATTTCATATATACCGATGGTTCCAAACTTGAGGACAAGGCTGCAGCAGCTATTGTCACAGAAAATAATACATTTAGAACCAGGCTCCCTGATGGGTCTTCTATTTTCTCTGCAGAAGTTAGAGCCCTGCAGCTAGCTATGCAAATTGTCAAGATTAGCCGCTACAAAAAATTCATATTGTGCGTGGACTCCATGTCAGTGCTTGAGTCACTAGAAAACTTACAGGTATCCAACCCAATAATTTTGGACTTGATAGAAAAACACGACGAAGTGGTAAAAGCTGGCAAAGAGATAATATTTTGTTGGGTACCGAGCCACGTTGGAATCCCGGGCAACGAGGCAGCCGACAAAGGCGCCAAAGAAGCGTTAAACCAAGACTGCTCAGATTTCCTTATACCGTCATCAGATTTTAAGTGCCATATTTCTAGATATGTCAAAAATCTATGGCAACAATATTGGGATGAACAAACCAACAATAAGCTATACCAAATTAACCCTGTGGTAGGGCGCAAATTGCCCTCCCTAAATGGCCTTCGCGACGATATGGTAATTCACAGATTAAGAATAGGACATTCTTACACTACTCACAAACACCTCTTAAGAGGTGAACCACAACCCGAATGTATAAGTTGTCAGGAACGGTATACAGTTAAACACATCTTGATAGATTGTATAGACTTCAATCACATTCGTCCCCGTTATTATAGAGTTGATTCCATGAGAGAGCTCTTTGAGAAGGTAAATTCCAACAAGGTCCTAGAATTTTTAAAAGAGATTAATATGTATTCCTATGTGTAGACCACCATTAAGTCTATTTTTAGTATATTTTTTAGTATATTTAAGACTTTATTTTATAATCGTTTTTAATCAATAAAGTATAAATTCGACAAAGTTACCAGGAATGACACAATATGACCTGCAACAGGTTGGCGGTGTCGTTAAACCAATTAAATAACTAACTAACTAACACTCTCTAGCAAAATATCCAAACTTTCGGCAAAAGTAGCACTCTGATTTGGTTCCGCTGTTGGCGCTGGTAACCGTGTCCTGGCCTGCTGCTCATTTGCAGAGCGTGAAGTTGCTGACGTATAGTCGCTAATTCCTCGGCGACCGAGCCAGTTTGTAGTGTTTACGTGGGTGGCTGGTTTGGCTGCATGTTTTGCAGTTATTGTTTGATGGCGGCGAGTTCCTGGCAGACGTGGTCTACTCGCGTATTGTTAGGCATCGGTGCAACGTTGATCGGCTCCTTCAGTTTGTCCATAGACAGGGTCATTTTGGCGGCTATGCGAATTTGTTCGATTGTTGTCGAATCGGTATACATGATTGTTTTCCGTATCTCGTGGGAGATGTTTTTCATAATGATCGTTTTAATTTCGGTATCAGACTTTTTAACAATCTCCCTTTGCTAATCATAATATCGATGAATTGATCGGGTGACTCGCATGGCTGCATTTTGCGATCTTAAAAATCGCAGTGGAGCGAGAACATTGCTCCTTCTTGGCAGAGGAAGCGCCGTTTGAAGAGCCTAGTTATGGTTTCAAGGTTGCGCAATTCTTCCGCGGTTATTGCGCTAACCCACGTATGCGCATTGCCTCTCATCAACAGTTTGAAATAGTTTGCAATTTCCCCGTCTTTTAATTGATTAAGACCGCACCAATCCGTGGAACGAGCGATAAAACGGTCGGCTTCAACTTCGTCGCCATAGAAATAATCGTGTGACTGTATCATGCTATGCGGCACCATATTGGTGCTATCTTGGATCACTGAGTGACTATTTTCACTGAACGATTGACTGCGAGTTTTCATTAATTTTCCTCAAATTTTTGCATGGACTATTAATAACTGTTCTATATATTCACTAAGCCCTGAGGGTCCCAGCAGATGACCATTAATAGGTTGCTAGACTGACTCCCTGATACACGTTTGTACGTTAGAATTCGTATATCTCTGCTGTCAAAACCGCTGGCCTTATATATTACTCGGGGCCACTGGGCGGGTGCTGACACGCAGTTGGGATCACAAGAGTTATACCACATAACTATCGCTAATTGCAATTTACGTACTATTGCTAACACATAAGTTTTCGTGCTTACGATTTTAACTAACAACGAGCGGATTAACTAATTCCTTATGCTCAACATGGCTACACTGTACGAAGCTATTATTCTATTGTTCTATGTCCCATTGATCCTATCGCCTGGACTGGCATGTTTGGCGCTCTTTGTTGACCATAATACTAATTACAGTGACAGCTGTGTGTGTGACTCTACCTCTATTGTTTTAATTCATAATGGGATTTATGTACGTCTTTTTTTGTTTATGGCAGAGCCCACTTATTCTACTGTTATTTTTTTTTCATTGTCCTAATTCTAACATTGAATATTAATTTTGTGCTAAGTTTGGAGAACAAGTTCTATTTACATATGTATAAACATGTATTTTATGCTTTGACTAATTTCTGATAAATGTGTCCCTTTTGCTCCACTTCTGATATCAGTATTTCTAGTGGGTTTTTACTTTATGATTTTAGAACATACACGGTTTTTAGCTCCCCTAGATTTTAAAGGGAAATGCGGGTATCTCACCTACAATTGACATTTCCTTCATACTTTCACAGTTTAATGCTTTGAGGGTATGTATTCAAAAATCGAAAAGAAAAAGGGGGGTCACCGATGTCATAAGAGAAATAAAGACACTGAAAGGTCACGTACTTTTACTATGGAAACCATTGGGAAAACCACGAAATTTCAATCAAAATGCAAAATTCACACATATTCACAATTGACAATTGCCTCATTTTTTTCCCTGTTTGAAGAACACGTCATACGAAACGTTTAAAGCAAATAAAAAATATATGTCACCGTATCAATAAGAGAATTATACAATCTTTTTGACAAAATCCCATTGACTCAATGGATAAATGGTAAAAACAGTGTAATATGATTTTAATGGACAATATATCAACACATGCCCTTCTAGGAACAAAATATCAATACATACCATTTCTGGACACGACCCTATTTGTCTTTGAAAAGAATTTTTTTATCTAGACGGATTTAGTAGTTATTTATACTGTGCAAATATGGATTCAAACTCAGCGGTATTTAATGTAATGCGCGTTCCGATCGCTAGATGGCGCAGAGATGCCCGCATTTCCCTTTAACTTGTAGTATTGTTTTCTAGTCACTGATTACTGACATGTTCTGACACAATGTAACCCGCTGAGGCTCGGTCGTGTCATTAAACAAATCATAAAACTAACTTGATTGACTAAGTTTTTGCCAAGTTCGAACGATCGAGACGCCGTTTGACGAGGAATAAGAATATGAAAACGCAGAATATCTATTTTAATTAACCTCTCTTAACTCTCACTCAAACACAGAAAGCTAAAAACTTAACTGAGCACATACCAAACGACCCCCCTCCACCCCAATTCTGAAAAACCTAATTGCCCTCAGGACTAATAGTAAACCAGTTGCGCAAACGCGGAACACACACAACCTAGAACCGTACAGCTTAACTATGAAAATATAAAAAATCTAAATGATAATCTTAACAAGTCAGCTTTAGCACAGCACAGAACAAATAAAGTCTGAATTCTCTCCCGCTCCGAAGCTTTCGCACAATAAATGGTGAGCACTGTGTGTTGCGTGTGCCCCTCCCCCTTTTAGTTCGCGAAGGGGTGTGTCTACCACGAACCCTAGGCCTCACGTCAGGGTAGGCCACTACAGTGTGTGGCTCAGAGGTGGCGGTAGCAGGTGGCTCTGGGGTGTCGCTAGCAGATGGGTTTAGGGTGACGGTAGCAGGTGGCTCTAGCGTGGCAGTAGCAGGTGACTCCGGTGCGATGTCTGGCTCTGGGTTAGGCGGATTGGATGGGCGCGGTTGTAGGGTGGCGCTAGCACGTGGGTCTGGAGTGGCGGTAGCAGGTGACTCCTTTGCGGCTTTTGGCCTTGGGTGGACATCACGCTGAGTTGGGGTTGTCGTATCGAAGCTATCAGAGTCAAATCTGGTTCATATGTTCTCGGCGGAATCAATATTTGCGTAAATAGCGGATGATAAACTCGAATCATGAGACGGCGTGCGGACGTATCTATGTGGAGGAGGTATGAGGTAACCTGATTCCTCTGTGATTGTAAAATCAGTTAGTTCTATAGCACTAGGAGGCAGGGGGTTTGTCGTCCCCTTCGCTGCTAACGCCATAATCCCAAAACCAATTGTAATAAAAAAAAGTCGGACAACAACACCAAAAAGATGACGTCCATCCACTTTTTCTCAATTCTTCCCTCAAGGACACCAGCTGTTGTTGGTGTGGGCCTCCGAGCCATGTGTTTTGTACTCACATCCATGGATTTTACAGTCATTATCCCCCTCATGATACGCCATCGTTGTGTAGTCAAGTTGAAAATCCCCCGATTCCGTGGATAACTCATCACATCCGGTCACAACATCTCTATGCTTTTTACACCAGGTAAAAGTTTCCATATCAGTTTACGATCCACAACCATATATCTCAGCGCTAACAGTTCCACCGTCGTATATACCCGCTCCAAATCATTGTTTAAAATTCATGCTATTTTTTTTCTCCCCTTCGTTATAGCACACAGACGTTGTCTCCACGATGAGCAACACAAATATTAATAAAATTATTCGCGACATTTTGTTTTATCCAACTGCAAAAGACGCATGTGAGAAAAAGTATTAATCTCAGCAGATGTTAATCTATTTGCCTTATTTGGCATTCGCGGGTGTTGAGAAATGGGGGTGGGGGAGGGCAAGGCGGTGAGGTGAAGCGCACACAGCGGATCAGAGACATCAAACAGCAGGAGAGATTAGGCAGCATCATAAAAATCAATAAAATCGCAAGAGATCTTTCTGACAGATGAGTCTCGTTAACACGTCATCATAACGCTAACTTTGTGAAAAACTAACTTACCATGCACTATCTAACTCAAGCACGCCGTTAAAAAAATCAATAGCTATGCGGGGCAGCAGAACATTTATACGTTCGTTAACATATGACCATTTGTTCTTAAGAAAAACAATTGAAAGTGACTATCATTTATGAAATGTACTTTTTTGAGAAGAGAAAAACCTTCAGCTAAAACTACCATTTGTCCCCGCTGCTACATTCACAGAGTTATTCTTGCGGAATACAGAGAAATAACTAGGTCTAAACATCAGTTCTCGTTTCTTCTACAAGGCAAAATTGTAACGAAAAAATGTTTCGCCTTTGTCAGCACCTACCTCTTCAGAAGCTATGCCAATTTATTAACATGATATTAAGATAGGGAGGTGAATTAGCAGTATATAAAGAAAAGTTTCACCTGTCTTCACTCAACTTTGTATAATTCTAAGCTGTGCTAATCTAATCCTAAACATTAACGGAAACTAGTGAATATATTAAATTCGATGATAAAACAATAGGAATAAGCACAAAATGATTTCTTTTTTAATCTTTATCGTTTTAAGTTGTGCGAAAGCACAAGACAAATGTGGTTTGTGCGAATGTGATGGACCAACAGCTTTACACAAAATGATTTCTTTTATAATCTTTATCGTTTTAAGTTGTGCGAAAGCACAACACAAATGTGGTTTGTGCGAATGTGACGGAACAACAGCTTTGTGCACTGGCTCTGTTATCACCACATGGCAATATTTTGAGGCTGGAGAATTGATCACACAATTGACGTAGGCCAATACACAACTGCCTTCAATCCCTTCATTAATGGAAAATGAACTGCCTAATTTAGCGATTACAAGGACCACCGATGGCCTTACAAGCGCCGCCGATGGCCTCACAAACGACAGCGATAGTCTTACAGCAAGGACCACTGATGACCTCACAAGCCCCGCCGATGACCTCACAACCACCACCGATAGTCTTACAGCAAGGAACCACCGATGACCTTACAACCCCCACCGATGGCGTTACAACCACCACCAATAGTCTTACAGCAAGGACCACCGATGTCCTTACAACCCCAAACGATGACGTCACAACCACCACCAAGTCTTACAGCAAAGGCCACTCTTAACCTTACAAGCATAACCGAAAGCCTCACAACCACCACCAAGTCTTACAGCAAGGGCCACTATTAGCCTTACAAGCATGACCGATGGTCTCACAACCACTACCGATAGTCTTACAGCAAGGACCACCGATGGCCTTACAAGCGCCATCAATAGCCCCACCATCTCCAGCGCCACCGATAGCCTTGCGGTTATCAAGCAAATAATCTCAGTTGCCGTCTTAGTTTTTTGTGATTATAACTGTTATTTTTTATCATTATCAAGCACAGAAAGGCGCAATCAAGTTGTCCACGCCTTTTCACTGGGATTGTGAATGAACTTTATTCAATGGGCGAAGCTTTGCCTCCAGCAAAATATAAACTCTCTTCTAAAATGGGCTGACCAAAATGGTTTCAAGTTTAAGCAAACCAAAACAGTCTGCATGCACTTTTGCAACAAGCGAAAGCCACACGAAGACCCTGTTTTATACTTAGCAAACACTCAGATACCTGTAGTAAAGGAAAACACATTCCATGGTCTAAGTCTGAACTCGAAGCTAAACTTTATTCCCCACATAAAAGACGTGAAAAGGAAATGTCAAAAGGCACTCAACCTGCTACGAGTCGCCTCCGCCCAAGACTGGGGAGCAGATACCAGTACTAAATTAAAACTGTATAGATCATTAATATGATCTAGAATGGATTATGGTAGCATCGTCTACGGATCAGCAAGGCCTTCGTACTTAAAAGATGTTGAACCCATACAAAACCAAGGCCTTCGCCTCTGCCTTAGCGCTTTCAGAACATCGCCTGCGGAAAGCCTTCAGGTTGAATCAAATGAACAACCATTAGATATCCAACGAATCAAACTTTCAATTAAACTATACGCAAATAGAAAACCCCACCCATAAGGCAGTGTTCGAAAAAGACCATTCAGAAATCTTAAACACACACGCTAGCGTTATCGTACCCTTTGGCACTAGAATCCGTAACCACCTTAATGATGCTGGAATCAAAGTCGAGCAAATTGCAAACTTAAAAGTTTCAAAATACCCAACATGGAAAATACAAAGGCCAACCATAAACAAAACTCGAACAAACTTTCCAGCCTCGGTGGCCTAGTGGTTAGAGTGTGCGCCTCGAGACTGGAAGATTGTGGGTTCAAACCCCGGTCAGGTCATACCTAAGACTTTAAAATCGGGACTCCTACTTGCTACCCTGTGAGGCACTCCACATGTAAGGGTTAGAAGGAGGGCTGGAATGCCCCATTTCAGTATAATGTGGCAGGGGGATCCCGACATGACCATAGCAGTAGAAAGGGATCTAAAGAACAATACAATACAATACTTTCCCAAAGACACAACAAAAGCTGAAGAGTTCAAAGTTAGGTTTGCTGAGATAAAGGAAACCTACCTTCACCATTATTTCATATACACGGACGGGTCTAAATTCGATAACAAAGTTTGCTGCCTCAATAGTTACAAAATCAAATACTCTGAAAACAAGATTACCAAATGGCTCCTCCATCTTTTCCGCGGAGGTTCGGGCACTCCAACTAGCCATGGAAATCGTCAAGGTTGGCAGGTACAAAAAGTTTGTTATCTGTGTCGATTCCTTATTTTAGAATATACAGAGTATACAGACTTATCTCTATTGTAACTTGTAATATTGTCTTCTAGTCACTGATTATTGACATGTTTTGACACAATGCAACCCGCTAAGGGTCTGACGTGTCGTTAAACAAATCATATAATTAACTAACCTTATCGGTCTTGCAATCACTAGAAAATCTGCAAGTGTCAAACACGATAATTTCAGACCAAATAGAACGTTATGAAAGGGCAATCAAACAAGGCAACTCCGTAGTGTTTTGCTGGGTGCCAAGCCACGTCGGCATATCGGGTAATGAAGCTGCTGTTTCAAATCCAACCAACGGTTGGACAAAAGCAGCTAGCTTTTGGCAATATTGGCGACACAACGGTTATGCATAGAGCTCGAATCGGGCATACATACGTCACCCACAGATATCTTTTGAGAGGCGATACGCCGCCAGAATGTATTGGTTGTCAAGAACGTGCATGAACAAGAGGAAGGCTTCCCGCAAGGATGCATGCTTTCAATTCTACTTTTCCTGATAAAAATCAACAATATAAAAGATACACTGAGACAGGGGATAGATAGCTCACTCTTCGTAGATGATTTTGTCATGTCGTGTAGAGGCAAAAGTATGAATTTAATACAGCGTCGTCTTCAGCAGAGTATTTATTCTCTCCAAGTTTGGGGGAATAAGAATGGCTTTAAATTCTCACAAACCAAAACGGTTTGTATGCACTTTTGTCAAAAACGAAAACAACACGACGATCCAGTTTTACACATCTCTAACGTGCAAATCCCTGTTGTCAAGGAGAACAAATTTTTAGGTTTAATTTTTGATAACCAACTTAGTTTTATCCAACATATCAAACACCTCCGAAGAAAGTGTCAGAAGGCCTTAAATTTACTGAGAGTCATCTCCTGCCACGATTGGGGAGCAGATCGTGATACTAAACTCATGTTGTATAGAGCTCTAATCAGATCGCGACTGGACTATGGCAGTATAGTTTATGGCTCAACTAGACCATCATATCTCAAGATGCTAGAACCGATACAGAATCAAGGCTTAAGAACATGTTTAAATGCCTTTAGAACATCCCCAGCCGACAGTTTACACGTTGAGGCAAATGAACAACCTCTCAATATACGGCGGTTAAAACTTGCCATGCAGTATTGTTTAAAACTTTACGCCAATAGAAATAACCCTACTCATCAGATTGTTTTCGGATCACATTATGCGGATAGAGGTACCAATGCTATCCCCCCCTTTGGAACTAGGATTATACCACACCTGCAGGAAGCAGGTATAATCGTTGAATCTGTTGCAAATTACAAAATACCTAACCAACCCCCTTGGAAATTAACGAAACCTGTGGTCTTGAAGACTCTTTCTGAGTCCACAAAAGAACGAACTAACCCGTGTGTATTTCAGTCAAAATTTGCAGAATTAAAGGATAATTATAATGACTACCATTTCATATATACCGATGGTTCCAAACTTGAGGACATGGCTGCAGCAGCTATTGTCACAGAAAATAATACATTCAGAACCAGGCTCCCTGATGGGTCTTCTATTTTCTCTACAGAAGTTAGAGCCCTGCAGCTAGCTATGCAAATTGTCAAGATTAGCCGCTACAAAAAATTCATATTGTGCGTGGACTCCATGTCAGTGCTTGAGTCACTAGAAAACTTACAGGTATCCAACCCAATAATTTTGGACTTGATAGAAAAACACGACGAAGTGGTAAAAGCTGGCAAAGAGATAATATTTTGTTGGGTACCGAGCCACGTTGGAATCCCGGGCAACGAGGCAGCCGACAAAGGCGCCAAAGAAGCGTTAAACCAAGACTGCTCAGATTTCCTTATACCGTCATCAGATTTTAAGTGCCATATTTCTAGATATGTCAAAAATCTATGGCAACAATATTGGGATGAACAAACAGACAATAAGCTATACCAAATTAACCCTGTGGTAGGGCGCAAATTGCCCTCCCTAAATGGCCTTCGCGACGATATGGTAATTCACAGATTAAGAATAGGACATTCTTACACTACTCACAAACACCTCTTAAGAGGTGAACCACAACCCGAATGTATAAGTTGTCAGGAACGGTATACAGTAAAACACATCTTGATAGATTGTATAGACTTCAATCACATTCGCCCCCGTTATTATAGAGTTGATTCCATGAGAGAGCTCTTTGAGAAGGTAAATTCCAACAAGGTCCTAGAATTTTTAAAAGAGATTAATATGTATTCCTATGTGTAGACTACCATTAAGTCTATTTTTAGTATATTTTTTAGTATATTTAAGATTTTATTTTATAATCATTTTTAATCAATAAAGTATAAATTCGACAAAGTTACCAGGAATGACACAATATGACCTGCAACAGGTTGGCGGTGTCGTTAAACCAATCAAATAACTAACTAACTAACTAATTTACCCAAGGGGGTAAAGGCCAACCTTAAAGAGAGAGCCAAACAAGCCAAGGAAAGATTGCGCTCCTCTTTAACTAGCGAGGTAGAGAATAGGTTCTCTCCACTAATGGAAGAAGACGATAACATACACCGTCAGAACCCCTCTCCTCCAAAACAACAAAGGAAAGTGGCCATAAAAAGAACCAAATTTCAAGACGTAGTGTCGGAATACAAAGACCCCTAGGCATAAATAAATAAGACCATATGGCAATAATTCAGTGGAATATACGAGGTTTTTGGACCAACCATCACGAAATTTTAACACTCATATCCCAAAGTGACCCAGCAATAATTTGCCTACAAGAAACCTTCTCTAAAACCAACAACCAACCAACGCTGAAGGGATATATACCCTTTAAACAAATCTCACAATTCCGCTGCTGGCTCAGATGACATACACTACCAAACCCTTAAACACTTGCCAAATGAAACCTTGGAAATACTATTGGGTCTATTTAACCAAGCCTGGAAATCTGGCAACTTTCCAGAAATATGGAGAGAAGCTATTATTATACCAGTACCAAAACCAAACAAAGACCCGACAAGCCCACAAAATTACAGACCAATCTCCTTAACAAGTTCACTGTGTAAAACATTTGAACGCATGATAGCTGACAGACTCACCTGGTATCTAGAAAGCAATAATTTGTTTGCCGATATACAGAGCGGTTTTAGAAAACAAAGAAATACCCTGGATCACCTTGTAAGACTAGAAACGTTTATAAGAGAAGCCTTTATCAATAACGAACATGTCGTTTCGGTTTTCTTTGACTTGGAAAAGGCCTATGACACAGCATGGAAACATGGAGTACTACAAGACCTCTTTGACTTGGGGCTGCGAGGCCGCCTACCTGAATTTATTAAAGCCTTTCTGGAAGACCGACGTTTTCGGGTCCGCCTTGGGACAGTGTTCTCAGACTACTTCGAACAAGAGGAAGGTTTTCCTCAGGGATCCATCCTTTCCGTTCTTCTGTTCCTGATAAAAATAAATAGCATCCGACATAACATAAAACAGGGGATAGACAGCTCACTCTTTGTAGACGACTTCGCAATATCTTGCAGAGGCAAGAATATGAATCTAATACAGCGACGCTTACAGCAGAACATACACTCACTGCAAACATGGGCTAACTAAAACGGTTTTAAATTTTCTCAAACTAAAACAGTCTGCATGCATTTCTGCAATAAACGCAAACAACACGACGACCCCGTTCTATACATTTCTGGCATTCAAATACCTGTTGTTAAAGAAAGCTGCTGTATCAAACAAAGCCGGTAGTCGGACAAAAGCCCCGCCACTTAACAGTGTGCGAGATAAAATGGTTTACCATAGAGCCAGAATAGGACATACATATGTCACCCACAAACATCTTTTAAGAGGCGAGCCGGCACCCGACTGTGTCGGGTGTCAGGAACCTTACACCGTTAAACATATCTTAATAGACTGTACCGATTTCCAAGACGCCCGCTCACGTCATTTCAGAGCTGACTCCTTGAAGCAGCTGTTTGATGAAGTAGATCCTAGCAAACTTATACAATTTTTAAAAGAAATCAACCTGTACCAGTATTTCTAGCCTTCTTTTTACCTTATGATTTTAGAATATACATGGTTTTAGTTTATCTTGATTTTAACTTGTAGCATTGTCTTCTAGTCACTGAATACCGACATGTTCTGACACAATGTAACCCGCTAAGGGTCGATCGTGTCGTTAAACAAACCATTTAACTAACTTGTTGGGTACCGAGCCACGTTGGAAAACCGGGCAACGAGGCAGCCGACAAAGGCGCCAAAGAAGCGTTAAACCAAGACTGCTCAGATTGCCTTATACCGTCATCAGATTTTAAGTGCCATATTTCTAGATATGTCAAAAATCTATGGCAACAATATTGGGATGAACAAACCAACAATAAGCTATACCAAATTAACCCTGTGGTAGGGCGCAACTTGCCCTCCCTAAATGGCCTTCGCGACGATATGGTAATTCACAGATTAAGAATAGGACATTCTTACACTACTCACAAACACCTCTTAAGAGGTGAACCACAACCCGAATGTATAAGTTGTCAGGAACGGTATACAGTGAAACACATCTTGATAGATTGTATAGACTTCAATCACATTCGTCCCCGCTATTATAGAGTTGATTCCATGAGAGAGCTCTTTGAGAAGGTAAATTCCAACAAGATCCTAGAATTTTTAAAAGAGATTAACATGTATTCCTATGTGTAGACCACCATTAAGTCTATTTTTAGTATATTTTTTAGTATATTCAAGATTTTACTTAATAATCATTTTGAATCAATAAAGTATAAATTCGACAAAGTTACCAGGAATGACACATTATGACCTCCAACAGGTTGGCGGTGTCGTTAAACCAATCAAATAACTAACTAACTAACATGTCAAGAACGTTTGACTGTAAAACATATTCTACTCAATTGCGCAGATCTTCACAACATTCGTTCACGCTACTACAGTGTGAACTCCATGAAAGACCTTTTTACAAAGGTAGCACCAAGCAAAATTATTTCTTTTCTGAAAGAAGTACACCTGTACAGCAAGTTTTAAATTGAATTTAGTCGGTTTTAGATTATACACTACTTTTTTGCCTATTTTGACTACTGAGTCTTCCTATAGCAACAGAACCGACAAAATATGACCCTAACGGGTTGCTGGTGTCGTTAATCCAGTCAATCAATCAATCAAATTTAGTTGGTTTCAGATTATACACTACTTGTTATGTCTATTTTAATTGATTTTGGTTTCAACTGAGTCTTTCTTTAGCAACAGAACCGATACAATATGACCCTAACGGGTTGCCGGTGTCGTTAAAGAAATCAATAAAAAAAAACCTGAAATATGGAAAGAAGCTATAATCATACCAATACCAAAACCAAATAAAGATCAAACAAATCCCCACAACTATAGACTGGTCTCTCTAACAAGCTCTCTCTCTCTCTCTCTGCAAAACATTTGAACGAATGATAGCAGACAGATTGATTTGGCACCTGCAAAAAAACGATTTGTTTGCTGACGTGGAAATCGGATTTAGAAAACAAAGGAGTACCTTAGACCATCTCGTAAGGCTAGAATCTTTGGTAAGAGAAGCTTCTATTAATAATGAGCACGTTGTCACGGTCTTTTACGACATGGAAAAAGCATATGATACAGAATGGAAGTACGGAGGACTCAAGGACCTGTTTAATTTGTTGCTCCGGGGCAGACTACCCAAATTTATAGAGTTTTTTAGATGATCGTCGTTTCAGAGTACGTCTTGGTACAATATTCTCAGAATACTTTGAACAGGAAGAAGGCGTCCCACAAGGATCTATCCTGTCAATTCTACTATTTCTTATTAAAGTTAATAGCATAAGGGATACTGTAAAACAGGGGATAGATAGTTCACTCTTTGTGGATGATTTCGCCATCTCTTGCAGAGGCAAAAGTATGAATCTAATACAACGTCGCCTTCTACAAAATATCAACTGCCTTCAAGACTGGGTGAATAAAAGCGGTTTTAAATTTTCTCAAACAAAAAACGACCTGCATGTATTTTTGCAAGAAACGTAAACAGCATAATGAACCGGTTCTATATATTTCTGACACTGAAATACCAGTAGTCGAAGAAATCAAATTTTTAGGGCTAGTCTTCGACTCCAAGCTCAATTTTATCCCACACATAAAAGAGTTGTGCCAAAGGAAAGTGCCAAAAGGCACTAAATTTGCTGAGGGTCATATCTGCTCAGGAATGGGGAGCAGAGAGTAACACTAAACTTATGTTGTATAGATGCCTAATGAGATCGAGGTTGGATTATTGTAGCCTAATCTATGGCTCAGCTAGATCATCATATCTGAAGATGCTTGACCCAATTTTATATCAAATATAAATGTCTATATAAGAAAGTGTTGGCAAGAAGAATGGGATAACGCAGTCAATAATAAATTACATAGGATTCAACCGCTGGTCGGTAAACAACAGAGCTGTTTGGAAAATGTTAAAACTGATAGCATTATTCGTAGAGCAAGAATTGGGCATACATATATTACACACAGTTATTTACTAAAAGGAGAAGCACCAGTATGTATAGGATGTCAGGAACCTTTGACAGTGAAACATATTTTACTCGACTGTATTGATTTTAGTTTTACAAGGAATCAACATTTTAATGTGGAGTCGCTGGCGACACTTTTTTCCACTGTAGATAGCAGTAAAATTATTGAATTTTTAAAGGAAATTAATTTGTTTGATAAATTTTAAATGGCATGAGAATATAGAAATGGTTTAGACACAGTATGGCCTACATAGGCTGGAAGGTGTCATTAAACAAATTACTTACTTACTTACTTACTGAATCAATCAATAGGCGAAGCCTAATCGACTATATAACTGTATTGTTTTGTTGCAATAGCATTATTAGACTTCATAATTCACCTTTTGTAGATTATACTTTTTTTCGAATTTGTTTGAATTAAAACGTGTACATTTTAAAAATAACTACTGTTTATTTCTAGACATAATTAAATCCGTTATTTCAATGAGATCATTCATGTTTGCTATTTCATAGTCACCACAGTTTACTAAATTTGTTTTAATATTGTTTTAATAATCATACCGTTTATGCGGTATGCAGGCCGACTTATCGTTCGGGAAAACCACGTGTGTTTCTTCTCAAATATTTCGCGATAATACTTTCTCGTGTTCCAGATAGTTGAAAAATTGATCCAAATAGTCATCAAGTATTTTTTTATTACGTCTTCCCTTAAAAAAATTCTTGCTACTTCTTTTCCAGGATTTCCGATACTCTTTTTCATAAAGCTGGACTATAATTTGCCGTTTGATTTCACATGTTGATAATATTTTTGGCTCCATCTAGAAACACGTTTAAGCCCTGTGGACACTGACGTTAAATGACCACTTATAGAAAGCGGTCACTTATAGAAAGCGGTGGCAGTTGTAAAGCCATCGGTGGTCGTTGTAAGCTTATCGGTGGCGCGGGAGGTAGTGGGAGTATTGGTACCGCTTGTTGTGAGGCTTATTGTGACGTTGGTACAGTCTAAATCGCTAACAATGACCACGTTCGGTCTTTGTTGCTGCAAAAATTCCACATCCAAACACGAGAGAATGTTGTTTTTCGAAGTAAATCGTCGCAGATTAATTAATTCGTTGTCACGTAAATATGGGACGGATGATAGTGTCAGCATATGTCAAGTCCTGCATCCACTCTGCTACGCCGAAATCTATCCATTGTGTAATTAATACACCGCTGCACGTGGCAACTATCCCATTACAACTACATAATGGTAGCTCACACGCTTGCTCTTGCGGTATTGCTCCATGAAATATAAATAGAAATATAAAAAACAGCAACATTTTGTAACCGTTCCAAGCACGAAGACGTCAACAAAAGAGACTAAGCTTTCTTAGAAACGGAAAGAAGACAGGTGGAACTTTATATGTATATATATCCTGTGTAACATAATTCGATCGGGATCTTCGGTTGGTCGGATAAAATTAAATGAGAAGTCCTTGTATTTTAGGCTGATAAATTTTTATTGCGCTACTTTTGACGTATGAATTAACGTTACAATATTTTATTATGTTTGTGGTCAACTATCCCAAACGTAATACGTCTTCATGATAAATTTCTTTCTTCATTGGTTCGACTTCAGGTTTCCCAGAAGATTTCTTAAAAGTCCGCGATTGTGCAATTCCAAGTTATGATCACGAGCGAGCTGTCAGCGAAAGTGAGTTGGCGGTTTCCAAACTTTGGTAGCGCACGAATCAAAACTGAGATCCAGCTCAGATGCTGCGGCGCGGAGCAGCCTTATATTGGGGAGGGGCGGAAGTGCCGAAACGTCACAATTTCCAGGGGCATCCGGGCCAAAACTCCTCACGTCTAGGGGCGGAAATTTATAGTTTTGTTTTCGACATCTTCCTGGGATTTAGGATGACATTTAATGATTGTTATAAATGGGTTTCCTGATCTATGCTTGACAGAACCAATTCAGTTGATACTATTTTTGGGTGTTCTGTCCCATAATTTAGATGGTTGTTTACCGACCTTTTGCCAGCTCATATCACTGCCTCTCATAATGCTGTCAACGCTCGTGAGGGAAATGTCCATTAAAGTTGTAATAACACACACAGCTGTCAGCTATACATCAATGTGCCTTGATGGGTCCAAAAATAATGCAAAGTTAAACTAGACCGACTTTTAACTATTAATACTTACGATTTGAAGCACCCTTTTTACATTCGTCCCCCATCAAAAGATTTAAATTACATACAATTTAAATCAACACAAGTCATGTTTGACTCAAGGGTCTTCAAATTGTAAACTATCATATGAAACATGAAATTACAATTGTCACATTGCTATTAGTTACACCTTCATACAGTCATCCTCATAGAGTGATCAGTTCTATTGGTGATAGTACAGTGTAGCCATTACACATTAATATAGGTGTGAAAATATACATCAAGATCCAAAATACATTTCAAATTCACAATGTAACTTAAATCAAGGTTCTACAGATACTAACTAACAATAATGCAATTTCAACGAGATTACCATTAATATATAGAGACAATTGTGGTACCCAAAACTTGTAAATGTTCACTTCACGTGTCACCCAAAAATACAGCGACACTAACGATATTCATTGATTAACTCTGCTGTTCACAAGCTTCCGGTTCACTACCCGTTAGCGTTATGTGACCCAGACTGTCAACACCTGACTGACATTCAGATTCCGGGTTATCACGAGGTTGACTTTTTCAAATTTAACCGTAGCGGAGGAATTATTGTATCTGGTACACATTATTCTGACATCACGATGCTTAGATTTACGTTGCGAGCATCTCTTAACCACGACACGTCGTATACAGAAAAGAGTGCAAATAATGACAAGTGTAGAGGTAATCATGGTGGCGGCTATGGTACGTTCTTTCTAGGTGGGATAGGACATCATTGAACGATGTTCATCAGATTCGATGGCTTTCGGACGGGATGCATCCAAGATTTTATGTAGATGGTCGACAGGAATGTCCTGAATGGTTGGTAGTTCATCATGGAGTTTGTCCAAAGTTTCCGAAATATTTTTGTTTAAGCCTGAAAGTGCAGGGAACTGGGTCCACATATATTGACAGTTTGGATATTTCTATTTGAGCATCAAATTTCAACTGTTTTGTCGCAGTAGTTTGTCCGGCGATTTGCGGCAGTATGTTGAAATACAGACTTTGTAACGAACAACCCGGCTCAAGAGTTATGAGGTGAATGTTTGAGATCGTCATAATTTTCTCGGAACCATCACATTTGATGGTGGCATCAAATGGTTTCGCGGTGGAATTAAACCAATTGCTTCTGTATACATGTTTCAGTACTGGTGCACTTGCCATTGAAATCAGATTCTTTTTACAGAAGTTCTGAATACGCTGTTCATTACGTAAAAATAATGAGGTCACACAGACCGGATAATCAATCATACTGAACAAGGGAGATGTAAATTCACAAATTGGGGTATGGGAACATTTGCTGTAAGTAAGCAAAATTGGTCTTGTCGCTAGAAATTGCGATATATTCAGTTTCAATAGCAGGGTTCGCGCTGGGTTCTCGGGAAAGTGAGTCAGAAAAGGAAAGTGTGACTCAGTTGGGTCCAGAAAAACTCGGTGATCTCCGAAAAAGTCATTTCGTAAAAAATGCCCAAAAAGTGGACGAAAACCCCGCCCACGCGAACCCGGAATAGCATAACTTGCTCCTAGTTCAACATCTTGATTGGGTACAGGCACTTGAATGGCATAGTAGATTTCGTATTCGGAATTTTTGCATTTCTGCAACAAACGCAAACAACAGGACGATTCCGTTCTATACATTTCTGGCATTCAAAACCCACTTAGGGGAACTTAGCAGTCTAAGTTTGCTGTTTAAGTTCAACTCGTACATAGTGGGAAATAGATTTTGGCAGGTGTTTGCTCACGCAAGCATTAATGCCAAAGACCATTTTGAGATTTTTGTCTGAACACAGTGTTGTATAGCTGTTGTTCTATTATCTTGAAATGGAACACCCCAGCAGAGACCGTAATAGTCTTCCTTTTGCAACAGAACTGACACAATATGACCCTAACGGGTTGCTAGTGTCGTTAAACCAATCAATCAATCAATCAATCAATCTGGCATTCAAATACCTGGGCTTACTCTTCGATTCCAAACTAAGCTTTATCCTGCACATCAGAGAACTCGAACGAAAATGTCAAAAAGCACTCAGTCTCGTAAGAGTAATATCGGCCCATGACTGGGCGCTGATCGGGATACGAAACTTATGCTTTATCGAGCCTTGATACGGTCTAGATTAGACTATGGCAGCATTGTTTATGGATCAGCAAGACCGTCATACCTAAAAATGTTAAGACCCGATACAAAACCAAGGTTTACGACTGTTTCTAAATGCTTTTAGAACATCACCAGCATGTGGAGGCAAATGAGCAGCCTCGTAACATTCGTCGAGGAAAATTTGCTATGCAGTACACAACAAAGCTTTATGCAAATAAAAAGAATCCCATGTGCAACTCGGTGGCCTAGCGGTCAGAGTGTCCGCCGCGAGACTGGAAGATCGTGTGTTCAAACCCCGGTCGGGTCATGCCTATGCAGGTTTGAGACTTCGTAAAATTTTCTGGTCGCCCTGCGCAGTTTTTCCAAAATTTACCTGAAAATACTCAGAAAAAAGTTGGTCACCACGGGCGATCGGGCGACCGCGAAATCTCAACCCTGCTAAGACTTTATAATTGGGACTCCTCATTGCTACCCTGTGAGGCACCCCACATGTAAGGGTTAGAAGTAGGGCTGGAATGCCCCATTTCAGTATAATGTGGCAGGGGGATCCCGATATGACCATAGCAGTTAAAACGGATCCAAAGAACAATACAGTATGTTATGCTTGGACTCCATGTCCGTCCTGCAATTAGTGGATAACCTACGAATATCAAACTCACTTATCCTTGACCTCCTGGAAAGGTATGACGAGGCTACCAAAGCTCGCAAAGACATAGTGTTCTGCTGGGTTCCAAGTGTCGTGGGTATCCGAGGAAACGAGATAGCCGACAAAGCCGCAAAAGAGGCTCTAAATGATAATTGTACCGATATGCTCATACCAGCTTCCGATTTTAAATATCACATCACAAGATACACAAAAAGATTGTGGCAAGAAAGATGGAACAAACAAAGAAACAAAAAGCTGTATCAAACACAAGGTTATTCAGACAAAACCCCCGCCACCTAACGGTGCGAGATGAAATGGTTTATCATAGAGCCAGAATAGGACTTAATATATCACCCACAAGCATCTTTAAAGAGACGAGCCGGCACCCGACTGTGTTTTGTGTCAGGAACCTGACACAGTGAAACATATTTTAATAGACTGTACCAATATCCATGACGCCCGCTCACGTGATTTCAGAGCTGATTTCTTGAGGCTGCTCTCTGATGAAGTAGAACCTAGCAAATTTATACAAATTTTGAAAGAAATCAACCTGTATCAGTATTTCTAGTCGCTATTTACTTTATGATTTTAGAATAGAAACGATTTTAGCTTACCTTGATTTTAACTTGTAGTATTGTTTTCTTGTCACATTTTACTGACATGTTCTGATACATTGTAACCCGCTAAGGGTCGATCATGTCGTTAAAGAAATCATACAACTGCTTTGGACTTGTGATTTTGCATTTTACGGTGTATTACTCGGTGCATAACGAATGTGGCATGGGGTGATTCCTGCATGCGGGATATTGAATCGGCCAGCTTATTATATCGCTTAGATATCCAACTTTACATACTTTACATACTTTAATGTTGTAAATAGCGCATAATACCAACAAATCTGTTAAAATCTTTGAACCTATGTGGCTGCGGATTGCCCCGCGGTTAACGGCATTAAGCGTGGTTCTGTTGTCTGTATAGACAACTTTAAAATTTCTAAAGAGGAGTCCCAGCGACATTCTCCACCTCTACTTTGCTTTTTTTGCAGATGGCAGCAAAAAAAAAAAAAAAAAAAAAAAAAAAAAAAACAAATGCCGAAATGGTGGAATTTTAAACATTTGGTAAAATTGTGTAAATGTCAATAAATACGTAAATCGTCAAAACCCAACCTTTCCAACATCCCTTTCCGGATAGCTTCCACCCGGGAAAACTTGTTTTTGTGTATTAAAATTATGAAACAGTTACGTTCTGAAACAAAGTTTTTCATCTTTTGGCCTGACAGTATTCGTTTCAGCTCGGCTGGGTCATGTCCTTGGACATGCTTGTTTACATTGTGCCACTGTTCAGGGTTGTCCAAAATTTGCTGGAGTTTCTTCTCGGGGATTGATAACAGCTGTTTTTCAGTGTCTATGTTTATGCCGAGAAAGATAAGTTTCGTGGTAGGATTAACACATTTACCCCAGCTGATGGAAAAACCTAAGTTGATTAATAACGAAGTCAATAGATCCATCGCCCTCCTACATTCCAGTTCGCTCTCGGCACAGAGAAAAAATTCATCAATTTTGCATAAGGAAGCATTTATGCCCCGACGTTTAAGCATGCGTACAACACTGTGAAAGCCTGTGAAATACGTTCACACTCAATGTTGCGCCAAACATGAGTCTTGTGTCTGCTATATAGGTATAATTCCGGTCGCCGGAAAATATCCATTTCAGTCCGCCTACATCGCGGGAGAGATCGCTGATTACGCAATGACGGTACGCCGATTGGAGGTCAATTTTGCACATATGCCATCTCTTGTGCAATAATTTTACCGCGGAATCGACGGACACAAACGACATTTTATCAGGTTCACCCGAGTAATCATTTATGGCAAAGCCTTCCGGTTTGGAGCAATCATGAATAAGCCTCACTGAGCCAGTGTCCTTTGGTACGCAAGAAATAGGGCTTATAATTTTCGGCTTATGCTCAACTTTAACGTACCTGTCTAGTTGAAGTTCCTGCATAATTTGCTTTTCGACTTGATCCCTATATTGCACTTTTGCCTTTTTGCTGTTGGGTGTTTCTGTATCCAGAACAGCTGATTGGGGTTAGACGATAACGAAGCCATTTTTAGTCCATTTCAAGAATTCTGAGTCCGGGTCGTTGCGGAGTTCTTTAATCCATACATCAATGTAGTCGGAATAGGGCTAGAAACGGGTGCGGATCAGGCGTATAGCCAATGCAAGTGCTCAGGGTGGGACTTGTTACAGCCTTGCTTCATACAAACGTGAGTATTTACACACTTGTCTCGTACACCCAAAGACATAGTTTTTTGCTGGGTTCCAAGTCACGTGGGTATCCGAGGAAACGAGATAGCCGACAAAGCTGCAAAAGAGGCTCTAAATGATAATTGTATCGATATGCTCATACCAGCCTCCGATTTTAAATATCAAATCACAAGATACACAAAAAGATTGTGGCAAGAAAGATGGAACAAACAAAGAAACAGCAAGCTGTATCAAACAAAGCCGGTAGTCGGACAAAAGCCCCGCCACTTAACAGTGTGCGAGATAAAATGGTTTACCATAGAGCCAGAATAGGACATACATATGTCACCCACAAACATCTTTTAAGAGGCGAGCCGGCACCCGACTGTGTCGGGTGTCAGGAACCTTACACCGTTAAACATATCTTAATAGACTGTACCGATTTCCAAGACGCCCGCTCACGTCATTTCAGAGCTGACTCCTTGAAGCAGCTGTTTGATGAAGTAGATCCTAGCAAACTTATACAATTTTTAAAAGAAATCAACCTGTACCAGTATTTCTAGCCTTCTTTTTACCTTATGATTTTAGAATATACATGGTTTTAGTTTATCTTGATTTTAACTTGTAGCATTGTCTTCTAGTCACTGTATACCGACATGTTCTGAAACAATGTAACCCGCTAAGGGTCGATCGTGTCGTTAAACAAACCATTTAACTAACTAACGTACACCCATTCGGTGTCTGAAACTTGCGGCAGATTTCTCTACCGGTTTTTGGGTCCGCTGCAATACTTTGGGCAGTCGGGCGTCTGCTGGGTGTGGCGACGCTGTTAAGACCGTTGAGATATTTAAGGCCAAGATGGAGCGAATCCTCGCCAAACTGCAGTTGGCCTGCCGATTCTTGGAGACGGTACTCCTGGTCAAAAAGCATCACCTGTTCTTTAGGGTATGCCATACCGCGGCCATTCGGGTCAATCGCGGCATTCATAACTGGCTAAGCCGTCATGTCTGCCAAGAGTATTCCAGGTGCCCTAGCCCTAGGCGGGCAACCCCCGCTGCCGACATGGGTGGTCAGAGTAAGGCCGGGGCCGGCAGACCTGGAAGAACATTTATCTAAAATATATGGAGAAAAACAAAAATAGCAACAAAATGGAATCCGACAAGACAAGAACACCGACAAAACGGCGATATATCGAAATTGAATCGCCCCCCGCGCCTTTCCCCGAGTATATCATCGTTTCACCTCGGGGCAGACCCTTAAGCTATCTCCATTCGCAATTGAAAAGGGGCTTAATGGGATAGTCGGAACGCGGTACACAGTCAAACGACCTTTCAATTCAACTCTTCATCTCACAATTACTCCCAAGCGTTTCGTCAAATAAAAGAAGCAAAAGAACAAATACCAATGGACTTCACCTCAAATTATTTGGAACAGTATAATAGCACCTTTACCTCAGCGGAATTAAAAGACGCTATACACAACTCACATGACACAGCGGCCGGACCAGACGACCTGCACTACCAGGTTCTAAAACACCTACCTGAGGAAACTCTTGAAGTTCTCTTAGAACTACTCAACCAAGTCTGGACCACAGGACACTTTCCTGAAATATGGAAAGAAGCCACTATCATACCAATCCCAAAACCTAATAAGGATTCTACTAATCCACAAAATTACCGCCCAATATCCCTGACAAGTTCATTGTGCAAAACACTAGAGCGAATGATAGCCGCAAGACTAATTTGGTATCTAGAGAAAAACCATCTGCTTACTGACATCCAAAGCGGCTTTAGAAAAGAAAGAAGTACCATAGATCACCTGGTTAGACTCGAATCATTTATAAGAGAAGGTTTTATCAATAACGAACATGTCGTCACTGTTTTCTTCGATCTAGAAAAAGCCTACGACACGGCTTGGAAACACGGGGTCATGCAAGATCTCTACGACCTTGGGGTACGAGGTCGCCTTCCTGAATTAATTCAAGCGTTTTTAAATGACAGGCGGTTTAAAGTCCGTCTCGGTTCCATTTTCTCGGATTATTTTGAGCAAGAAGAGGGCTATCCTCAAGGCTGTATTCTATCAATTCTGTTGTTTCTAATCAAAATCAATAGTATCAAAGGCGCAACTAAACAGGAAATAGACAGCTCACTCTTTGTAGACGACTTTGCAATCTCTGCCAGGGGTAAGAATATGAATCTGATCGAGCGTCGCCTCCAGCAAAATATAAACTCGCTTCAAAAATGGGCTGACCAAAATGGTTTCAAGTTTTCGCAAACCAAAACAGTTTGTATGCACTTTTGCAACAAGCGAAAGCCACACGACGATCCCATTTTATATTTATCAAACACTCAGATACCTGAAGTAAAGGAAAACAAATTCCTTGGTCTAATTCTGGACTCGAAGCTAAATTTTATTCCCCACATAAAAGAACTGAAGAGGAAATGCCAAAAGGCACTCAACCTGCTGCGCGTCGTCTCCGCTCAAGACTGGGGAGCAGATACCAGTACTAAATTAAAACTGTATAGATCATTAATAAGATCTGGAATAGACTATGGTAGCATCGTCTACGGATCAGCCAGGCCTTCGTACTTGAAGATGTTGAACCCAATACAAAACCAAGGCCTCCGCCTCTGCCTTAACGCTTTCAGAACGTCACCTGCGGAAAGCCTTCAGGTTGAATCAAATGAACAACCATTAGATATCCAACGAATCAAACTCTCAATGCAATATGCAGTTAAAATATACGCAAATAAAGAAAACCCCACCCATAAGGCAGTGTTCGAAAACGATCATTCAGAAATCCTAAACACACGCCCTAGGGTTATCGTACCCTTTGGCACTAGAATCCGTAACCACCTTAATAATGCTGGAATCAAAGTCGAGCAAATTGCAAACTTAAAAGTTTCGAAATACCCAACATGGAAAATACAAAGGCCAACCATACTCAAAACTCTGGCAAACTTTTCCAAAGACGCAACAAATGCTGAAGAGTTCAAAGTTAGGTTTGCTGAGATAAAGGAAATCTACCTTCACCATCATTTCATGTACACCGACGTAAACTCGATAACAAAGTTGCTGCCTCAATAGTTACAAAATCAAATACCCTGAAAACAAGATTACCAAATGGCTCCTCCATCTTTTCCGTGGAGGTTCGGGCACTTCAACTAGCCATGGAAATCGTCAAGATTAGTAGGTACAAAAAATTTGTTATCTGTGTCGATTCCCTATCGGTCTTACAATCACTAGAAAATCTGCAAGTGTCGAATACAATGATTTTAGACCTAATAGAACGTTATGAACGGGTAATCAAACAAGGCAAATCCCTAGTGTTTTGCTGGGTGCCGAGCCACGTCGGCATATCGGGTAATGAAGCTGCGGACCAGGCAGCAAAAGAGGCGCTAAACTTCAACATGTCCGACCTTCTCATACCATACTCCGACTTAAAACCCCATATCTCAAGTTATGTAAAAAACCTTTGGCAACAAAGGTGGAACGAACAAAGAAATAACAAACTCTTTCAAATCCAACCAACAGTTGGACAAAAACAGCTAGCTCTTGACAATATTCGAGACAAAACAGTCATACATAGAGCTCGAATCGGGCATACATACATCACCCACGGATATCTTCTGAGAGGCGAAGCGCCTCCAGAATGTATTGGTTGTCAAGAACGTTTGACTGTAAAACATATTCTACTCAAGTGCGTAGATTTTCAGAACATTCGGTCACGATACAACACACATGAACAATTACTTCGAGGCGAACTGCCCCCCGAATGTCCGGGTTGCCAAGAGAGGTGTACAGTGAAACATATTTTGATAAACTGCATAGAATTGCAAGACATTCGCTCCCGTTATTTTACTGTCAGTTCCATGACAGAGTTATTCGATAAAATACAACGGTGTAAAATAATAGTTTCTAAAAGAAACACACCTCTATCAGTATTTTTAGTATTTATATCATCTACTTTTAGTTGTACACTGTTTTTATAACCGACACACACTTTTAACGTTTTGACTGGTATGAACCTGTGAAGACGTTCGAACTTAGCGAAGTCTGCAATAAGGGATGATAAATAATAGCTTACCCTACGGTTATCTCTGCATGAATGAGAATAAAAATAAAGAAATATTTTATGAAAAAACACATCATAAATCATTCGCTTTTTTAAAGATAATTCTGCAAATTCATTTAATTTTTAAGAAACATTCGCATTTCATAACCATGAAACTAATATTTAGCATAATTTCATAGTAATTTTAATAAAATGTGAATCAAGCATTACAGATAACGATTAAAAATAAAAACCCAATTTCAATAGTCCAAGATCATAGTGTCCAGTGCTAATTGTTTTCTACATCGCGCGAAACAGTCACAAAATGTACTAGTTCCCCATCCTCTTCCTCCAGTGATTCGGTTATTTGGACGGCACAACTGAAGTAAATGCATGCAATTTTTTCGTTAGGTCTAGGTAGCCAATGGTCGTTTGGGTATAATGGGTACGATAGCTTCAGCTCAAAATGTGTATTGAGACAAACTAGCCTCGTCCTTCTGTAGTTCCGGTACTGCCGAATTCGTCCTGTCACACCTTGATCTATTCTGAATCGTATTCCTGTTTGGAGTTTAATAATTCTATTCCTTTTGTTCGTCTTTGTATTTCTGGCAGTGGAAGCAACGAATAGGATTCGTTGTATATACTTTCACTGGTCGGCCTAAATATCCCACTTTTATATTGCTCGGTAAACTAGGCTTGCAGAGAGTAATTAAAAATGTTCCTTGTTGGCCCAAAGGTTGCGCTGCTGTCACACCCTGGTCCTTTAGTTCGTCGACTAGTTCTTTATCTGAACAAAATCTTAGTTCAGGGTGGGTAATTACTCCACTGCAAAAATTTAAGGTTCGGTGGGCAGAGCACTTAGCTGGAGTGTTTACGAAAGATGTTGTTTTCAGGAGGTTTTTACGTTGTTGTAAGGTGGCTATTTGGACTAGAATGTTCCCCGAACGGAGCCTTCTTATGTTAACTTGATTTCCTACTATAGACGCTACCCCCTTCTGGATAGCGAAGAGGGATAGCTTGAACGTGCCCTCTATAGGTGTAATAATCAGATATTGTGGAAATGAAGCAGTGGGAGACCCTACCTCAATCCTTGGTCTTTTAGGTGTCGGTGATGTATTGTTGGTTTTTTATTTTCCTTTAATGAAGAAAACCCACCTGCGCAAAATGCGGGGAGGAAGGGCATGAATATAGTTCATGTACCTCTCACAACCCCAAATGCATAAACTGCATGCGCAGCCACGCGGCTTCATCCAAGGATTGTCCGCGGTGGCATGCTGAAAGGAAAGTGCAACAGATAAAATTTGAAAAATCGGTGTCTTATCCCGAAGCCCGAATACTGGTCTCTACCTTACTTCCATCAAACGCGAAAACATATGCCAGCTCAGTAAAACCCAAGTTTCAGGATTCTGCCTGTCAAACTGACATCACATGGATTACGGAACAAAAGATTTGTTCGCCACCAAAGCAGCAACGGCCTTCTAGAGAAACTAAAGAAACTAAAACTGAAACAAAGTTCAGTCTTTGTGTGTCTTTACCAAGTACATCTCCTGAGGTGTCGGGGAAAAGAGAGACGGGTCTTGTACTCCAAGCCCCCAATCCTCTCAGCTGGGCCGTGAAAGGGAATAGATAATCCCCTCTTATGGATGCTGGAGATGGGAGACCTGCAGGCAGAACCTCCCCTAAGCCACCCCACCCAAATAAAAAGCCTCCAAAAGTAACGATTAACAGAAATCGAGCTCTTAGCAAGTAACGATGGCAATAATTCATTGGAATATCAGAGGTTTTTGGACCAACTACCATGAATTGCTAACACTTCTGCACTTAAATGATCCTGCAGTATTTTGTCTTCAGGAAACATTCAGCAAAAACGACAATCCACCCAAACTTAGAGGATACACTTCATACAACAAAACCTTCATCGGATGACAGATCGACGGGTGGAATCGCTATGTTTGTTCGAAGTGATCTTTCACAATTTGTAATATTTATTTGCCACGACATTTGAGACCTCAACCAGAAGAGTTGAATGACCTAATAAATCAGTTACCTAAACCAGTCCTATTCGTGGGCGACTTTAATGCTCACAGTACGAAAATCTCCTTAACCATTATAATTTAAGCATTTGCAACGACAAGTCATACATCTTTCTTCACCCTGGTACTGGTTCAAAAACCTCTGTTGACCTTTCCATAGCATCTGCTAATTTATATCTTGATTTTAATTGGAAAGTGCTGGATGATCTCTAGGGCTGTGTTCCGTGGATTTTCTGGCGGGCCGGGCCGGGCCGGGCCGGGCCAGCCTGGCCCGTCGGGCCGGGCCGGGCCAACCTTTTCGAACCGGGACTTATGTGAAGTGTGAACATAGAAGCCAACCATATGCAATTGTTATTTTATTCTTATCTAATACTGTAATTCTTGAACGAAATGCGGTATTTTTCACAATACTCAAATTACTGAAAATATAACAGAAAAAAAACACAAGATTACATCACTGAATTAGAATTAAACACTAAAGGAAAAATGTCAGGGGGCGTTTAACAGAAGCGCCTGTATACTAAAACACTATACTTGATACCAAAAATTATTTCATATTTTTCTTGAGAAACAACATTTTGTCCACATGGCGCCATTTTAGGCTTGACCGCGATGCTGTAATGATGTCCCCTGCAGTAGAGAACACTCTCTCTGAAGGAACACTCGTGCTTGGAATGCATAAAATGTATTTCGCCAGGGATGACAGAACTGGAAATATTCCTTCTTGGTCTTTCCACCACAACAACGGATCAGAAGCCATTGGAATAGGATCAATGTCTTTAAAGCGGTCGACTTCGTCAACAGCTAATTGGTATGAGGTTTTGCTTTTACAGCTTTCACTATCGGCATTTACCGCGCAAAAGTCACCGAAAAAGGTGTCCATAGCATTTGTCTTGCGGCGTTTTGGTGCATGTTCTATGGCGTCATCAGCACTATCACCTTTTGTTGAAGTTTCTCCTTCTGCCGATTCAAGTCTTGGAAGTGGGGGTTGCTGTTCTTGTATTTCCTTATTACTGCACAGCTCTTCAACAATTTTCGTCCGAGCATCGTATACTTCTGCAGCTTGAACTGCTGCTCGATGGTGGACTTCTGCTCTCTCGTTCGGAAGACAGAAAACAAGGTGCTTAAATCTAGGGTCTAGAAAACTTGCCATGTTCAGGAGCGATTTAGTATCTGCATGCTGATATCGTTTCAGCCAGTCCTTGCTCATTGCGTCTTTGCAAGCCTTAATTACATTGGAGTCGTTGGGCGTGTGAGCGAAAATGTCCAGTAATTTCTTGGTCATCGGGCCAATAACTGACAAGGTTGGAGTTTTCTCCTCCACCATGGCATCTGCAAAAATAAAACGTGTGAGATGTATTAATTTACAACAGTATAATAACGCAATATTCTGCATTAGCTTGGGTAAAAGTTACCACATCTAGTGAACAGTAAGCGACATGTTTTTATTATGGTGTCTTAACTTACTTTACTCAAGTATATTTCTAGTCCGTAGTTTGGTTATTCTTCTCTTTTCTTTATTTCGTTTTTCTTCTCTACATTTTAACAAAGTTTGCAACTTACAGCCGGTTGCAATTTACCTGTAGCAGTTTTCAGAGGCTGAAGTAAGTCTCGCAGGCAGTGTAGTTCGGCGTAGTCGACTTCGCGAAGCGTAGAAACATCAGTGCGACGAAGTTCTTTTGAAGCCAATGCAGCTAATACAGCCTCTTGTTGTTCAAGAAGGCGATCAATCATTTCAAAAGTAGAGTTCCAGCGTGTCTTAACATCCATTTTGAGTTTATGGGCTGGCAGCTCAAGAAGTGTTTGCTTTTGCTTGAGAACTGATGCAGCAGTATTCGACTGGTGAAAAAAGGCACTGATCTTTCGTACTCTTCCCAACAGTTGGTGAACCTTTTGTACAGCAAGGCCTCGTTGTGCAGCTAGGTTTAGGGTGTGCGCAAAGCACCCGATATGGGGACTTAGCCCCGCGGTTTTTGCAGCTATGTTCATATTTGCCGCATTATCGGTCACCAAAGCACAGTTTTTTTCTTCCAGTCCCCATTCACTTACACAATCTCGCAACACGTGACCTATATTCTCCCCCGAGTGTTGCTCGGACAAAACCCTTGTTTGTAAAGTGTAGCCCCGCATAAACCACTTGTCGTCGATATAGTGGGCAGTGACTGTTATGTAGCCCTCAGTTGCACGGCTACTCCACCCATCAGTAGTCAGTGCCACGCGTATGGCACACTTCAGGTCGTCTTTGACCTCTGACCTTACCATGGTGTAAAGCTTGGGAATTTCAACCTCAGAAATTGTTGATCTTGAGGGCATTACATATCTGGGCTCAAGGGTGTGTATTAAATCACGAAACCCATCATTATCAACGACACTGAATGGGCGCAGATCCTTTATTATATATCTCGTAAGACTCTCAGTTATTTGCTTGCCACGCAATGAGTCTGGTTTAATTTTGCCAAGAAAAACCGAGGGAATGGGACTCGATGCTTGGGTCACTGTTGCCGAAGGTGTCTTTAGCTTTTGAGTCCTACTTTGAGGCTTTTTTGTTTCCCTTTGTTTGTATCGGTCGTCGGCGACTTCTACAGATGGATGCTGACGACTAATATGTTTTCGCATCGTCGATGTGTTTGAGCTTTTATACGGAAATACTGCTTTGCAAATAAGGCACTTGACTTTCTCTTCATGTTTGTTCTTGGATATGTGAAAATGACACCATACACCGCTTTTAAATGAAAAGGGTGCTGGGACGAATTCTGCTTCATTTGTAGACTCGGACATTCTGTTCAATAAAAAAAACATCAACACAAAAATTGTTATTCATCTAATGGGCATATAACAGAGGTGTGGCAAAAAAGGCTAAGTCACAGTTGACAAAACAAAAGCGGTTTCAAACACACACACAAAAAAAAAAAAAAAAAAGGATGATATAACATTATGTTTTGCAAGCCTGATGTACTGCATACTATTTCAATGGTGGTGGGGTAGAGGGTTGGGCGGGGGGGGGGGGGGACGCAGTTGCAGATCCGGAGGGAGGGTGGGGGTGGGGGGGGGGGCTCAGGGGACAGTCACACATCCATATTTTATCTTCTCCAAATGGCATTGTGAAGTAGGCGATATTAGGGTAAACAGACAAAACACATTCAGATCAGTAAATATGGTGCAGTTCTTTTCAAATTCAAATTTTCTAGAAGTCTGATTGTTGTTGTCGTTAAAATTTCACAGCCTTTTCAGTCTCTTTTTGGATAAAGTCAAGTTCTAACCTGCCATGTGTAAAGCGCCCTTTCCTGAAGTTGTTGTTCTTGTCGATAAAATATAAAGCAGATCGTTACTATAAAGCACTCGTTTACTCCGTTGCAAGACACAAGGTGCTGGTACAAAATGGGAAAATATTCTTGCCCAAGCAAAATCAAGAATTGTGTCATAACGACCAGACGTAAAAATACGTTTTTTAATTGTTTGGCCCGGCCCGGCCCGAAATCTGGACTGGCCCGGCCCGGCCCGAGGCCAGTGGTCGGGCCGGGCCGGGCCGGGCCACGGAACACACTCCTAATGATCTCCACGGCAGTGACCACTTTCCTGTTTTATTGACTGAGTCTAAACCATACCACGAAAAAAGATCTCCAAAATGGAAGTTTCAGAAAGAAAGAAGAAGGTGCCACAATTCTTGGAATTCTGACCAGAGTATCAAAAGTTAACAGTTTACTGATGATGATGACGAACATATTTCATTATTTGTCTTTCTTCTCCATGGAGTGTGAAAAATCTATCGTAAGGACATCAGGATCCCGCAAGAAACCACATAAACCGTGGTTTAATGACGCTTGTAAAGAATCCATAGCGCTTCGTAAACAAGCTCTCAACAAGTTTTCAAATTACCCAGACCTTACAAGAAAAATAGACTATCAAAGGGCGAAGGCAGTTGCGCGTAAAACAGTTTAAAAAAGTAAACAAGAGTCCTGGCAAGAATATGTTTCTCAACTCGACACAAATAAATCTCTAAAAAAGACCTTTGACATGCTAAGAAAAATATCCGGCAAGAACACTTTTAACACAGTAAGCCATCTAGAAGTTAACAATAATATGAACACCGACCCCAAGGACATTTTAGATACCCTAGGCGAAACATTTGAACATAATTCATCTTACGAAAATTATAGCCATGAGTTCAGACGCTATACAGAGCGGTTTTAGAAAACAAAGAAATACCCTGGATCACCTTGTAAGACTAGAAACGTTTATAAGAGAAGCCTTTATCAATAACGAACATGTCGTTTCGGTTTTCTTTGACTTGGAAAAGGCCTATGACACAGCATGGAAACATGGAGTACTACAAGACATCTTTGACTTGGGGCTGCGAGGCCGCCTACCTGAATTTATTAAAGCCTTTCTAGAAGACAGCTTTGTCGGCTATCTCGTTTCCTCGGATACCCACGTGACTTGGAACCCAGCCAAAAATTATGTCTTTGCCAGCTTTGGTGGCCTCGTCATACCTTTCCAGAAGGTCAAGGATAAGTGGGTTTCTTTCTTGCCACAATCTTTTTGTGTATCTTGTGATTTGATATTTAAAATCGGAGGCTGGTATGAGCATATCGATACAATTATCATTTAGAGCCTCTTTTGCAGCTTTGTCGGCTATCTCGTTTCCTCGGATACCCACGTGACTTGGAACCCAGCAAAAAACTATGTCTTTGCCAGCTTTGGTGGCCTCGTCATACCTTTCCAGAAGGTCAAGGATAAGTGGGTTTGATATTTGTAGGTTTTCAATTGATTGCAGTACGGACATAGAGTCCACGCATAACATAAACTTTTTGTATCGGCTAATTTTCACTATCTGGATAGCGAGATGTAGAGCTTTAATTTCGGCCGAGAAAATAGAGGAACCATTTGGAAGTCTTGTTTTCAAGGTGTTATTTTCAGTTACAACGGAAGCAGCCGATTTGTTGTCGAGCTTTGAGCCGTCCGTGTAGACGAAATGGTAGTCGTTAAATTCTTCCTTGAGCTCTGCAAAGTTTGATCGAAATAGAAAGGGGCTAGTTGTTTCCTTTGCATAGACCGAAAGGTTCTTTAGTACCACAGGTTTGGTGAGTTTCCACTGTGCTCCTTTTGGTATTTTGCAATGGACTCTATTAGTCAATCAAGGGTTAGTGGTCTAAAGCGCAACGCGCTTGTACGTGACGTCATTATACAGCGCCTCGATCGATCGGACTTAGCGAAAACTTATTCAATTAAGGATCAATGGTCTAAAGTGCAACGCGCTTGTACGTGACGTCATTATACGGCGTCTCGATCGTTCGAACTTGACGAAGTCTGCAATAAATGATGACAAATAAGAGCTTACCCTACGGTTATCTCTGCATGAATGAGAATAAAAATAAAATAATAGTTTATTAAAAAAACACATCATAAATCATTTGCTTTTTTAAAGATAATTCTGCAAATGCATTTATTTTTTAAGAAACATTCGCACTTCATAACCATGAAACTAATATTAAGCATAATTTCATAGTAATTTTAATAAAATGTGAATCAAGCATTACAAATTATGATTAAAAATAAAAACCCAATAATTATAGATTTCAGTAGTCCAAGATCACAGTGTCCAGTGCTAATTGTTTTCTACATCGCGCGAAACAGTCACAAAATGTACTAGTTCCCCTTCCTCTTCCTCCAGTGATTCGGTTATTTGGACGGCACAACTGAAGTAAATGCATGAAATGTTTTCGTTAGGTCTAGGGCCCAATGGTCGTTTCTTTATAATGGGTACGATAGCTTCAGCTCGGAATGTGTATTGAGACACACTAGCCTCGTCCTTCTGTAGTTTCGGTACTGCCGAATTCGTCCTGTCACACCTTGATCTATTCTGAATCGTATTCCTGTTTGGAGTTTAATAATTCCATTCCTTTTGCTCGTTATCCCATCAGAATGGCGCAGTATAAGACGCAATGGAGTATAAAGTCTATACGGAGAAGGTATTGTTGAACGATGCTGTCCATTAGACCATTTCTCAGAAAACCAAATCTGGTTCTGTTAAAGTTTTGATGTACTTGCCAAATGGTGGAAGGTTCGAGATTGAAAATTGCATGTAACAGAGAAATCACTTGTGTATACGCTATTTCTGGTATAATAAGGAGGGATACATGATCGTAGAGTCGTGCGAGCTCATATTGTAGTTGTCGTGCCGCGGTAGTGATTTTCTGAAGGGCTTTTCTGTTTTTCTGAATTTCCTCATTGGTCTTATCGATTAACGTTCTTGCAAAACATGTGTAACTTGTTCAATCGAGCGTCCAAAACTAACTAGAGTATCACGTAAGCGTTTAATGTTACGTTCCGTTGCAACACCGAACAGCGTTGATAAGAGATTACCCATAAATGGTAAAACGGAGTGTTTTTACCGATTTTCTCAAGAACGTTCCAGATTGTGTGTTGATCCCTGGGAGAAGCAGAATGACAATGAAGAGACGATACAGCAGCCATGACCTCTATATTTTCTGAAAAAATAGAACCATAAATTGATGACGCAGTGTTCATGGGTATAGATGCGTAGACATTCGAACATCATGGCATGATGGGAACCATCAACAAATACTCGCCTGAGTAACCCAAATACTCTCCTAAGTATATCCACTGGTTTCCCTTACCCGAACAGATTTCATTAGCTGTTCTGCAGGTCATCATCAGATTCCTCTTCCATCTGATGTGGTTCCTCCACTTCACCTCTAGAGGAGTGGTCAAGTTTCTCACGCTTGGCCCTGTCGGCTACGTCCCAAAAGAGCGGGGATTCTGCGCGTCTCCGGAGCACAAGTGGGCGTAGTTGTGAGTTCTGGGATCTGTCCGTCAGATCATCTGGTTTCGCTTGTCCCAAACAGTTTCAGGGTTTGCAGGCTTAAGGTAGTCCACCTGAACAACCTTGACAATACCCGTACGCTGATTTTAATAGCATAGTTCACTGGAGATTTCTGTTCGATAACTCTGAAAAAGGGTTGCAACTTCAGCGTCAGCGTTTTGGAGTCGCCTGGCACCGATGCCTTGTTATAATATAAAAGAGCATCGCCTGGCATAAACTTCTTTGTGACTGCCGTCTTATCGAGACACTCCTTATTTCGTTCTCTGGCCTCCTTCAGGTTCTCCTTTGCTGCCATGTGGACTTGATGTAGTCGTTGCAGTATTGTGGGAACATATTCATCACCTAGGTAGCGTAGTTTGGGTTGCAGCAGGAGGTTCGGGCATCTTTTCCGCGGAGGTTCGGGCACTTCAACTAGCCATGGAATCGTCAAGATTAGTAGGTACAAAAAATTTGTTATCTGTGTCGATTCCCTATCGGTCTTACAATCACTAGAAAATCTGCAAGTGTCGAATACAATGATTTTAGACCTAATAGAACGTTATGAACGGGTAATCAAACAAGGCAAATCCCTGGTGTTTTGCTGGGTGCCGAGCCACGTCGGCATATCGGGTAATGAAACTGCGGACCAAGCAGCAAAAGAGGCGCTAAACTTCAACATATCCGACCTTCTTATACCATACTCCGACTTAAATCCCCATATCTCAAGTTATGTAAAAAACCTTTGGCAACAAAGGTGGAACGAACAAAGAAATAACAAACTCTTTCAAATCCAACCAACAGTTGGACAAAAACAGCTAGCTCTTGACAATATTCGAGACAAAACAGTCATACATAGAGCTCGAATCGGGCATACATACATCACCCACGGATATCTTCTGAGAGGCGAAGCGCCTCCAGAATGTATTGGTTGTCAAGAACGTTTGACTGTAAAACATATTCTACTCAAGTGCGTAGATTTTCAGAACATTCGGTCACGCTACTACAGTTTGAATTCCATGAAAGATCTTTTTACAAAGGTAGCACCAAGGAAAATTATTTCTTTTCTAAAAGAAATACACTTGTACAGTAAGTTTTAAATTGAATTTAGTTGATTTTAGATGTGTACACTACTTGTTATGTCTATTTTAATTGATTTTAGTTTCAACTGAGTCTTCTTTGACTTGGGACTGCGAGGCCGCCTACCTGAATTTATTAAAGCCTTTCTAGAAGACCGACGTTTTCGGGTCCGCCTTGGGACAGTGTTCTCAGACTACTTCGAACAAGAGGAAGGTTTTCCTCAGGGATCCATCCTTTCCGTTCTTCTGTTCCTGATAAAAATAAATAGCATCCGACATAACATAAAACAGGGGATAGACAGCTCACTCTTTGTAGACGACTTCGCAATATCTTGCAGAGGCAAGAATATGAATCTAATACAGCGACGCTTACAGCAGAACATACACTCACTGCAAACATGGGCTAACCAAAACGGTTTTAAATTTTCTCAAACTAAAACAGTCTGCATGCATTTCTGCAATAAACGCAAACAACACGACGACCCCGTTCTATACATTTCTGGCATTCAAATACCAGTTGTTAAAGAAAACAAATTTCTCGGTTTACTTTTCGACTCCAAGCTAAGCTTTATCCCACACATCAAAGAACTGAAACGAAAATGTCAAAAAGCACTCAATCTGCTAAGAGTAATATCGGCCCATGACTGGGGCGCTGATCGGGATACAAAACTTATGCTTTACCGAGCCTTGATACGGTCTAGATTAGACTATGGCAGCATTGTCTATGGATCAGCAAGACCTTCATACCTAAAAATCCTAGACCCGATACAAAATCAAGGTTTACGACTGTGTCTAAACGCTTTTAGAACATCACCAGCAGAAAGCCTCCATGTGGAGGCAAATGAGCAGCCTCTTAACATTCGTCGAGTTAAACTCGCTATGCAGTACTCAACAAAGCTTTATGCAAACAAGAAGAATCCCACCTACAACTCAGTCTTTGGATCAGATTTTTCTCGCTTCCATGAAAGAGGTCCTACTGTAATACCTCCATTTGGAGCCAGGGTTCAGCCTCACCTTGATAACGCTGACATCACCATAGAGTCAATCGCAAAATACAGAGTACCAAAACTACCACAATGGAAACTCACCAAACCTGTGGTACTAAAGAACCTTTCGGTCCAGGCAAAGGAAACAACTAGCCCCTTTCTATTTCGATCAAACTTTGCAGAGCTCAAGGAAGAATTTAACGACTACCATTTCGTCTACACGGACGGCTCAAAGCTCGACAACAAATCGGCTGCTTCCGTTGTAACTGAAAATAACACCTTGAAAACAAGACTTCCAAATGGTTCCTCTATTTTCTCGGCCGAAATTAAAGCTCTACATCTCGCTATCCAGATAGTGAAAATTAGCCGATACAAAAAGTTTATGTTATGCGTGGACTCTATGTCCGTACTGCAATCAATTGAAAACCTACAAATATCAAACCCACTTATCCTTGACCTTCTGGAAAGGTATGACGAGGCCACCAAAGCTGGCAAAGACATAGTTTTTTGCTGGGTTCCAAGTCACGTGGGTATCCGAGGAAACGAGATAGCCGACAAAGCTGCAAAAGAGGCTCTAAATGATAATTGTATCGATATGCTCATACCAGCCTCCGATTTTAAATATCAAATCACAAGATACACAAAAAGATTGTGGCAAGAAAGATGGAACAAACAAAGAAACAACAAGCTGTATCAAACAAAGCCGGTAGTCGGACAAAAGCCCCCGCCACTTAACAGTGTGCGAGATGAAATGGTTTACCATAGAGCCAGAATAGGACATACATATGTCACCCACAAACATCTTTTAAGAGGCGAGCCGGCACCCGACTGTGTCGGGTGTCAGGAACCTTACACCGTTAAACATATCTTAATAGACTGTACCGATTTCCAAGACGCCCGCTCACGTCATTTCAGAGCTGACTCCTTGAAGCAGCTGTTTGATGAAGTAGAACCTAGCAAACTTATACAATTTTTAAAAGAAATCAACCTCTACCAGTATTTCTAGCCTTCTTTTTACCTTATGATTTTAGAATATACATGGTTTTAGTTTATCTTGATTTTAACTTGTAGCGTTGTCTTCTAGTCACTGAATACCGACATGTTCTGACACAATGTAACCCGCTAAGGGTCGATCGTGTCGTTAAACAAACCATTTAACTAACTAACTAACTAACTTCTTATAGTATCAGAACTGACACAATATGACCCTAACGGATTGCTCGTGTCGTTAAACCAATCAATCAATCAATCAAAGCAGCAGGGTATCAATGGGGAGTACGGGGTCTCGGCCATGAAGAAAAGGGGTGAAACCGGTGGACTCGTGTATCGAGGTCCTGTATGCCATCAACATTGCTGGGACATAGGTGTCCAATCTAGTATGATCGTTGCATACATATTTTGCTAAGACATCGTTCATGTATCGGTGAAATCTTTCGATCGATACGGTGAGGTTTTTAAGTGGGTTATCTTCAATTTTTCCGTGAGAAACTCAATAATTCCATTGACAAACTCAGTACCCCTATCTGATAGGATAATTCGAGGACAGGTGTGTCGTGGAATTATTTCATTCAGCAGTAAGGCAGCAACAATTTCGGCTGTTTTATTTAGGACTGGAAAAGCTTCAGGCCAAGAGGTCAAATGGTCGATAATGGTTATGTATACCTGTTCTCGTTGTCTGACCTGGGGTGAGGTCCAGAATCAAGGCTTAAGAATATGTTTAAATGCCTTTAGAACATCCCCAGCCGACAGTTTACACGTTGAGGCAAATGAACAACCTCTCAATATACCTCTCTTAAAACTTGCCATGCAGTATTGTCTAAAATTTTACGCCAATAGAAATAACCCTACTCATCAGATTGTTTTCGGATCACATTATGCGGATAGAGGTACCAATGCTATCCCCCCCCCCCCTTTGGAACTAGGATTATACCACACCTGCAAGAAGCAGGTATAATCGTTGAATCTGTTGCAAATTACAAAATACCTAACCAACCCCCTTGGAAATTAACGAAACCTGTGGTCTTGAAGACTCTTTCTGAGTCCACAAAAGAACGAACTAACCCGTGTGTATTTCAGTCAAAATTTGCAGAATTAAAGGATAATTATAATGACTACCATTTCATATATACCGATGGTTCCAAACTTGAGGACAAGGCTGCAGCAGCTATTGTCACAGAAAATAATACATTCAGAACCAGGCTCCCTGATGGGTCTTCTATTTTCTCTGCAGAAATTAGAGCCCTGCAGCTAGCTATGCAAATTGTCAAGATTAGCCGCTACAAAAAATTCATATTGTGCGTGGACTCCATGTCAGTGCTTGAGTCACTAGAAAACTTACAGGTATCCAACCCAATAATTTTGGACTTGATAGAAAAACACGACGAAGTGGTAAAAGCTGGCAAAGAGATAATATTTTGTTGGGTACCGAGCCACGTTGGAATCCCGGGCAACGAGGCAGCCGACAAAGGCGCCAAAGAAGCGTTAAACCAAGACTGCTCAGATTTCCTTATACCGTCATCAGATTTTAAGTGCCATATTTCTAGATATGTCAAAAATCTATGGCAACAATATTGGGATGAACAAACAGACAATAAGCTATACCAAATTAACCCTGTGGTAGGGCGCAAATTGCCCTCCCTAAATGGCCTTCGCGACGATATGGTAATTCACAGATTAAGAATAGGACATTCTTACACTACTCACAAACACCTCTTAAGAGGTGAACCACAACCCGAATGTATAAGTTGTCAGGAACGGTATACAGTGAAACACATCTTGATAGATTGTATAGACTTCAATCACATTCGTCCCCGTTATTATAGAGTTGATTCCATGAGAGAGCTCTTTGAGAAGGTAAATTCCAACTAGACCTAATAGAACGTTACGAAAGGGCATTCAAACAAGACAAATCCCTAGTATTTTGCTGGGTGCCAAGCCACGTGGGCATACCGGGTAATGAAGCTGCGGACCAGGCAGCAAAAGAGGCGCTAAACTACAACATATCCGACCTTCTCATACCATACTCCGATTTTAAACCCCATATTACAAGTTATGTAAAAAACCTTTGGCAACAAAAATGGAACGAACAAAGAAATAACAAACTCTTTCAAATCCAACCAACAGTTTGACAAAAACACCTAGCTCCTGGCAGTATTCGCGACACAACGGTTATGCATAGAGTTCGAATCGGGCACACATACATCACCCACGGATATCTTTTGAGAGGCGATGCTCCTCCACAATGTATTGGTTGTCAAGAACGTTTGACTGCAAAACATATTCTACTCAACTGCGTAGATTTTCAGAACATTCGTTCACGCTACTACAGTGTGAATTCCATGAAAGACCTTTTTACAAAGGTAGCACCAAGCGAAATTATTTCTTTTCTGAAAGAAATACACTTGTACAGCAAGATTTAAATTGAATTTAGTTGATTTTAGATGTATACATTACTTGTTGTGTCTATTTTAATTGATTTTAGTTTCAACCGAGTCCTCCTATAGCAACAGAACTTACACAATATGACCCTAACGGGTTGCTAGTGTCGTTAAACCAATCAATCAATCAATCAATCCAACAAGGTCCTAGAATTTTTAAAAGAGATTAATATGTATTCCTATGTGTAGACTACCATTAAGTCTATTTTTAGTATATTTTTTAGTATATTTAAGATTTTATTTTATAATCATTTTTAATCAATAAAGTATAAATTCGACAAAGTTACCAGGAATGACACAATATGACCTGCAACAGGTTGGCGGTGTCGTTAAACCAATCAAATAACTAACTAACTAACTAACCAGAAGTGTCTATTGAGATCATTTCGAAGGGGTAACTTGGGATTGGCATTTCTTGCATAGGTGCATTATCGTGTCGAAAACATCTTGCTTGACAGAGATCGCACCTGCCGACCAATATCACGACATCATGGTACATATTTGGCCAATAATACCGCTGTCTCATTTTCTCATATGTCTTCGCAGCACTGACATGACCTCCTCCATACTGAGAATCGTGCAGCTGCTGCATGACGCAATTCCTTATCTGAGAGGGGATAACTAGCTGCGTACGCCAACTATCGTCTCTCCTCGTAGGCGTTGCTATATGATATAGCAAATCGCCTTCGATAACATAATATACCAACTTGTCACCTGTCTCCAAGGCGTGAAAAATTTGAACTAGAGTCGTATCTTCACGCTGAGCTTTAGCTAAGTCAGTTTCTGTAAGATCCGGAAGGTCTAAGGGCGCATGCTCTAAGGAGTTATTCGTATCCTCTTTCGACATTTCGCTCATGTCGTCCGGATTGAGATCCTTTTCCGCATTATAATGACTACCATTTCATATATACCGATGGTTCCAAACTTGAGGACATGGCTGCAGCAGCTATTGTCACAGAAAATAATACATTCAGAACCAGGCTCCCTGATGGGTCTTCTATTTTCTCTGCAGAAGTTAGAGCCCTGCAGCTAGCTATGCTAATTGTCAAGATTAGCCGCTACAAAAAATTCATATTGTGCGTGGACTCCATGTCAGTGCTTGAGTCACTAGAAAACTTACAGGTATCCAACCCAATAATTTTGGACTTGATAGAAAAACACGACGAAGTGGTAAAAGCTGGCAAAGAGATAATATTTTGTTGGGTACCGAGCCACGTTGGAATCCCGGGCAACGAGGCAGCCGACTAAGGCGCCAAAGAAGCGTTAAACCAAGACTGCTCAGATTTCCTTATACCGTCATCAGATTTTAAGTGCCATATTTCTAGATATGTCAAAAATCTATGGCAACAATATTGGGATGAACAAACCAACAATAAGCTATACCAAATTAACCCTGTGATAGGGCGCAAATTGCCCTCCCTAAATGGCCTTCGCGACGATATGGTAATTCACAGATTAAGAATAGGACATTCTTACACTACTCACAAACACCTCTTAAGAGGTGAACCACAACCCGAATGTATAAGTTGTCAGGAACGGTATACAGTAAAACAAATCTTGATAGATTGTATAGACTTCAATCACATTCGCTCCCGCTATTATAGAGTTGATTCCATGAGAGAGCTCTTTGAGAAGGTTAATTCCAACAAGGTCCTAGAATTTTTAAAAGAGATTAATATGTATTCCTATGTGTAGACTACCATTAAGTCTATTTTTAGTATATTTTTTAGTATATTTAAGATTTTATTTTATAATCATTTTTAATCAATAAAGTATAAATTCGACAAAGTTACCAGGAATGACACAATATGACCTGCAACAGGTTGGCGGTGTCGTTAAACCAATCAAATAACTAACTAACTAACTCCGCATCTATGACCCATACGCCAGGCTCAAGATCGTTAGTAACTCGAGACAACAGATCTGCTGGAATACTGCTTTTTCCGCTTTTGAATTGGATGTCGCACCCATACTCGCTTAGCATGATTGCCCAACGCTGTATGCGGGCATTCTTCATCTCGGATAGTGACCGGAGGGGCTTGTGGTCAGTGTAGACTGTAAATTGAGTACCTAGCAAGTAATGACGTAGCCTGTTTACTGCGTACACAATTGCGTAGGCCTCCCTCTCGATTGTTGCCCATTTGTTGTGACCAGCCAAAAGTTGTTTGGAAAGGTATTGGATAACTCTTTCGCCTTCCGGAAACTCCTGGGTCAGAACAGCGCCGTGTACAACTTGTACGGCATTGTCAGATCTGGATGCGCAAGAAGAGGCGCATGACAGTGCGTTCTTCAGTGCCTGAAAAGAGCTCTCGCACTCCACAGTCCATTCAAATCGGGCGTTTTTTTTCGTGAGGTGCGTAAGAGGGCGGGCGAGGTCACTGAATCCATTAATGAAACGGCGATAGTATGATAGCATTCCAACGAATGATCGCACACCTCGCACTGTAATGGGTTGTCTAAAGTTTTTTGATCTCTTCGATCTTCTCCGGATCTGGCTCTAGGCCATTTTCCGAGACAATATGGCCGAGGAAACTAATTTTCCTGACCATAAAGTGACATTTGGACGGCTTTAAGCGGAGATTTGACTCTCGCAACCGCTTAAAGATGACATCAAGGTGTTTCAGGTGTTCTTCAACACTTGAAGAGTATACAATGATGTCGTTCAAATCCGCGAAAGCAAAGTTGTTCAAAGCATCACCGAGGACCTTATTCCTAAGTTCCTGGAAGACTGGAGGGGCTGCACAAAGTCCAAAGGGTAACACATTAAATTCGAATAAACCATGATGACAAACAAACGCAGTTTTTTCCCTATCAGGTTCAGACACTTCTATTTGCCAGCAGCCGCTCTTGAGATCCGAGCATGAAAACACTTTTGCACTATTTGAGAGATGAAAGTATGTCTGTGATATCTGGAAGTGGGTATGGGTTTTTGCAGGTGATGTTGTTCAACTTTCGATAATCCACAAACATGCGTCTACCGCCGTCTTTCTATGGGACTAAAGCAATGGGGCTTGCCCAGGGGCTTGTAACTTGGCCAAATAATTTTTGTTTCTAGCATTTCATCGAGTTGTTTTTCCGCTTGGCCTTTGAGCAAAAGGAGTTCTGTAAGGTTTTTGCTTAATAGGGGGATGATCTCCAGTGTCTATTGTCATTTTGACAAGATTCTTTTTCCTAATTCGAAGTCGGTTTCAGCAAAAATATCTGACTTTCTTTGGAGGATATGGTGAAAATTTTCTCTTTCCGGTTCTGTCTCTGGACGTCGCCGTCATGTAGTAGAATATTCCAGGTGTCCTAGCCCCGAGCGGGTTAATCCCGCTGCCAAAAGGTTGGTCAGAGTAGGGCCAGGGGCCGGCAGACCTGTAAGAAACCTATCTAATTTTTATGGATACAAATGAAGAGCAACCAAATAAAAGTACAACGAGGACACCCGCAAAGCGAGGCCATATTGAAATAGAGTCACCTCCGACCCCCTTCCCGGCATACGTTATAACGCCAAGAGACGGACGCTTTAAGCTCCCTCCATTCGCAATCGAAAAGGGGCTTAACAGTATTGTCGGCACGCGGTTGACGGCAAAACGACTTCGATCGGGTGACCTATTAGTCCATATATACGACACAGCAAAGCCCTGCTTGAGCTCACGACGTTCGTGAATGTTCCTGTACAGTGCACATCGGACCGTACATTGAATACTTCAAGAGGAGTAGTCGCCCACCCTGACCTGAAATTCTGTTCTATAGACGAACTCGTCAGAGAACTGAAACCACAGGGTGTTATAGAAGCCCGATTTCTCGGCGAAAATGGCACTGTTGTCCTTACCTTTTGTAAAGCAACATTGCCAAGCACAGTAAAAATGCTCTACCTAAACCTGCGGATTACCACCAAAAAGCCGACCCCATGCGCTGTTTTCACTGCCAGAGATTTGGCCACACTAAAACTAAATGTAGAGCTAATCAACCAAGGTGCCCCAAGTGTGGAGAGTAAGGACACATCCACGACACCTGTACCGCTGCCACCACAAAGTGCACAAATTGCGAAGGAAACCACACGGCATCCTCGAGAGACTGCCCTCGCTGGAAGCTGGACAAAAAGGTACAAGAAATTAAATACCAACAGTCGGTCACATACCAGTAGGCCCGAAAACTGGCAAGGTAACCCTTACCTTGGACTAAAAGCTTCGCCAGCGCGGTCAAACCGACGTCACGGGACACAGGTTGCCAGACCGAGGTGACATGGTTGAAAGTCACCACAAAACACAAAGGTGACAAAATTCTGCGAGCCGCGTACTTCAGCTACTGGCTCTCAAACGCAAGGTGGTGCAAGACCAAAAGTGACTACTCCAAATCAGCAGTGTGCAAAAAGCTCACCACCATCAAAGAGGAATGGGGCAGTGGTGGCCGCAGACCCCACCCCCTCCCCACCAACACCACAACAAAGAACAAGTCCTCCATCTAACTTACCCAAGGAGGTAAAGGCCAACCTTAAAGAGAGAGCCAAACAAGCTAAGGAAAGATTGCGCTCCTTTTTAACCAGCGAGGTAGAGAATAGGTTCTCTCCACTAATGGGAGAAGACGATAGCATACACCGTCAGAACCCCTCTGCTCCAAAACAACAAAGGAAAGTGACCATAAAAAAAAGCAAATTTCAAGACCTAGTGTCGGAATACAAAGACCATTAGGCATAACTAAGTAAAACCATATGGCAATTCAGTGGAATAGACGAGGTGTTTGGACCAACCATCACGAAATTTTAACAATCATATCCCAAAGTGACCCAGCAATAACGTTCTCTAAAACCAACCAACCAGAAACCTTCTCTAAAACCAATAACCAACCAACGCTGAAGGGATATATCCCCTACAACAAAGACCACGTTAGCAACAAAGCCTCCGGAGGAATTGCAACGTTTGTTCAAAACGATATACCCCAAAGTGAAATAAATCTTAAAACCACCCTACAGGCCCAGGCTGTCAGGGCTACCTTGAACAAAACAATCACTGTGTGCAACATTTACGTGCCACCACCTTCAAAACCACAACCACAATTTTCAGATCTCATAAATCGACTGCCAAACCCATACTATTGGTCGGTGATTTCAACGCCCATAGTACAATGTTGGGCAACCATACAACAGACCAAAAAGGAAAGATCATAGAAAACCTACTACACCATCACAACCTGTCTTTACTCAATGACAAAACACCGACATATTTTCGTATGAGCACGGGTGCAAAAACCTCTATCGAACGCTGCATAGCCTGAGCTAACTTGTACCTGGATTTTAGCTGGAAAGTTATAGACGTCCTACATGGAAGCGATCATTTTCCAGTTTTAATTAAACAAACCATTCCACAACCACAAGAAAGAGTAGACAAGTGGAATTTTAACAAAGCAGATTGGCTACAATTCCAAAAATTATGCCATCAGTCAATTACACCAGAACACCTTGAAAGTGATAATGACCCTATTCTACTATTCACCGCTTTGATACAATCAATAATGGCAAAGACTATCCCGAAAATATCCGGATCTTGCAAAAGACCACACAAAATCTGGTTCAACGATGAATGCAAACGGTCAATAGCTCCTCGAAAACAAGCGTTAAAACCGTTCATCATTCATCCGGACACCATTAGAGGAATGGAATATAAAAGACTAAATGCCATCGCTCGCAAGACTGTAAAACAAAGTAAGAAACGCTCATGGGAGGAGTTTGTTCCCAAGCTAAACGGGAAAACTTCATTAAAGAAAACGTGGGACATGGTTAGGAAAATAACCGGCAAAGGCTGTCTAGTCCCTGTGAGCCATTTACAAACTAACAATGCCACCGTAACGGGTGAAGGGAAATATCTGACGCCCTGGGAGAAACATTTGAACATAACTCATCCTCTAAACACTATAACGAAGACTTTAGACGGTATAAGGCACTTAAAGAACGAAACAACATAAACTTTTACTCGGACAACAGTGAATACTACAGCTGCGATTTCTCACTCAGTGAACTCCGACAGGCTTTAAACAAATCTCACAATTCCGCTGCTGGCTCAGATGACATACACTACCAAACCCTTAAACACTTACCAAATGAAACCTTGAAAATACTATTGTTCCTATTTAACCAAGCCTGGAAATCTGGCAACTTTCCAGAATTATTGAGAGAAGCTATTATCATACCAGTACCAAAACCAAACAAAGACCCCACAAGCCCACAAAATTACAGACCGATCTCCTTAACAAGTTCACTGTTTAAAACATTTGAATGCATGATAGCTGACAAACTCACCTGGTATCTAGAAAGCAATAATTTGTTTGCTGATATATAGAGCGGTTTTAGAAGGCAAAGAAATACCCTGGATCCCCTTGTAAGACTAGAAACGTTTATAAGAGAAGCCTTTATCAATAACGAACATGTCGTCTCGGTTTTGTTTGACTTGGAAAAGGCCTATGACACAGCATGGAAACATGGAGTACTACAATACCTCTTTGACTTGTTGCTGCGACGCCGCCTACCTGAAGACCGACGTTTTCGGGTCCGCCTTGGGGCCGTGTTCTCAGACTACTTCGAACAAGAGGAAGGTTTCCCCCAGGGATCCATCCTTTCCGTTCTTCTGTTCCTAAGAAAAATAAATAGCATCCGACATAACGTAAAACAGGGGATAAACAGCTCACTCTTTGTTGACGATTTCGCAATATCTTGCAGAGGCAAGAATATGAATCTAATACAGCGACGCTTACAGCAAAACATACACTCACTGCAAACATGGGCTAACCAAAACGGTTTTAAATTTTCACAAACTAAAACAGTCTGCATGCATTTCTGCAATAAACGCAAACAACACGACGATCCCGTTCTATACATTTCTGGCATTCAAATATCTGTTGTTAAAGAAAACAAATTTCTGGGTTTACTCTTCGAATCCAAGCTAAGCTTTATCCCACACATCAAAGAACTCGAAACGAAAATGTCAAAAAGCACTCAATCTCATAAGAGTAATGTCGGCCCATGACTGGGACGCTGATCGGGATACAAAACTTATGCTTTACCGAGCCTTGATACGGTCTAGATTATACTATGGCAGCATTGTCTATGGATCAGCAAGATCTTCATACCTAAAAATGCTAGACCCGATACAAAATCAATTTTTACGACTGTGTCTAAATGCTTTTAGAACATCACCAGCAGAAAGCCTCCATGTGGAGGCAAATGAGCAGCCGTTTAACATTCGTCGAGTTAAACTCGCCATGCAGTACACAACAAAGCTTTATGCAAATAAGAAGAATCCAACCTACAACTCAGTCTTTGGATCAGATTTTTCTCGCTTCCGTGAAAGAGGCCCTACCGTAATACCTCCATTTGGAGCGAGGGTTCAGCTTCACCTTGATAATGCTGACATCACCATAGAGTCAATTGCAAAATACAGAGTACCAAAACTACCACAGTGGAAACTCACCAAACCTGTGGTACTAAAGAACCTTTCGGTCTATGCAAAGGAAACATCTAGCCCCTTTCTATTTCGATCAAACTTTGCAGAACTCAAGGAAGAATTTAAAGATTACCGTTTCGTCTACACGGACGGCTCAAAGCTTGACAACAAATCGACTGCTTCCGTTGTAACTGAAAATAGAACCTTGATAACAAGACTTCCAAATGTTTCCTCTATTCTCTCAGCCGAAATTAAAGCGCTATCCAGATAGTGAAAATCAGCCAATGCAAAAAGTTTATGTTTTGCGTGGACTCATGTCCGTACTGCAATCAATTGAAAACCTACAAATCTCAAACCCACCTATCCTTGACCTTCTGGAAAGGTATGACGCGGCCACCAAAGCTGGCAAAGACATAGCGTTCTGCTAGGTTCCAAGTCACGTGGGTATCCGATGAAACGAAATAGCCGACAAAGCTGCAAGAGAGGCTCTCAATGATAGTTGTATCGATATGCTCATACCAACCTCTGATTTTAGATATCACATCACAAGATACACAAAAAAATTGTGGCAAGAAAGATGGAACAAACAAAGAAACAACAAGCTATATCAAACAAACCCCTTAGTCGGACAAAAGCCCCCGCCACTTAACAGTGTGCTAGATGAAATGATTTACCATAGAGCCAGAATAGGACATACATATATCACCCACAAACATCTTTTATCAGGCGAACCGGCACCCAACTGTGTCGGGTGTCAGGAGCCTTACACCGGTAAACATATCTTAATAGACTGTACCGATTTCCAAGACGCCCGCTCACGTCATTTCAGAGCTGACTCCTTGAGGCAGCTCTTTGATGAATGTGGAACAACTTTATCTTGAATATAGTCCCATGCATTATATCATAATTTTTCATTAATTTTGTGCCATGTATTTATGTTGAATATTGTCCCTTGGATGAACAATGTGTTATAAATAAAAACTTAACATAGAAACGTCAATTAAAAGTGAACCTTTTTGTTAAATTCCATTGCAGTGGGGACATGCTAGACTACTTCCATGTAACTATGCCTAAGAACCTAATATTTTTAGTGTGTAATTTGTTCCTATTTCGATGTTCTCTTTTTACTTTGCATTTACATCCTTCGCAGTCTCGAGTTTTTTTCATTGCTTTTCTTAACTATCCTTACATTATACAAGCTCATACATTGATACTCATGTAACCCAATCTCATTAGCTCCTGTCATACCTTGCCAGAAGTGTTCAGAACAAATTGTCTGACAAACAATGTGTAATTAACTTTCTGCAGAATCCTTAAAACCATGAACACAATGTATTTATCAGTTCCAATATTTGAACTAGCCGTAGCTGATGCTCTTCGTCTGACACTTCATCAGACCTGTACGACCTCCACCAAAAAAAAACCAAAACAGCAATATATATATATATATATATATATATATATATATATTACTTAAAGAAAAAACTAAAGACACACATGCATATACCATTTAAAATTGTAGGCGTCTGTGTTTTGGAGATCCTAAATGAATAAATGAACGGTATTAATTATTAGGGATAGCAGTTTTCACCGGCTGTCCAGTTTTTGTATCTGAACTGCGGTTCGCGATTAAAGAATTTGAAGAACCGTTTTTTTTTTCGAGATTTTTTGTAGTGCAAATATCTTGCCCTTTTGGGTGTATTTGTGAATAATTTTACGCACCATATTTTGTGAATGTTGAACAACTACATGACTCTCAACCATTTCTGATTGAAATAAAACTGTTATTTCAGTTCCTATTAATTATACGTACGCATAAGCCTGATACCCCTCTTTAGAATTATTGTTATAGAGTAGAATATATAAGATGTTTCAAGTATAAACAAATGAAATTATTTCACTCGAAGTATTTGTTATAAATTTTTACCATTATTAACTCTGAGATTATGCAGCTTTAGAATCTTGTTCGTAAATTGAAGTCCGACTACTGCTGTTGACAATTAATTTTTACCGCTTCTTGGTGTTTGATCCTTTCCTGGAGGTCAGTCTCTTTGACTTTGTACGCCCACAATGTGGTACTCCAGACTTACTTGTGGAACCTCTAACATAATTGTCCTCAATCAATCGCAAATCGTCGAAATAAACTTCAGCGACATCGGCGTTGTAACCATCCCCACATTCTGTTCTTGCTGCTTTACTCCGACGGCCAGACTTGCAGGTGACAAACTCGTAGCCGTCTATGTTTACGAGCTCACGAATGTGGTCGTCCATGGCGTATTTGACGGCCTCAGCAGTGTTGGCGCCCGCATTGTAACCCCAGTGAATGACTCCAGGTTTCACTATGACGTGTTGCCCTTGATATTGAACGAGGGTGTATACAGTTACACCGCAATTGATCAACCACTGTGGTGTGCATGTCGGTTGTTTGTGGCGCAAAAATCCGGGACATTTGACCACATCGCTATACAATGTATCTGTGTACAAGAGAAAGTAAACATTGAATCATCGATAAGTCTGTTACAAATTGCGTTATAAAACATGAGAACATATTAAAACGCGCAAGTATTTTTCTAATTGTTTTTACACGAAAAGTGAAAAGCGTACACCACCGAAAGTTTTACTACAATAGTTTTTACAATGACGTATGTAGAAAATTGATATGCATCTTATTTTAAAGCTTAAGCAAAACTCTGGCCATGATGTGGTCATTTTTTTAATTTTTTCAGCAAAAATGGAAAAGAGGAAAATCTATACAAATAGTTACCTTTGCTAGCGTCTCGGATAAGATTGCGTACACGGATGCAAATTACAAAATACTTAACCAACCCCCTTAGAAGTTAACGAAACCTGTGGTTCTTGAAGACTCTTTCTGAGTCCACAAAAGAACGAACTAACCCGTGTGTATTTCATTCAAAATTTGCAGAATTAAAGGATAATTATAATGACTACCATTCCATATATACCGATGGTCCAAACATGAGGACAAGGCTGCAGCAGCTATTGTCACAGAAAATAATACTTCAGAACCAGGCTCCCTGATGGGTCTTCTATTTTCTCTGAAGAAGATAGAGCCCTGCAGCTAGCTATGCAAATTGTCAAGATTAGCCGCTACAAAAAATTCATATTGTGCGTGGACTCCATGTCAGTGCTTGAGTCACTAGAAAACTTACAGGTATCCAACCCAATAATTTTGGACTTGATAGAAAAACACGACGAAGTGGTAAAAGCTGGCAAAGAGATAATATTTTGTTGGGTACCGAGCCACGTTGGAATCCCGGGCAGCGAGGCAGCCGACAAAGGCGCCAAAGAAGCGTTAAACCAAGACTGCTCAGATTTCCTTATACCGTCATCAGATTTTAAGTGCCATATTTCTAGATATGTCAAAAATCTATGGCAACAATATTGGTATGAAGAAATCAACATTAAGCTATACCAAATTAACCCTGTGGTAGGGCGCCAATTGCCCTTCCTAAATGGCCTTCGCGACGATATGGTAATTCACAGATTAATAATAGGACATTCTTACACTACTCACAAACACCTCTTAAGAGGTGAACCACAACCCGAATGTATAAGTTGTCAGGAACGGTATACAGTGAGACACATCTTGATAGATTGTATAGACTTCAATCACATTCGTCCCCGTTATTATAGAGTTGATTCCATGAGAGAGCTCTTTGAGAAGGTAAATTCCAACAAGGCCCTAGAATTTTTAAAAGAGATTAACATGTATTCCTATGTGTAGCCCACCATTAAGTTTATTTTTAGTATATTTTTTAGTATATTAAGACTTTATTTTACAATCATTTTTAATCAATAAAGTATAAATTCGACAAAGTTACCAGGAATGACACAATATGACCTGCAACAGGTTGGCGGTGTCGTTAAACCAATCAAATAACTAACTAACTACACTGGTGTAATCCGTGTGATGGACGAAAGACTACACCTTTGGTGCACCAGCGTGCAGATAATTAACTGACCAGAAGTCGCAATCTTCTGTATGATAAAAATATAAATAATAATATTTATGTTAATAATAATAATGTTGCTTTTAAAGGGTCAATTTTATCAGATCTATTATTAAATTTGGGTTTGAAGTGTAACGGTAGAAAAAATTATGCTGCCAAATAGGGTGTGACTAAGACACTTCGAATTCTTCGGTATATATGACTTGCATCCATTATTAGTACTTTGGCTAAGTATGCATTTAATAGCTGGGTGAGCTAAACCAATGGATGGCTTATGTCTCTTGGTTAAGGACACTATAAAACTTTTTTGTGGATGTCTCTGTATTTGAACTCTATGCCTCACTACCTACCTGTATGCATCAGAAAGAATGTTCGAATGACACCAAAGTAAAGCAGGCCAGTGATCCCAGAGATCGTGGCCAAGAAAGCACCGACTCTGGCAGCGCATACTGTCATCCGTGATCGTGATATATATATATATATATATATATATATATATATATATATATATATAGATCTGAAACCGGTAATAGGGGGACCATGCCTTATATATAGCACTTAGGGAGACCATTTGTATATTTTTTACCTTTGACTTTAGAAAGACAAAAAATACAAAAAAATGTTCCTATATGTTGTGGGAAATGTATGTGATGTTTTTCTTTTTTACACCTTAAGCAGCAAAAAATAAACAAAAAAGTTGGTCTACGTATTTTGTCTATATTTTCCATGGCATTTTAGGCGACCTGACTAAAACCACGGAATTCCCCGGGTCTCCCTAAGTGTGTGGTTAAAACCTCTGTATATTTGGTCTCCCAAAGTAGTATATTTTGCTACTAGTTAGGTGTTTTTAAAGAGTAATCTATAAACCTATGTTTATTATTATTGTACACCCGTGTAATTTTACAATTTGATTCAGTTTTATGTGTAGTTTTTACATAAAGTTGTCACAGGCTATTTGCATATGTGACTATAAGTATAATGCCTCATCCCAAATTTTTATTTTAGTAACTTTTAAAAATAGTAGATAACTTTCGTAATGTTTAACCGATTTCAATCAAAATTTTACCATTTGATTCAGTTTTATGTCTAGTTTTTACATGAAGTTGTCACAGGCTATTTGCATATGTGGCTGTAAGCATTATATCTCATTCGAAATTTTCATTTTGGTAACTAGAAACTTTTTTAAAAAGTAGGTAACTTTCGTATTGTTTAACCGATTTCAATCAAAATTTTACTATTTGATTCAGTATTATGTCTAGTTTTTAAATAAAGTTGTCACAGGCTATTTGCATATGTGGCTATAAGCAAAACGTCTCATCCCATATTTTCATTTTAGTAACTTTTAAAAATAGTAGATAACTTTCGCAATATTTAACCGATTTCAGTCAAAATTTTACCATTTGATTCAGATTTATGTCTATTTTTTACAGGAAGTTGTCTCAGGCTATTTGCATATGTGGCTATAAGCATAATGTCTCATCCCAAATTTTCATTTTAGTAACTAGTACCTTTTTAAAAAAGTAGATAACTTTCGTAATGTTTAACCGATTTCCCTAAAAATTTTACCATTTGATTCAGTTTTATGTCTAGTTTTTACAGGAAGTTGTCACAGGCTATTTGCATATGTGGCTGTAAGCATTATATCTCATCCGAAATTTTCATTTTAGTAACTAGAAACTTTTTTAAAAAGTAGGTAACTTTCGTATTGTTTAACCGATTTCACTCAAAATTTTACTATTTGATTCAGTTTTATGTCTAGTTTTTAAATAAAGTTGTCACAGGCTATTTGCATATGTGGCTATAAGCAAAACGTCTCATCCCATATTTTCATTTTAGTAACTTTTAAAAATAGTAGGTAACTTTCGCAATATTTAACCGATTTCAGTCAAAATTTTACCATTTTATTCAGTTTTATGTCTACTTTTTACAGGAAGTTGTCTCAGGCTATTAGCATATGTGGCTATAAGCATAATCTCTCATCCGAAATTTTCATTTTAGTAACTAGTAACTTTTTAAAAAAGTAGATAACTTTCATAATGTTTAACCGATTTCCCTAAAAATTTTACAGTTTGATTCAGATTTATGTCTAGTTTTTACATGAAGTTGTCACTGGCTATTAGCATATGTGACTATAAGCATAATGTCTCATAACAAATTTTCATTTTAGTAACTTTCAAAAATAGTAGATAACTTTCGTAATATTTAACCGATTTCAATCAAAATTTTACCATTTGATTCAGTTTTATGTCTAGTTTTTACATGAGGTTGTCATAGGCTATTTGCATATGTGGCTATAGGCATAGTTTCCCATCCCAATTTTTCATTTTAGTAACTTTTATAAATAGTGGATAACTTTCGTAATGTTTAACCGATTTCAATCAAAATTAACCATTTGATTCAGTTTTATATCTAGTTTCTACTTGAAGTTGTGACAGGCTATTTGGATATGTGGCTATAAGCATAATGTCTCATCCCAAATTTTTTCTGTAACTTTTTAAAAAAGTAGATAACTTTCGTAATGTTTAACCGATTTCAGTCAAAATTTTACCATTTGATTCAGTTTTATGTCTAGTTTTTACATGAAGTTGTCACAGGCCATTTGCATACGTGGCTATCTGCATAATTTCTCATCCCAAATTTTCATTTTGGTAACTTTTTAAAAAAGAAGATAACTTTCGTAATATTTAACCGATTTCAATCAAAATTTTACCATTTGATTTACTTATATGTCTAGTTTTTACATGAAGTTGTCACAGGCTATTTGTATATGTTGCTATAAGCATTATTTCTCATCCCAAATTTTCATTTTAGTAGATAACTTTCGTAATATTTAACCGATTTCAATCGAAAATAGATGTGTCAGGTCAGTCCTCTCTATGGATACACCACCTATTATGACGTCAAAAAGTATGGTCCAGGGTTATGCCGCCAACGGGGGTCTTCACTGCGGCACTATGGTTTCGCCGCCTATTATGACGTCAAAATGTGCTCCACACATAGCATGGTCTAGGGCTAGGGTTATGCCGCCTAGGGAGGGGGGAGGGTGGTTAGTCATGTGATTGACGAAGTTGTGCAGGTTATTTTTTGATTAAAAAATTGAAAATTTTGACGTTTTTTTTGGAGTCTTTTTCTGCATGGACTTTGTTCAGGCGCTATCTACATTACTATTTATCGGAAACATACCAAATCTTACAGAAAGAAAGTATATATTGAAGTTGTGCAGCCCTGGTTATTTTTCAGATTTGCAAAAAAAAGTGAAAATTTCGACGTTTTTGCTTTTTTTACTTGGTTATTTTTGTATCTAGCTTTGTTTTCGCGATATCCCCGTTACTATTTATCGGAAGAAAACCAAATTGTACAGAAAACAGTATGTATAGTGAAGTTTTGCAAAGGCAGGTTATTTTTCGAACCTAGTCGTTTTTGTACAAATTTTGTTCGCGCGATATCTCCGTTACTATTTATCGGAAGAAAACCAAATCTTACAGGAAGAACGGATATATAGTGAAGTTGTGCAGCGGCAAGTTATTCTTCGATTTTGTAAAAAAAGTGAAAATTTCGACTTTTTATAGTCGTTTTTGTATCCACTTTGTTCTCACGATATCTCTCTTACTATGTATCGGAAGAAAACCAAATGTTACAGGAAGAAATTATATATAGTAAAGTTGTGCAACGGCAAGTTATTTTTCGATTTGGACTTAGTCGTTTTGTATCACTTTTGTTGTCGCTATCTCTGTTACTATTCATCGGAAGCAAAGCAAATCTTACAGGAAGAAAGTACATATAGTGCAGTTGTGCAACGGTGAGTTATTTTTGTTTTGTAATAAAATGTGAAAATTTCGACGCTGTCACGTTTCCGGACTTAGTCGTTTTTGTATTCAGTTTTATTCGCGCGATATCTTTGTAATTTTTTATCGGAAGCAAACCAAACCTGCCAGTCAGAAAGTATATATAGTGAAGTGGTGCATCGGCAGGTTATTAACCCCCGTGTAGGGGTGGGGTATAGTTATGAACTTGTCTGTCGGTCCGTCTGTCGAGCCGCACTTTTGCTCTCGCGTTATCTCCGAGGCATTTTATATCGTATGCATAAAAGTCCATCAATTGCAGATGTGCAGCGTCAGGTTATTTTTGAAAATTATAATAAAAGGAAGAATTGGTGCAAGGTTGAAAATATGCTGTTATGAACTTTTCTCAAAGCAAAATGTACCAGGTCTTTTAATGTTTCAGTTAAATATTTAATATAGATTTTAACAGCATTGTATAAAGCTAAAGAACGCGGTAAACAAAGAATAAGACCGACTGTGATGTACTATGAACAGTTTTGCCTTACCAATAAATTTTAAAAGGACCTGCTAAAAGACGAGAAGATAAGTAACAATTATTCATTGTGAATTAAACTTTAATAATTTTTAAACTTTTTATTTAAAAATTGATACCAATCTAAAGCTTGAATTTTTTAATCGGATTCATACTCTGGACGTGTTTTACAGTGTGAATAGCAATAAAACAAGTTGATTTATTGATCTGGGTGTCAATTTTGTTAGTCTAAACTGAAAATGAATGAATGAATGATTAAACGACACGGCCAGCCAATTGCAGGACAAAGCCTGTCTGCATAGTTGTAAGTGGTCTCTCCGATACAGAGTTTTTAAGTTTTTCGTACAGCGGCTTAAACAGGTTTAGTTCAACTAAGCCAGCTAAGCTAAGCTAAGCCAGGTAGGCTTAACTAAACCAAGTTAAGCTCTGCATGAACAAGCGCCTGGTTTAAACAGGTTTAACGACGGATGACGTTACACGTGCCTGGTTAACAGTCGAGAGGTCGCGAGTTCGAGTCCGCTCATGACCGCTTTCAGGTTCAATGTTTTTTGGGAGGAATTGAATTATTTTAAAATTGACTTCAAATGTCAGGAGAGGCATATTTTTTTACTTCTGTCCTTCCGTTCGTTCACCCTTCTCTTCATCCGTCCGTCTTTCTCATGTTTCACGATAGCTCATGTTTGGCTGGACGAATTTCTACCAAAATTGGACGGGTGCTTGATGAATAAATCCTCTTGACCAAATTGTATTTCGAGTGACCTTACGCCGAGGGTCAATTCCTGTGGTCTAGTGGGCAGTTCAGAGGTCGGGGCACACGTGCTCCCACGGAAAGTTTCTGGTTTCTTCTATGCTTAAATTGATGAAAATTGACATATTTCCTCCTTTTGACAGCCACAGGCTCATTGCGATGAAATTTTATGCATTTAAGTTTCATTTTCTTTCTATTTAATAATGCCATCTCTCATATTAATTTGATGTTTCAATAAAACATAGGGAACACAACTCTGTTGATAACTAAAACATGTGTATTTGTTAAAATTTTTCCATAGGGCCTCGCTTTGAAACGGGAATTCCCCGCATGCATAAATATACAATAAGGTCTATTGGCGAACACTGCCGAAACCTGCTTATATATCTTAATCGTGTACAATGAATGTGAGGTATTGTGATAGTGTGACGAACGGTTGTATGGACAAATGGCATAAAATATAAAATAAGAGCGAGAGAAATCGCCATACGCATCTTTATTGTTACGGTAGAACTGAAACAAATAAAAATAACAAGTATCGTAAATAACACCCTTAAAAAATTATGAAAAATTACATTAAAAAAATACGAAATTAAGAAATTTATGACAAAGTTTTGATTAGAATTCACCCTTGCTTTAAAAGTGAGAAAAAACTAACCGTTACGAAGATTCAAATAATTTACCAAGAAACATAAATTTACCCACATGATAGCGAGTATTAACCATACTACATAAAGAATAATCAACACTAAACAGACATTAATTTATCCGCAGAACACACGACAGCGAGTATTGACCAAAATATATAAAGATTAATCAAAATTCACACACAACGGATCCGTATTCAAAGAATATTTGCGACACCGTTTGTATACATATTTTACTCAAAAAACGCTTAAGAATAAACTGTTTGAGCCAACATTTAAACAACAGCAGCCCAAAATTAGTTTATAATCTGTACTGAAAAGTGCACTAAGATTATTTACTTAGCTGTAGACAACCTGTCAAAGAACCAAGAACATTTATCAAGCTTTAATGTTTTTAAATACTGTTTACATGCCTATCACAAATTGCAGTTTATAAAAATATCTTGAATGCCACAAGAACTTATACTAAAATGCCATATCCGCATGGCTCAGAAGCAGATATACAGTTTAATGATGGCACGAAAAACCTGAACTGTACGAAATAAACAGAATTAGCCTCTACCAGAGTACAAGGTAGATAATCTTATCAGAGATACTGGGCATGATGTTTTGCGACTTCCACCCTACCACTGCAATTTCAATCCCATTAAACTGATATGGGCCGATTTAAAATATGTTGGTTTGCAGAATAAGACATTCAAACTGGAAGACATGCGGAACATGGTACACGACGGTTTTGAACGAATAGATCAGTCAAGATGGTTCAATGGTGTTGATCATGTAATCCAGAAAGAGGCTAAATTTTGGCATGCTGATGGTTTACTTGAAATTATCCCTCAAGTGCCAATCAATATGGAATCTGATGGAGAAAGCGATAACGAGTGACAAGTAACTTTTGTACGCATTAACCAGCTTCCCTGTGCTACTTAATGTTTCACAAACTCGGCGAGAGTTTATAAAACAAAGGAACTTTTTTTTATAAATTTTGCAAAAGCATAAGCCACTGCGAAAATAAAAAAAATATAGTGTACGCAGCATAACAATGCCTACTTTAACATATAGATTGCCTGGCCCTTAGGAAATTCTCTCCTGGATAGGAAATGGTTCATAACACTGACTTTATGCCAGAACAATTTTATATTTTGCAAATTGATTTAACCAACAGCAATGCGAAAATTTGTTTCAAGTGTTGAAAGAGTTAAAAATGCTATGTCTGGGTTGCGCTATTTAGCAGTGCCGCATAAAAGAAACTAGTCTGTCAAAAGCAAATTTTTTGACTAAATAGCACTTCAACGTTAAATTTGTTCCAAAGAACCAATGCGACATAATTTCTACCCAAAAAGCCTCACAAAAATACATTTACGAATTTACAAAGCAAATGATTAACAATTATAGAGATCAAAGGAAGCGCTGAGAAGACATCCCGCAGTACATGCTCTTCATAAGCTGCGAAGGGCAAACCGCAGCTGAAATGGCTGGCAAAAACCAGCGTTGGCATAACCGACAGAAGTCCTTTGAAGATGGTGATGGGTCATTGCTAAGGCATGCGCATTCTCCGGCGTATAACCGATGTTCTCAATCTGATGGTTAATGTTGCAAACACAGCTGAAACGGCTGGCTAAAGCCAGAGGTTGGCGCATCCGACAGACGGCACATTGGTTTAAACTTCACCATAGGAAGCATGTGAAGTGGAAACACAGCTGAAGTGGCTGGCTTGAGCCATACGTTGGCGTATCCAGCAGAGGGCACATGATGATGGTGATGTGTCAGTTTTCACCATAGACTCTTAGTGCGAAGGCTGCAAAGGGCAACCACAGCTGAAACAGCTTGCTAAAGCAAACAAGTTATCAGTGATGTGTCAGTTTTCACCATAGACTCTTAGTGCGAAGGCTGCAAAGGGCAACCACAGCTGAAACAGCTTGCTAAAGCAAACAAGTTATCAGTGAAACTGATGAATGTCCCCCGCCACGAACTATCTCGTATGAGAGGAAAAATAATGCGATGTCGCACAACTTCAATATATATATTTTCACTGTAACAACAATCAAAAGCCAGGGTTGAATAAAGGCTGAGATTTTGCGTGCACAAAGTTTCATTGTAAGCAATAGAAATACTAAAACATATGCTTATTTTCAACAAGTCAGTTTTTGGTCGAATCGAAAAATAATGCGACGTCGCACAACTTCAATATATATTTTCACTGTAGCAGCAATCAAAAGCCAGGATTTAATAGCGGCCTAGATATTGCGTGCACAAACTTGTGCTTCCAAGTGTCGCCAGACAGACAGACAGGAGGACGGACGGACGGAACCGAATACTATAGTCCCCCGGCGGCGGCGGACTAAAAATTGTCGTATCCGGCCGCATTCTGCGGCGTATAACTGAAGTTCTCAATCTGATGCTTAATGTTGCAAACACAGCTGAAACGGGGGCATTCTGATGTGTAACTGATGCACGCAATCTGATGCTTAATGTTCCCCATCTTAAACTGCAGGCAAAAAAGCGTAAGATAGAAATGCTATTATCCTATTTTTAATTTTTTTGAAATGCGTGCATGAGTTGTCTTGCGTTCGTTAATAACCTTCGAACGCAATTTTAAGTACTGTTTCTGTGGTGGCAGATGACTCACGCTTTGCAGTGGGTTTTCACTCAAAAACGTGAGTAGCGTGTTCTTGCCTGCAAGCAAAGTGATAAAAATCAAAGTAAACAAGCCGTGTAACATAAAATCAAAAGACAAAATGCTCCCTTGGAAATACTTCTCTTCCTGGAGCTGTCTCTTCCGGTTCTTCACCTGCACATGCCAAATGATGCTATTTAAGTAACTTGCACTTCAAAATAATACAATTAATTGTCAGTTAAACTGACAAAGTCCCCCGCCGTACGGTTTGTCCCAAAGGGCATCCGTTACACAGATAATACAGAAGGGAGCGCTGAAAAAAGATTTGAAAGTGACAAATTACAGACGCATAATTGGAAGTCTCAATGCGTTGGACAATGGACACGATTATATAGTAACCAATGTCGTCATACCTGTTATTAGTTCCTAGGAAATAACTGCAGCTAATTAGGATAACCTAATCTAATTTATTAAATTCAATTGTGGTATTGGGACTGGGATATCTAGATGGTGGAATTGTTCTCTGGTGTTTTCAAACTGTAAAAGTATACGACAAACTAGAGCGGCCAGTGCACACAAAACATAGGAGTACAGGCTTATGTTATACACTTTCAGTCGATACCTACTTACTTTCTTGTTTTTGTAAACAAAAACAAATGTCTCCCCGACTAAATTCATGATCCCCCCTCCTTCCTCCCAAAAAAATTCCTTTTTTTTAATTACTGAAATAAAATATTCATTCCTGCAGACATAACCTTAATTCATTGTAAAAAAACTCAAAATAAACCAAACAGATGGTGGTCACTAAAACAGATATAAATGGACGTCTTTTTTCATCCGAGTCTGGAAGGTGGTCGCTAAAACGGGTTTTACTGTAGGCCCTTCTTATCCAGATCTGAGGTGGGTCACTATAGTAGTTTTACTGTACGTTACATTTTTATCCGGGTCTGGAAGGTGGTCAAAACAGGCAGGTTTTACCGTACGTCTTTTTACCCGAATCTGGAAGGGTCACGGCAAACGGGTCTTACTTTTTATTCAGGTCTTAAAGGTGGTCGGGATTTTTTTTCTAACCATCATCCTACACACACCCTCCTCCCCCCCCCCCCCCCCCCCACCCCAGCTATTTAATGTGGGTCCGACTATAAACACAACTCTAACCCTTTTATCCAAGGCAACGGTAATGGTCTGTACTCTAAGTGTAGTTATAGCCGTAATAGACTACCTTGTCTTCGCACATTCCCATCGGCCAAATAGCACTATAATAATAAAGGCATTCTTCATAACTGCGCATCAGATGACGCACCTCGGTGGGAGAAGGGGGAAGGCATTTCGGTGCCAAAATGGTGAGCTGCTTCACATAACACAAGATATCAGATGACCCACTTTAATAGCGAAAAATGCTTCTGCAAACAATGCCAATCGATACAAAATAGCTCCTATATATAGAACACCTTGGCAACCGAATCAAGCATGCGGCGAAAAAAAAATCAATAGCTAGACTGTTTAGACCTATAGCATTCCATGACCTCGTAGATGACGACGCCATCATGCACCACAACTGGCACTGACCTCTAACTGAGTGGCATATTACGTAACAGCCGTAGATGAGAAACGCACAAAAAGCTTAATTTCAGGCACTAACAAATAGCAATGGACCGACAGAAATGCTGTTACTGTTTTGAAGCTTTCTAAAGAATGCAGGAACACTCGAGAATCTTCTGCAAAACGCTGAAATCCCTAGCGTAGTTAACACCTATGCTTATATAACAAAGAAGCCAAAAAATTTGGAGATGAGGGGGGGGGGTGTGTTGACGTTATGCACCTTTCTTGATTTTCTTATTAAACGAGTTTAATAATGTTTAACCGAAACCGTGCGACTTATCCGAGGAATAACTACACCAAATTTAAAGTCGATCCCACTTTCCGATGTCGTGAAATTTTGCTTAACAACAGATAATTTTTATCCGTCAAAAGTTGAAACAGTCGTCTGACTGAACCAAAGAATATCCATATAAAATTTTAAGTCGAAATGACTTTCCGTTATCGGGATATTATGTATGCAAGATCTGGTTCCAAATATACACATATTTTACGCGATGACGTCACACGCCGCATTCGTTCGTTCTACTTGCGAAAAAAATTTAAAGTTTCTTTCGGACCTACCAAGTAATAATCTCACCAAGTTTCAGCTTTCTCCGATGTTCAGCAGCTGAGAAATTTCGCACACAAGATTTTTACGTGATGACGTCGTACACCTGCCCTAATCATGTGACATGCGTGTCAAGTTTACAGAACCGTCCGACTGACCCAAGGAATGTTCATATAAAATTTGAAGTCGATAGGACTTTCCGTTATTGAGATATTTTGCACATAAGATCTTGTTCAAAATATACACATATTTTACGTGATGACGCCATACGCCGCATTCGTTCGTTCTACTCGCAAAAAAATTCTGTAGAGTCTGTAGAGTCTGTAGAGTCTTTCAATTTTCTCCGATGTTCAGCAGCAGAGAAATTTCGCACACAAGATTTTTACGTAATGACGTCATACGCCTGCCCTAATCACGTGACATGCGTCAAACCGTCCAACCTAACCAAAGAATAAATCGATCAAGTTTGAAATCGATCCGACGTTTCGTTCTCGAGATATCTTGCACACAACACTTTGTTCACAACAGATTGACACACACACTCACACACACACACACGTACACACACACAGAACGAACAAACACTATATGTCTCCCCTTGGTTGGTTGGTTGGTTTATTGGTGTTTTAAGTCCCTTTCAACGATCTCAGCGCTATATCAGGACTACCCTGCCACATTATACTGAAATGGGCCATTCCAGTTTGAATCCCTAGGGGGATCATAATTGAATGCACAGCTAATAGGCACGAGCAGGATTCGAACCCGCACCGGCTATACACCCTAGATCTGAAGACAAACGCTCTACCAACTGAGCTATCCGTCCCCCCTTTGTCTCCCCTTGGTCGGGGAGACATAATTACTCGCCAGTGGATTAAATGTGCAACTGATATCAGCTTGTTTATTAGGTAGTCTGTAGGAATGGGAACAGCCAAATGTTTTGCAAACATCTTTACTATTTCTATATCCCTTTTGCCGATGGCAAATGATATGCTTATTTTCTTTCTATGGTATATTCCAACAGTTCACTTACATTTTTAAACTGTAATGCATCGATGATTTGTTTGAAGAAATACTGAAATAGTTTTTTTGGAAATGTTTGCAAAACATAGAGTCAATAAATCGATTCTCTCCAATGGTTACGCCGCTAACGCTGCACAAAGATTTGACAGCTGAGATACGATACGAACAAACTTAGGCTCCCGAAAGTGGAACACACGGACAGACCGGAAGTGGTCACGGTGCAAAACTACAGCTTGTGATCTAAACGTAGGCACAATATGAATTGAATCGCTCCACTTGTAACGGCGCTAGCAGTGCACAAATGTCGCATATTTGACACTGGTTGTTGAATTTTGTAAAGTTTCAGTATTTTCACAATTTTTGAGATGTTTTGAAAATGACTCCTGCGTGCACTGTCAGCCACCCTAATCTACAAGTATGCAAAGAATAATTAGATTCTCTCCAATGGTTACGGTGCTAGTGCTGCACAACGATTCGACAGACAGACAGACAGACAGACGAGCCAAAAGTGGAACACACTAGCCGTGCACAAATGTCGCATATTTGACAATGGTTGTTGAATTTTGTAAAGTTTCAGTATTTTCACAATTTGTGAGATGTTTTGAAAATGAGCCCTGCGTGCACTGTCCGCCACCCTAATCTACACGTATGCAAAGAATGACTCGATTCTTTCCAATGGTTACGGCGATAGCGCTGCACAACGATTCGACAGTTGAGATACGATCCGTACAACTTCAGGCTGTGGTTTAAACGTGTGCACAAAAAGAATTTGATCCTCCACTTGTTACGGCGCTAGCCATGCATAAATGTCGCATATTTGGCTCTGGTTGTTAAATTTTGTAAAGTTTCAGTATTTTCACAATTTTTGAGATGTTTTGAAAATGACTCCTGCGTGCACTGTCCGCCACCCCAATCTACAAGTATGCAAAGAATAATTAGATTCTCTCCAATGGTTACGGTGCTAGCGCTGCACAACGATTCGACAGACAGACAGACAGACAGACGGGCCGAAAGTGGAACACACTTGCCGTGCACAAATGTCGCATATTTGACACTGGTTGTTGAATTTTGTAAAGTTTCAGTATTTTCACAATTTGTGAGATGTTTTGAAAATGACCCCTGCGTGCACTGTCTGCCACCCGAATCTACACGTATGCAAAGAATGAATCGATTCTTTCCAATGGTTACGGCGATAGCGCTGCACAACGATTCGACAGTTGAGATACGATCCGTACCACTACAGGCTGTGGTCTAAACGTGTGCACAAAATGAATTGGATCCTCCCCTTGTTACGGCGCTAGCCATGCATAAATATCGCATATTTAGCTCTGGTTGTTAAATTTTGTAAAGTTTCAGTATTTTCACAATTTTTGAGATGTTTTGAAAATGACCCATGCGTGCACTGTCCGCCACCCTAATCTATAACTATGCAAAGAATAATTAGATTCTCTCCAATGGTTACGGCGCTAGTGCTGCACAACGATTCGACAGACAGACAGACAGACAGACGAGCCGAAAGTGGAACACATATTTGACACTGGTTGTTGAATTTTGTAAAGTTTCAGTATTTTCACAATTTATGAGATGTTTTGAAAATGAGCCCTGCGTGCACTGTCCGCCACCCGAATCTACACGTATGCAAAGAATGACTCGATTCTTTCCAATGGTTACGGCGATAGCGCTGCACAACGATTCGACAGTTGAGATACGATCCGTACAACTACAGGCTGTGGTCTAAACGTGTGCACAAAATGAATTAAATCCTCCCTTGTTACGGCGCTAGCCATGCATAAATGTCGCATATTTGGCTCTGGTTGTTAAATTTTGCAAAGTTTCAGTATTTTCACAATTTTTGAGATTCTTTGAAAATGACCCATGCGTGCATTGTCCGCCACCGTAGTCTACACGTATGCAAAGAATGAATCGATTCTCTCCAATGGTTACGGCGCTAGCGCTCCCCCAACGATTTTTACAGACAGACGGACAGACGGATGGACAAACCCAAATTCAATAGTCCCCCTCTCCTCGCTACGCGGCGGAGGGCAACTTACAATCAGAGGATAACTGGCCGAAAAATTGATTTTCGCGAATAACTTGAAGCAGTGATGCATAGTCCGACACAATACTTTTAAAGATCATTTAGTGTACTTACTTGGAAAAGGCCCCGATTGCTGCGACAAAATGCTTGAAAAGTGGAGCCTCACCGCAGCCGTGTCCTCTGCCAACCACTTTACAGACGGAACCCGAGAAGACTTTTTCACTTTTCCTTTAAAACCCACTGAAACATAGACATTTTTATCAGAAACATAGACATTTTTATCAGAATATGCAAATAAAAAAACTACAAGAGCGTTAAATAACGATGAGATCACGAGTATGTTATCTACCCTCAGTCCAAGAGACTGTAGATTACTAACAAACAAAGTTTGACAGAAAAAATTCTGTATTGCATAGCGTGCATGTCGATCGCGATATTGCGTTACGTCACAGGTGTAGCATAAAAGGTAATACGTGCCTCCATATCCAAGGGCTTTGTCATCCTCATCGTCAGTATCATCATCATCATCATCATCATCATCATCATCATCATCATCATCATCATCATCATCATCACAATAGTTTTCATCGAGATCGTCATCATCGTGATCAGGAAAATCCTTTTTAATTTGGACTTCTTTTAATTTCCTTTTCGGCCGTCTGCTTTGTGGAGCATTCTCTTTGAGATCTTGGGAATTTTCGTCTGCAACATTTTCACTTTTATTTAAAAACTAGTAAACAAACCCACTCTTAAATAGAAAGCGATTGTGTTTCCAAATATCTTTTTAGAAGACTTTCCCACACGTTTTACTTCATACTTAGAATGCTAATTTTTTTTAGACTGACGTTTTATTGCTGAGACACTTGGCTTGGCAGCACTCAACCCAGGTCTATTCGTTCCTGTAGAAACGCAAAAAGAAAAGCATTTTAAAGAAACACAAAATAAAACTAGAGGATTGTCTGTGAAACACGAACACCGCGATAAAATACTACACTAGCAATCTTCCTCAAGACTCATACTAGCCGTATGAAAAATGTTTTCAGAATAGATTTAAAACGGTTGCCTGGAGTCTGTAAAGAAGCAGAGCGTTAAAGAGGGTCAGACGGTCGGACAAGGGAAAACCTGCATGACCCTTCAGATTTTAGTCCGGGCGAAGCATAGAAAAACAAAAAAGTAAATTAGAATTAAAACTAGAAAGTTTCTCATGCAAGCAGATACCTATCACGGTGAAAGCATCGATTGAAATGGCGATATTGAAAATTTTTAAGGTTTAAAAAACATTAAAGCATGCAGGAAGTTCCTGTTTACCTTCATCAACATCTCTCAGGACACGACCCATTACGATAGTTTCTTTTAGACCAGGGGGGCATCTGTAATTTTCTCTTGAGATATCCTCGGAGTGGGCCATATGCTGGAAGAATATTTTTGCATCCGATGTAGTCATGTCTAGAGAAGTGTAAATCGTCGACATTCGGTGGCGGTTGAGTGTGGCGTTGAAGTGTAACCCTGGAATTTGGCTCACAACTTCATCTACCGCGTGCCACCCAGAGCAACAGTTGTTGGACGACTTAGTGGGAAACAGAAAGGTGTTTGACGCAGGTATCCCAGCTTTTGTCCTAGAGTCCACTAGTAAATCAATAGCACCCTCTATATCTTTGGGTATTAGTGTTGGCACGAAACGTTTCCCTTTACCGGGAGAATATGCCAACAGAAATTGATCAGCAAGATATTTAACCGCCGGGTCTTCAATGGATTCAACTGCCTGATTTGTCATCCAAACGTTGGTTTTTGCATCGTCCCAGTCTCTTAGTCGCAGCATTGCATTTTCTCCGCCTCGTCGGGCATTATACAGTGTTAGTCTAGCAACCAAGAGGTTTCGAAGAATCGAAAATGAGTTGGCGCTGTAATTTTTAACTACTTCGATAATCTTCTGCTTGATATGCTGGTACAGTTGCATAACAAGTTTATTTTCTGGTATCTCTTCAGGTCTACGTCTCTCAAAGGTACGCTCATTTGCACGGTACTCCGCGGCTGCAAATACCATGGGAGATCGAAATTTGAACTGTCTCATAAAAGCCTGTACATCATTCACTTTGTCGGGTCGATTTTGCTCATCATAGATGGCTTCCATGTGCTTTGCCGTTCTTGATAGAACGGATTTTAGGCCTAAGAGTAAGCCATGTTTAATTTTGCTGTCTGACTTTTCCCCGCGCATTTGAATTGCTTCGCAGAGACGATCAAGGTTTTCTTTTCCACTTCGAAACATGTCTTCAAAAACGGCGTCTTTGTGTAGAGACTTGTACTGCAGAAAAAGATTGCCCAGTTGACGCATTTCTGCCAATGCCGCTTTTCGGCAGTAATTCATTTTACCATCTTCGTGACGCCTTTTACAATAGATTCGATAGCCCATTGATTTTAGAAATTCATTTTGGCGGCACAGGTTTCCGCACTCGTCGTCTTGTAATTTCCCAAGAATATCCTTTTCGAAGGCTTCATCATAGTGCAATCTGCCTGATATCATAAGCATGCACGGTTTCAGTCCTGAGCGGGCTGAAGTGGAGGAGCACTTGTGCCTGTAAAAGGTATCAACTCCTATAAATTTGTTGCACGCTGCACACATTTTGACACCTTTTTTACTTTCGTACTTAGGCCTTCGCTCTCGCATCAATTCGGTTTCATTCCCATTGGGTTGCCCTAATTTCTTTAAATTGTACTGCTTAATGTCTTGCAGTCTTTTGGCCATTGAAAACCTGGAATTAAGTGTTTTTCCATCCAAGTTTGCACTTACTTCGCCCAGGTTTTTGTGCACAGATGATATGTGACGCTTTAGTTTTCCGCCAGTTATAATTCGTTCACAATATGGGCATTCTCTATCGGGTTTTCTGTACTTTTTCGTGCATGGTGTTTTACTTTTTGGTCCATTAGTTGTGGTTTCAACTGTGCAAAAAAAATTGTTTAAATTAGGGATCACCTCACTGTATTCTGAATCTGCAACGGAGGTGTTCACTAGGCCTGTCTCAGGTTCCTCTTGTTCGGATAGGTCAGTGTTTATATGCCCGATCAAACTTGAAATATTGTCTTGCCGAAAGGAAACGGAGCAAAAACTGGGGTCCTCATTTAAAGGCAGACGCATGGAATGCATTTCAGCAGCTTCTGGAAAAGCAACAGTTGGTTCAATGTTGATGTATTTAGGTGTTGAACACCTATTTGCAGAAACTATGGGTCTAATCATGTAGATATTGGGGTCATGCAAGTCCAAAAGTATTTCTGAACCGTCATTCAATTGTGCACTGTCCCCGTTCCTCGATTCACTACCTTCCCATTCGGAACCTAATTGATATGTATTGGATTCACAGATGCTTGCCCTCTTGGAATTTCTTTCACCATCACACTCTTCCTGATGTTGAACGGATATAATTCTTGACCCCTCGGGCTTGAAAGTTTTTCCATCACGAGGATTTTCTTCATCATTGAATTGTAGCTCAGGCTGACTAACTTCCCGTGCGGGTTCATACTTACACTCTTTGCTTTCTCTTACGCGATCTGTAGTAGGTTGAGGTGAGGGCTTGAAAGTGCTTCCATCACTAGGTCTTTCTTCATCATTGAATTGTAGCTTAGGCTGACCAACTTCCTGTGCGGATTCATAGTTACAATGTTTGCTTTCCCTCTCAGGATCTATAGTAGGTTGATGTAAGGATTTGAAAGCTTTTCCATTACTAGGCCTTTCTTCATCATTGAATTGTAGATCAGATTGACCAACTTCCCGTGCAGGGTCATAGTTACACTGTTTACTTTCTCTTTCGCGATCCGTAGTAGGTTCAGGTGAGAGTTTGAAAATGTTTTCGTCACTAGACCTTTCTTCATCATTGAACTGCAGCTCAGGCTGACAGACAGATAGGCAGTTACAATCTTTGCTTTCCCTCACAGAATCTATAGTAGGTTGAGGTAAGGATTTGAAAGTGTCTCCATCACTAAGCCTTTCTTCATCATTGAATTGTAGCTCAGGCCGACTAACTTCCCGTTTGGATTCATAGTTACCCTCATTGCTTTCTCTTTCGCGATCTGTGGTAGACTGAGGTGAGGGCTTGAAAGTGTTTCCATCACTAGGCCTTTCTTTATCATTGAATTGTAGCTCAGGTTGACTAACTTCCCGTGCGGGTTCATAGTTGAACTCTTTGCTTTTCCTATCGGGATCTATAGTAAGTTGAGGTGAGGGCTTGAAAGTTTTTCCATCACTGGACCTTTCTTTATCATTGAATTGTATCTCAGGCTGACTAATTTCCCGTTCGGGTTCAAAGTTACACTCTTTTCTTTCCCTTTCGGGGTCTATAGTAGTGTCAATATTACAATCTTCCGGATGTTTATCGGATGCGTTTATTGACCCCTCTTGAGATTTGACTGACACACTGAGAAACCCTTGGAAGTCATTGGTGGAATGTTCTTGAGACTCTGTTGACACACTGAGAAACCCTTTGGAATCATTTGTGGAATGCTCTTGAAACTCGGATGACACACTGAGAAACCCTTGGGAATCATTGGAGGGATGCTCTTGAAACTCGGCTGACGCACTGGGAACTCCTTGGGAATCAATGCCAGGCACGCTTGAATGTTTCTCAGCTTCGTATGTTGACATAGATTGGTCGAGCTTCGTTTGCCATCTTTTACGTCGCCAAGAAAGGCCCGAGACACCGTAGTCATATCGAATCTCTTCGCCTTTTACAATGTCTTTCTTAGCAAAAAAGCCGATGTGGGGTGTAGAGCCGACAACAATCTTTTTACTAAACGCGTTACTCTTTGAAGCGGTCAAGTCGTTGAGGTAACGCCCCATCCTATCGGATGTTGTACCGTCAATGCTAAAAATGTAAAATCTTAATATAAATCTCTCTAGTATTTCGAATTATAAAACTGAATGTTATTTTGCACACACAAAATCATTTAGACATGTTTAAAATTTATACGAGCCAGAATAAAGCTTTCAACGAAACGCTTCTTAACACTTTAGTCAAATATTCATTCTTGATGTCATCAGCACTAAATGTATTTGAAGAATCTTCACACGCTACTACCTAGAGTATAAAGAGCAAAAAGCTAAATTGTTCTCATTTTGAATGGCTGGGTGGAAGGATGACTTACAGAGAATGAAAGCTTCGAGTCTTAAATTCTCAAATCAAAAGAGGTTAAAATATTTTATCTGTTATGTTTTTGAGATTTGATTCTATATACTCACAAGTGTTTTTTACCCTCATGGGTAAACTCGTAAATGTACGAGCCGTATCCCAGTCGTTCGTACTTGACTGTACGTTCACGATATTCTTTAGAGCTAAGCCGCTCACCCCCATATTCTAACAGGAAATCGCCTGCTTTATAGGCTTTGGTTGCAAAAACACCTTTTCCTAAAAATAACATAACCTTCCTGCTGTCAAGAAAAATCTTTTTAGACAATTTTTTATGGCTTAAGACCATTTCATGGGAAAAATAACAAATTGTTGCCATTTAGAATCTTTTTTACATTGTGAGCAATTTCCACTTACACGTGACAACAAATAAAAAACATAAGCATCAGAGATGCAAAGCCCTCAGCCATGAGGAACATACTCGAAAAACGAAACAGTAAAACTGGAGAGGACCATTCAGTGCAATGAAACCTATGATAAAAATGCATCAAGCACTTAGAGCACCTGAAATAGCATGACACTGTCCTTTTCAAAGTCCAACTGAGCCACTGTCCTTGGGCGGATACAGCTCATATACAACATCGCTCTTTATCAGTCCACATACTAACTATAACTCGTAAATCTTTATAATCGTGAAAGAATGGTAGGCTGCAGGCTATTTACAAGCCAAATGTTCAGGGACGGACGCACAGCCGCCTATCGAGTTTCGTTCCAGCGACCCCTCTGTACTTTGATAATGGTAAAAAAATATTCAAAGTCCGGCTGGGCCACCGTCTTTAGGCGAATATGATTCATATACAATAACGATCTTTATTTGTCTATATACTAGCTATATCTCAAACATCTTAGCAATTGGAAAAGAATTGTAGGCTAGAGAGTGTTCACAAGCCAAATGTTTACTAGAGGCAGGACATGCATTTAATTTCAACAATTTCATTGAAGAGGTATCATACTGACGTATTACCTAGCGCGTTTAATACAATAGCTCTTTATAAGCTAAAACCTTTTATAAGGTGATTGGCAAGATTTGGGCCATTCACATTGATACATACATGTAATGTTCACTTGGTCTTTATGAATTAGCCAGTAAATGAAACGTCTCAATGCTGTTAACTTATATCTTTTAATCATAAATCATAAACGAAAGACTTTATCTGTAAAAAAGAAAACATTTGGTTGCGTGAACATATTCCAAGTATAATACAATAATTTCATGATGTGATATTCCAAAATAAATATAAAATGCTGTCAAAATATATATTAAATATTCAACTGAAACATTCAAAGCCTGCTACATTTTGCCTTAAGAAAAATTCATAACCGCATATTTTTCAACCTTGCACCAATTCTTCCTTCCTATTTCAATATTTTTCAAAAATGACCTGACGCTGTACATCTACATTTGATGGTCTTTTTATGCCTGCGACATAAAATGTACGGAGGTAACGCGCGAAAAAAAGTGCACTATACATATTTTCTTCCTGTAAGATTTGGTTTGCTTCTGATAAATAGTAACAGTGATATCGCGCGAACAAGAAAGTGTGGACAGACAGACAGACGGACAAGTTCATAATTATATCCCTCCCTTACACCGGCAATAACGACACTTGATAATGCTACAATTAAAAGAACTAGACTGGCCAGTGTTTTTGTTAAAACAAAAACGGATATGTCTCCCCCGCCTCCCAATCAATCACGTGGAAAGAATACCTTGCTTAAAAGTACAACATTGGCAAGTCCAAAAAAATGAAAAAATCGCTAAAAATACATTTTTACAGAAAACGAATGAAGAAAACTTCGCAGTAAACATTTCCACCACATATGGGTTCTTCTTGCCATGTTTCAGCCTAATGGAACAAACTGTTTCGGAGATATCGCAACAATATGGCCCAAAAAGTTAAATTCAAAAATTTAAAAAATCGCAAAAATACATTTTCAACGAAAATGAAGACAAACTTTGCAGCAAACATTTGCACTATATGGGGATTCTTTTTACCACGTTTCAGCCTAATCCAGCAAACTGTTTCGGAGATATCGCAACAATATGGCCAAAAAAGTTAAAAATCAAAAATTAAAAAATTCGCCAAAAATACATTTTCAACTGAAATGAAAAAAACTTCATTTACACTTTTTGCGAGTTCTTCTTGCCAAGTTTCAGCCTAATCCAACAAACCGTTTCGAAAATATCTCAACAATATGGCCAAAAAAGTTCAAAATCAAAAATTAAAAAATTCGCCAAAAATATATTTTCAGCAGAAATGAGAAAAACTTTGCAGTAAGCATTTGCACTATATGTGGGTTCTTCTTGTGACATTTCAGCCTTATCTAACGAACTGTTTTGGAGATATAGCCTGCCAAAGTGAAAAAAATGCACGAAAACCCCTCCTATGTTCAAAAAATTTGCCCAAAATAGAATTTTTGAAGAAAGGAAAAAAATAACACAGGCATCATCTAGACATGTACCCAAATATGTATATATGTTTTGTAAAAAAATGACTCATTAATTTCATAAGAACTCACTGCGGACAGACGGACGGACGGACGGACGGACAAAGGGACGGACGGACACACCAAATGCTATATATGGCTCCCTTAGGTGGAAACATATAATTACAGCTGAGCCACTGTCCTTAGCCAAATATATAGCTCATATACAATATACAGCTCATATACAATAAATATCTTTATTAGTCTATATACTAGCTATATCTCAAATATCTTAGCAATTGCGAAAGAATTGCAGGCTAGAGAATGTTCACAAACCAAATGTTAACGAACGGACGGACAAACGGACAGACGGACGGACACGATGATAGCATTAGCCCTTTGCCATTTTATGGCTGAGGGCTAAAAACTACACATGTATCCAAATATTGTCGCACCTATTGTAGAGTTAACGGTTTTTACTATGAAGCCCTCAGGGTCAATGCCAGACTTGCAGTAGAACTCGGCAGCTTCTATAGGAGTTTTCTTGTTGAACAAACGAAAATGTTTCAATACATTTGATTTGCATGTAATAATAATTATGTTACGGTTGGTTCTCAAAGCAAATTAGACTTTTAAAAATGATTATTTCTATTGTCTGTTTTTTTTTTGTTTTGTTTTTTTTTTCTGTTTTTTTTTTGTTTTTTTTTTTGGTATTAAAACATCGTAAAAAGCATCAAACAATAAAGTGGTATGAAAGAATTTAAATCCTACAACAATACAAGTGTGATCTTACCCGTTTGTCTTCTGTAGCAGCAATAAGCTAAAAAAAATCATCGATGGATAATTGCTTTGAAAAATCATGTTTTATGTATGGAAGTATAAGGTTTCCCATTTAGGACTTTTCGTGTTTTTTGCAATAAGAATTTTAGTAATAAAGTGCAACAAAATATGTATAACTATAATAGACAGAACATTAAAACACCTTTCTCTTAAAACACATAAACAAAAAACTTTTCTCTTAAAAACCTAAACAAAAAGACTTATGTAAAAATTGCCACATACCATCCGAGAAGCTCTAGTAAACCTAGCCATTTGTGCTTTTAAACAAATGAAGACACCGAATTAGAAAGTTTTCCGGACTTAAAAAATGCAGTGTTCATTTCGATTTGCAAGGTTAATTAATTGTATAAATAATGCTGTTTTTAACTTCTTTTCATTATTAAACAGCTGTTTATATCTGAAACCGGAACAAGATGTAATGATTTACTGGGCACACTTGTTAAAACTATTTCGGAATTCTCCTCGGGTTTGTTTACATTTTTTACTTCTAGGGCAATGTTAGGATGGGGAAAAACTATTAAAATACCAAGTAATTCACTCAACGGTCTTGGGTTTTATTAAGTCTAATTTCACGAGCACATTAAATACATCAATACAAAACACCGCAAAATTTTTCAAGAACAAGAAGACAGCTTATTTGACTTACGTTTATCCTGTTAAAATCACAAAACAGCATCATAGGGGTGGAAGTAGTGGGGAGGTGGTATAGCTGGTGGTGTTGATGCGGCTGGTGACAGGGATGATGGCGGGGGTTAGGGTGATGTGGGGAGGTAAGGTGGTGGTGGTGCCGGTGGTAGTGGAGATGGGGGGTATGGATGTTGGCCGTGGTTTATGTGGGTAAAGGGGTGTATTTTGGGGTAAAGGTGGTGCTTGTGTTAGTGGTGGTGGATGTTGATGGTGATGGGAGGAGGGGCAGACAGACAGGCACACCAGCTGAAAACTACATACATCGTTTTAAAGGAGATAAGTATATAACACCACAAGATTCTTTAAGGACAATAAGACAGATTACTCAACTTCAAAACGGTTAAGTTTCTTAATTTTCTTCCTCGAGATTTACAGAATTCGATGAACAAAAAAAACGCTTAGCTAAAAGCCTAACTACTAGCTCTAACCAAGACCAGCCTTCATATTTTATAGCCCACTTGTATAACACAAAATAGTGTGTAAAATTAATAGCGTTAATTTTCGACCGGTTCTAGCAATTCAAATAACAAATGTACTATACCGATACATTCAATATTGCGTATTGCTGAGTATTCTAATATTTATCATGCTCTTTTAAGAGATATAAAACTTCAGTTTTTATGGTTTTGACGCTAAATTTATACAAAGGGCAGAATTCCACACAATTTCTCATTTTAAGGGACCATTTTGGAGAACTAGATTCCTGTATATAAACCAGTGGAACATCGACAGAGTTCTTTCTTACAGGTATTAAATTGTAAAGCTACAAAAATACAGCTTAAACAGAAAATTTTAAAAAATTACACGTATTGTTTGTAATGTACAAACCCTGCTGGTCTTTAGGCTTTTATCGAATTATTTTGTTAGGCTTTGCGACTGCAGACCACGAATGCCGACAAGCTGATAAAATATAACCTACGTTCTCTGCCTCAGGCAGGAGCACATAAAAATACCCATCCCCTCCCTCAGAAACACCCAATGTTTGTTTGTTTGTTATTTGATTGGTTTAACGACACCGCCAACCTATTGCAGGTCATATTGTGTCATTCCTGGTAACTTTGTCGCATTTATACTTTACTAATTAAAAGTCAGTATAAGGTAAAATCTTAAGTATACTAAAACGCTAGACTTAATGGTGATCTACACATAAGAATACAGGTTAATCTCTTTTAAAAATTCTAAGACCTTATTGGAATTTACTTTTTCAAAGAGCTCTCTCATAGAGTCAACTCTATGATAACGGGGACGAATGTGATTGAAGTCTATACAGTCTATCAAGATGTGTTTCAATGTATACCGTTCCTGACAACTTATACATTCGGGTTGTGGTTCACCTCTTAGGAGGTGTTTGTGAGTAGTGTAAGAGTGTCCTATTCTTAATCTGTGTATTACCATATCGTCGCGAAGACCATTTAGGGAGAGCAATTTGCGCCCTACCACAGGGTTAATTTGGTATAGCTTGTTGTTGCAGTGATAAATGAAAATAACCAAATACCCTCGCCCACTCACCCCAACTACTTCATCCTCCAACAACAAAAAATGGTTTGAAATCACAATTGAATAATCACAAAGGCATACACAAACATTACGCTCGACACAAACACAGTTTGATCAACCACAGCAAAACTACACAAAAAAATAAAAAAGCAAGAGCACTGGAATGCTGCAAATCCTCTCGCCCTTCGCACAATATATGAGGAGTAAATCCGATTAGGATTTGAAATGTGTGTGGTTGCTCATTCGTCGGAGTTGTGCATACAAGACTTAGATCATATAGCCTTTACAGTCGAAAAATATGCTAAGTTTCGACCTCAATTTTGGCTAAATAAATGAATAGTCGGACAAACCGAACACCAGGTGCACAACTACAATACATGAGGAGTAAATCTGTGTAGGATTTGAAATGTGTGCGCTTACATGTTTGGAGGAGTTGTGCATACAAGACCACTACCCAAAAGCGTAACGGACAAACGGACTGAATCCTATATCCCCTTTGCCAACAATGTTGTGCGAGGGGATAATAAATGCACGTGTATGTTTAACACATTTCTCTTTGAAAAGGCAACACCAGGTTAAAGTACGCAGGAGCTACTTGGGTACAGCGAAAAAATTACCCATGAACAATGACATGTCCGACTCACATACAATTTAGAAAAACAGTAAAATTACTCAAAGAATAAAAAAAAAAACAAGTAATCGCAGATATGACGAAGCTGGGCTAAATTTTGAAAAGAATCAGTTCAGTAGTTTAATAGTCCAGCGCAGCCGCTTTTCTTTTGTGTTGGAGCAGAGAAAAACACGTCCAGTAAGTTGCACAACTACACTATATTGTCTTTTACTAAGCTAAGTTTCAAAAGAATCTGTTCATTAGTTTAATAGTTTAAGTATGGTATAACTCGGGACTGTTTTATAGAATTCCCTATATCCCTCCTCATCGGAGATATTATAAAATGTTCGGTGGTGAAAGCGCATATTGCCACGCCGGACCACTTGGTGACCTCACTCAAGGCATTCAAAAACACATTTTTTGAAATAATGTATATAATTTATGTGTCTATTCAGGTATGTGTGCCACTGAGCACAAAGCGGGCACTGCTGCTGATTCACGATTTAAGTATGCAAAGTAAGCAACAAAGCATCATTTAACATATAACTCACAAATACGACTTATTTAGACAACAGATACTTGAAAAACACAGTTACGGAAGAACTCTGAAAGAACATCACTTATCACCCGTATAGAATCTAACATAACTACAGACTGTCAGAGATCAGTAATATCAACCGCAAGAGGTACAACTAAAACAATTTTCGATCGATCAAACTTTTTTCTTACAGGTATTAAATTGCAAAGCTACAAAAATACAGCTAAAACAGAAAATTTTAACAAGTTTGTCCAAGGACAAAGTCCCAGCTTACGAAAAGCAATCAGACCCAATTTCAGCGTGCATGAGTAAGGGAATTTTCCTGAAAAATTGGGCTTCAAAAGATGAGACGGCAAAAAAAGAGCCCAATAATTAATTTAGCACCGGACCAGAACATAGACCGATAAATGCATACAAAGATTTCTTTCCCAGAAAAATGGGAAACAGATTTTTTGTATCTCTGGTAGACTGGATAGTCTGCCATAGATACCTTCAAACAACACTCGCATTTCGGACCAGTGCGCATATTTATGTACCTTGCCTTGATGCGCGGTTCTTATTCAGACAAGTGCGCATGTTTATTTAATTTTGCGTAGATGCGCGGCTCCCATTTTGGAACAGTGCACATGTTTATTTAACTTGCGTTGATGTGCGGTTCGCATTTCTGACGAGCACCCATGTTTTTTTTACCTTTTGTGGATGTGCGGTTCTTATTTCGGATCAGTGCGCACGTTTATTTACCTTTTGTTGATGTGCGGTTCTTATTTCGGATCAATGCGCATGTTTATTTACCTTGTGTTGATGTGCGGTTCTTATTTCGGATCAGCGCGCATGTTTATTTACCTTGCGTCGATGCGCGATTCTTATTCCAGACCAATACGCATGTTTATTGTACTTGCGTTGATGAGCGGTACTTATTTTGGACAAGTGCACAAGTTTCCATAGGTTGCCTTGATGCGCGGTTCGCATTTCGGACCAGTTTGCATGTTTATTTAACTTGCGTTGATGCACGGTGCTTATTTTGGACGTGTGCCTATGTTTATTTAACTTGCGTTGGTGAGCAGTTCGAATTTCGGATCATTACGCATGTTTATTTAACTTGCGTTAATGCGCGGTTCGAATTTCGGACCAGTGCGCATGTTTATTTAACTTGCGTTGATGCGCAGTGCTTATTTTTGACCACTGCAAATGTTTATTTAACTTGCTTTGGAGCGTAGTTCGCATTTCGAACCACTGCGTATGTTTATTTAACGTGCGTCGATGCGCGGTTCTTATTTCAGGCCAATGCGCATATTTCTTAAACTTGAGTTGATGCGCGGTTCTTATTCTGGACCAGTGCGCATGTTTATTTAAGTTAGGGGGGTGACGGTTAGCTCAGTCGGTAGAGCGTTGGCCTTGTAATCCTAGGGTCCCTGGTTCGAAACCAGCCAGGGGTGGAAAGCGGAGGATTGGCTTTCGCTCAAATTGCCTTAGCTAAACGACTGCACAACAAAATTCACCACCACGGAATTCAAAATTAGCACAATTGAGTCTTCCGGCCATCCCTTTAAAAAAAAAACAAACAAAAAAAAAGTTGCGTTGATGCGCAGTTCTTATTTTGAATAGTGCGCATGTTATTTAAGTTGCGTTAATGGGCAGTTCGCATTTCGAAATAGTGCGCATGTTTATTTAACTTGCGTTGATGCAAGGTGCTTATTTTGGTCCAGTGTGCTTGCTTATTTAGCTTGTGTTGCTGTGCGGTTCGCATTTCGGACCAGCCCACGTTTTTTTTTAACTTGTGTTGATGCGTGGTTCGCATTTTGGACCATTGCACATATTTATTTAACTTGTGTTGATGATCGGTACTTATTTTGGACCGGTGCAAATGTTTATTTAACTTACGCTTATCTGCGGTTCGCAATTCGGACCAGTGTGCATGTTTATTTAATTTGCGTTGATATCCGGTTCGCATTTCGGACCAGTAAATAAAAAATTCGGACCCAAAAATACAAACTAAAAAAGGACAAGCCGTATGCACGACCCTTTAGGGGTGCCTCATGCCAAAAATAAATGACATCGGGTCAAAAATGTAAGAGGAGATACATTTTAAAATTTCTTTAAAAATTCGCCAAAAATTCCAAAATCACCCGATCGACTAAAAAAGCACAAGCCGTATGCATGACCGCTTAGGAAATCCTCACACCAAAAATAAATGACATCGAATCAAAATTGTAGGAGTAGATGCATTTTTTTTCAAAATTTTTGCTTAAAAAATCCCCAAAAATACAAAAAATGGTCTGATCGACTAGAAAAGCCCAAGCCGTATGCACGACCCTTTAGGGGTGCCTCATACCAAAAATAAATGACATCGGGTCAAAAATGTAGGAGGAGATACATTTTTAATTTTTTTCTTTAAAAATTCGCCAAAAATTCAAAAATCACCCGATCAACTAGAAAAGTACAAGCCGTATGCACGACCCCTTAGGAATGCCTCACACTAAAAATAAATGACATCGGATTAAAATTGTAGGAGGAGATGCATTTTGAAACAAAGTTTACAGCGAACTAACTAACTAACTAACGGACACCACCCGCAAACCGATAGAATACCCCAGCTTACTTGTAACGTAAGCTGGGCTAAAAAATTATAGGTATTGCTTGTAATGAGACATAATTACACACGTCATGGTAACTGGCCCTCCGGTTCGAAGTGAAAACACTACCAATTTTAACTAAAAGTTTACCTACCACTTGTGAGGAGTAGCAGCTGCCAACTTATACGTGGACAATCCCTGCCGAGCTCGTGTTCCCTCCTCTCCAACACGTCAGGCTCCACTCCAGGAAGGTATCTGCCTTCACGGTCACCACCAGAACTCTGTAAACAAGCAGCAAAAAAGACATAAGTAAAGAAAAATTCCAGTGGACCCAAAACCGCTCTGCAAACAGGCGTAAGGATGAAAAGTGATATGGCTGATTTACAATAGCGATTTCTCTTAGGCGCCATACTATGCTTCCATGCAAAGTATGCGAAGTATGTTTGGAATCGATGCAAAACTGTGTACTGGAGGTTGTTAAGAAGCAGAGCGTTACGGACGAACAGTCGGGCCAGGTAAAACCTATGTGTCTCTTCGGACCTTACGGGGACCCACAAAGTATGGGTGTTATGGTAGCAAGTCAGGCTAATGCCAGTGCATTGCTAGTTTACATACCATATTTTGGGATCCACTGGTGGTACTCAGGCACCCATATTTGCCAAAAGATACAACAACAGAGTAGTCTGATTTTGGGGAGTAAAGAGTTACCATTGGAAAGGACAAGCTAATCTACAAACGATTTAACGAATTATAGTGGATTGCCAGTTTATTTACTATTTTTGGGGTCCATTGCTGGCAGTCAGGCACCCATATCTTCCAACATATAAAAACGTCGATAGGACTTTCCGTTATCGAGATATTTTGCAAACAAGAACTTGTTCAAAACATATTCAGATTTTACGCGATGACGTCATACGCCGCATTCGTTCGTTCTACTCGCAAAAATGTAAATTCTTTCCGACCTACCAAGCAACAACCCCACCAAGTTTCAACTTTCTCCGATGTTCAGCGGCTGAGAAATTTCGCACACAAGATTTTTAGGTAATGACGTCATACACCCGCCCTAATCACGAGATATGCGTCAAAAGTTGATAAAACCATCCGATTTAACCAAAAAATAAATCGATCAGGTTTGAAGTCGATGCGACGTTTTGTTCACGAGAAATCTTACACACAACATTTTGTTCACAACAGATGGACACATACACACAGAACGTAGAAACACAATATGTCTCCTCTTGGTCTGGGAGACATAATTGCACACGTCACGGTAACTGGCCTCCGGTTCGAAGTGAAAACACTAACAATATTAACTAAAAAGTGTTCCTACCGCTTGTGAGGGGTAGCAGCTGTCAACTTTAATATGGAAAATCCCTGCCGAGCTCGTGTTTCCTCCTCTCCAACACGTCTGGCGCCACTCCAGGAAGGTATCTGCCTTCACGGTCACCACCAGAACTCTGTAAACAAGCAGCAAGAAAAGACATAAGTAAAGAAAAATTCCAGTGGACCCAAAAAACGCTGTGTAAGGATGAAAAGTGATATGGATGATTTACAATAGCGATTTCTCTTAGGCGCCATACTATGCTTGCATGCACAGTATGCAAAATATGTTTGGAATCGATACAAAACTGTGAACTGGAGGTTGCTAAGAAGCAGAGCGTTACGGACGAACAGTCGGACAAGGTAAAACCTATATGCCTCTTCGGACCTTGCGGGGACCCACAAAGTTTGGGTGTTACGGTGCCGTAGCAAGTCAGGATGTTGCCAGTGCATTGCCAGTTTATATACAATATTTTGGGATCCAATAGGGTTCGGAACGTCCAAAAAAAGGGTACGGAACGGTTCAAAAAGGGTGCGGAAAGGCAGGGTACGGAAAGGAAAAGGTTCGGAACGTCCAGTCCCCATTCAACATACTTCTTAACTCCAAACAAGTATCTTAAGACCTGCAAGAGCGATTAAATATACACAATGCTGCATAGCCAAAAAATACCTTGCTAAAATATACTAATGAAAATGCAAAAGATTTTTGTACAATCTAACAGTGAATTAAAATATGGTATAGGAACCTATCGGTCATTGTCGCTCACTCTTAACCGTTACGATTCAAAAACGTTGCAAGTTTTGAGAACATCACAGGTGTACACCAGTGTTGCACCCCATTTCCAAAACAAGTTACTACTGACATCAGCAAAGATTTTTGGAAATCTCATATTTTTTATATGAGTTCTTTTGTACAAAACAGAGAAACGGAGAGCGGGTGCAAAAAATAGAAGGAAGACAGGTAGAGAGCGATTAAATATACCAAATGCTGCATAGCCCCAAAACTACCTTACTAAAATATACTAATGAAAAGGCAAAAGAGTATTGTAAAAAATAACCGTGAATTAAAATGTGTTATATTAACTTATTGGCCTTTGTCGCTCACTCTTAACGGTAACGATGCTAAACCCTTGCAAGTTTTGAAAACATCACAGGTGTACATCAGTGTTGCACCCTATTTCGAGAAAAAGTTATTACTGACATCAGGAAAGATTTTTGGAAATCTCATATTTTTATATGAGTTCTGCTGTACAACGCAGAGAAACGGAGAGCGGGTGCGAAAAATAGAAGGAAGACAGGTAGAGAGCTGTAAACCTGGTTTCTGGATTATACTGTTGCACATTCTCATAATCCAAAGTTTTAAGCAATTTGGCAGAAAAACAAATTTACACGAAGAGGATTTGTGACATCCCTGTGTTAAAACTCCATAGGCCCACAATGCAAAAGTAGTGATTTCAGGTCCGACGTGAAAAAATTTTGAAAACTACCTTCTCCTGAACAGACCGATTCCATACTTGGCACATACCAAGACAATGCCTCACATACCTAACCTGCTACCTTACTTTTGCAATTCAAGCAAGGAGTTGTCCATGAACTTGTCATGAATTGCACTAAAAATAATTATTTTTGGTGATTCAACATACTTCTTAACTCCAAAGAAGTATCTTAAGACCTGCAAGAGCAATTAAATATACAAAATGCTGCATAGCCCCAAAACAGTTCTACTAAAATATACTAATGAAAAGGCAAAAGATCATTGTAAAAAATAACCGTGAATTAAAATGTGTTATATTAACTTATTGGCCTTTGTCGCTCACTCTTAACGGTAACGATGCACAACCCTTGCAAGTTTTGAAAACATCACAGGTGTACACCAGTGTCGCACCCAATTTCTAAAATAAGTTATTGCTGACATCAGGAAAGATTTTTGGAAATCTCATATTTCTTATATGAGTTCTGTTGTACAACACAGAGAAACGGAGAGCGGGTGCGAAAAATAGAAGGAAGACAGGTAGAGAGCTGTAAACCTGGTTTCTGGATTATACTGTTGCACGTTCTCATAATCCAAAGTTTCAAGCAAATTGGCAGAAAAACAAATTTATACGAAGAGGATTTGTGACATCCCTGTGTTAAAACTCCATAGACTCACAATGCAAAAGTAGTGATTTAAGGTCCGACGTGAAAACATTTTGAAACCTACCTTCTCCTGAACAGACCGATTCCATACTTGGCACATACCAAGACAATGCCTCACACACCTAACCTGCTACCTTACTTTTGCGATTCAAGTTACGAGTTGTCCATGAACTTGTCATGAATTGCACTAAAAAATAATTATTTTTGGTGATTCAACATACTTCTTAACTCCAAAGAAGTATCTTAAGACCTGCAAGAGCGATTAAATATACCAAATGCTGCATAGCCCCAAAACTGCCTTACTAAAATATACTAATGAAAAGGCAAAAGAGTATTGTAAAAAATAACCGTGAATTAAAATGTGTTATATTAACTTATTGGCCTTTGTCGCTCACTCTTAACGGTAACGATGCAAAACACTTGCTAGTTTTGAAAACATCACAGGAGTACACCAGTGTTTTATCCCATTTCTAGAAAAAGTTATTACTGACATCAGGAAAGATTTTTGGAAATCTCATATTTTTATATGAGTTCTGTTGTACAACACAGAGAAACGGAGAGCGGGTGCGAAAAATAGAAGGAAGACAGGTAGAGAGCTGTAAACCTGGTTTCTGGATTATACTGTTGCACGTTCTCATAATCCAAAGTTTCAAGCAAATTGGCAGAAAAACAAATTTATACGAAGAGGATTTGTGACATCCCTGTGTTAAAACTCCATAGACTCACAATGCAAAAGTAGTGATTTAAGGTCCGACGTGAAAAAATTTTGAAAACTACCTTCTCCTGAACAGACCGATTCCATACTTGGCACATACCAAGACAATGCCTCACACACCTAACCTGCTACCTTACTTTTGCGATTCAAGTTACGAGTTGTCCATGAACTTGTCATGAATTGCACTAAAAATAATTATTTTTGGTGATTCAACATACTTCTTAACTCCAAAGAAGTATCTTAAGACCTGCAAGAGCGACTAAATATACCAAATGCTGCATAGCCCCAAAACTGCCTTACTAAAATATACTAATGAAAAGGCAAAAGAGTATTGTAAAAAATAACCGTGAATTAAAATGTGTTATATTAACTTATTGGCCTTTGTCGCTCACTCTTAACGGTAACGATGCGAAACACTTGCTAGTTTTGAAAACATCACAGGAGTACACCAGTGTTTTATCCCATTTCTAGAAAAAGTTATTACTGACATCAGGAAAGATTTTTGGAAATCTCATATTTTTATATGAGTTCTGTTGTACAACACAGAGAAACGGAGAGCGGGTGCGAAAAATAGAAGGAAGACAGGTAGAGAGCTGTAAACCTGGTTTCTGGATTATACTGTTGCACGTTCTCATAATCCAAAGTTTCAAGCAAATTGGCAGAAAAACAAATTTATACGAAGAGGATTTGTGACATCCCTGTGTTAAAACTCCATAGACTCACAATGCAAAAGTAGTGATTTAAGGTCCGACGTGAAAAAATTTTGAAAACTACCTTCTCCTGAACAGACCGATTCCATACTTGGCACATACCAAGACAATGCCTCACACACCTAACCTGCTACCTTACTTTTGCGATTCAAGTTACGAGTTGTCCATGAACTTGTCATGAATTGCACTAAAAAATAATTATTTTTGGTGATTCAACATACTTCTTAACTCCAAAGAAGTATCTTAAGACCTGCAAGAGCGATTAAATATACCAAATGCTGCATAGCCCCAAAACTGCCTTACTAAAATATACTAATGAAAAGGCAAAAGAGCATTGTAAAAAATAACCGTGAATTAAAATGTGTTATATTAACTTATTGGCCTTTGTCGCTCACTCTTAACGGTAACGATGCGAAACACTTGCTAGTTTTGAAAACATCACAGGAGTACACCAGTGTTTTATCCCATTTCTAGAAAAAGTTATTACTGACATCAGGAATGATTTTTGGAAATCTCATATTTTTATATGAGTTCTGCTGTACAAGGCAGAGAAACGGAGAGCGGGTGCGAAAAATAGAAGGAAGACAGGTAGTGAGCTGTAAACCTGGTTTCTGGATTATACTGTTGCACGTTCTCATAATCCAAAGTTTCAAGCAAATTGGCAGAAAAACAAATTTATACGAAGAGGATTTGTGACATCCCTGTGTTAAAACTCCATAGACTCACAATGCAAAAGTAGTGATTTAAGGTCCGACGTGAAAAAATTTTGAAAACTACCTTCTCCTGAACAGACCGATTCCATACTTGGCACATACCAAGACAATGCCTCACATACCTAACCTGCTACCTTACTTTTGCAATTCAAGTAAGGAGTTGTCCATGAACTTGTCATGAATTGCACTAAAAATAATTATTTTTGGTGATTCAACATACTTCTTAACTCCAAAGAAGTACCTTAAGAGCTGCAAGAGCGATTAAATATGCAAAATGCTGCATAGCCCCAAAACTGTTCTACTAAAATATACTAATGAAAATGCAAAAGATCATTGTGAAAAATAACCGTGAATTAAAATGTGTTATATTAACTTATTGGCCTTTGTCGCTCACTCTTAACGGTAACGATGCCAAACCCTTGCAAGTTTTAAAAGATCACAGGTGTACACCAGTGTTGCACCCAATTTCTAAAATAAGTTATTACTGACATCAGGAAAGATTTTTGGAAATCTCATATTTCTTATATGAGTTCTGTTGTACAACACAGAGAAACGGAGAGCGGGTGCGAAAAATAGAAGGAAGACAGGTAGAGAGCTGTAAACCTGGTTTCTGGATTATACTGTTGCACGTTCTCATAATCCAAAGTTTCAAGCAAATTGGCAGAAAAACAAATTTATACGAAGAGGATTTGTGACATCCCTGTGTTAAAACTCCATAGACTCACAATGCAAAAGTAGTGATTTAAGGTCCGACGTGAAAAAATTTTGAAAACTACCTTCTCCTGAACAGGCCGATTCCATGCTTGGCACATACCAAGACAATGCCTCACATATCTAACCTGCTACCTTACTTTTGCAATTCAAGTAAGGAGTTGTCCATGAACTTGTCATGAATTGCACAAAAAATAATTATTTTTGGTGATTCAACATACTTCTTAACTCCAAAGAAGTATCTTAAGACCTGCAAGAGCAATTAAATATACAAAATGCTGCATAGCCCCAAAACAGTTCTACTAAAATATACTAATGAAAAGGCAAAAGAGTATTGTAAAAAATAACCGTGAATTAAAATGTGTTATATTAACTTATTGGCCTTTGTCGCTCACTCTTAACGGTAACGATGCGAAACACTTGCTAGTTTTGAAAACATCACAGGAGTACACCAGTGTTTTATCCCATTTCTAGAAAAAGTTATTACTGACATCAGGAAAGATTTTTGGAAATCTCATATTTTTATATGAGTTCTGCTGTACAAGGCAGAGAAACGGAGAGCGGGTGCGAAAAATAGAAGGAAGACAGGTAGTGAGCTGTAAACCTGGTTTCTGGATTATACTGTTGCACGTTCTCATAATCCAAAGTTTCAAGCAAATTGGCAGAAAAACAAATTTATACGAAGAGGATTTGTGACATCCCTGTGTTAAAACTCCATAGACTCACAATGCAAAAGTAGTGATTTAAGGTCCGACGTGAAAAAATTTTGAAAACTACCTTCTCCTGAACAGACCGATTCCATGCTTGGCACACACTAAGACAATGCCTCACATACCTAACCTGCTACCTTACTTTTGCAATTCAAGTTACGAGTTGTCCATAAACTTGTCATGAATTGCACTAAAAAATAATTATTTTTGGTGATTCAACATACTTCTTAACTCCAAAGAAGTATCTTAAGACCTGCAAGAGCGATTAAATATACCAAATGCTGCATAGCCCCAAAACTGCCTTACTAAAATATACTAATGAAAATGCAAAAGAGTATTGTAAAAAATAACCGTGAATTAAAATATGTTATATTAACATATTGGCCTTTGTCGCTCACTCTTAACGGTAACGATGCAAAACACTTGCTAGTTTTGAAAACATCACAGGTCTACACCAGTGTTTTATCCCATTTCTAGAAAAAGTTATTACTGACATCAGGAAAGATTTTTGGAAATCTCATATTTTTATATGAGTTCTGCTGTACAACGCAGAGAAACGGAGAGCGGGTGAGAAAAATAGAAGGAAGACAGGTAGAGAGCTGTAAACCTGGTTTCTGGATTATACTGTTGCACTTTCTCATAATCCAAAGTTTCAAGCAAATTGGCAGAAAAACAAATTTATACGAAGAGGATTTGTGACATCCCTGTGTTAAAACTCCACGGACTCACAATGCAAAAGTAGTGATTTAAGGTCCGACGTGAAAAAATTTTGAATATTACCTTCTCCTGAACAGACCGATTCCATACTTGGCACATACCAAGACAATGCCTCACATACCTAACCTATTGCCTTACTTTTGCAATTCAAGTTACGAGTTGTCCATGAACTTGTCATGAATTGCACTAAAAATAATTATTTTCGGTGATTCAACATACTTCTTAACTCCAAAGAAGTACCTTAAGACCTGCAAGAGCGCTTAAATATACAAAATGCAACATAGCTCCAAAACTGTTCTACTAAAATATACTAATAAAAATGCAAAAGAGTATTGCAAAAAATAACCGTGAATTAAAATGTGTTACATTAACTTATTGGCCTTTGTCGCTCACTCTTAACGTTAACGATGCCAAACCCTTGAAAGTTTTGAAAACATCACAGGTGTACACAAGTGTTGCACCCAATTTCTAAAATAAGTTATTACTGACATCAGGAAGGATTTTTGGAAATCTCATATTTTTATATGAGTTCTGTTGTACAACGCAGAGAAACGGAGAGCGGGTGCGAAAAATAGAAGGAAGACAGGTAGAGAGCTGTAAACCTGGTTTCCAGATTATACTGTTGCACGTTCTCATAATCCAAAGTTTTAAGCAAATTGTCAGAAAAACAAATTTATACGAAGAGGATTTGTGACATCCCTGTGTTAAAACTCCATAGGCCCACAATGCAAAAGTAGTGATTTAAGGTCCGACGTGAAAAAATTTTGAAAACTACCTTCTCCTGAACAGACCGATTCCATACTTGGCACATACCAAGACAATGCCTCACATACCTAACCTGCTGCCTTACTTTTGCGATTCAAGTAAGGAGTTGCCTATGAACTTGTCATGAATTGCACTAAAAAATTATTATTTTTGGTGATTCAGCATACTTCTTAACTCCAAAGAAGTATCTTAAGATCTGCAAGAGCGATTAAATATTCAAAATGCTGCATAGCACCAAAAGTGTCTTACTAAAATATAAAAGTAAAAATGCAAAATATTTTGCAAAACCTAACAGTAAATTAGAATGTGGTAGAGTAACCTATTGGTCATTGTCGCTCACTGTTAACGGTAACGATGCAAAAACCTTGCAAGTTTTGAAAACATCACAGGTGTACACCAGTATTGCACCACATTTGTAAAGCAAGTTATTACTGACAACAGAAAAGATTTTTGGAAATCTCATATTTTTAATATGGGTTCTGTTTTACAACATAGAGAAACGGTGAGCGGGTGCGAAAAATAGAAGGAAGACAGGTAGAGAGCTGTAAACCTGGTTTCTGGATTATACTGTTGCACGTTCTCATAATCCAAAGTTTCAAGCAAATTGGCAGAAAAACAAATTTATACGAAGAGGATTTGTGACATCCCTGTGTTAAAACTCCATAGACCCACAATGGAAAAGTAGTGACTTAAGGTCCGATGTGAAAAAAATTTGAAAACTAACTTCTCCTAAACAGACCAATTCCATACTTGGCACATACCAAGACAATGCATCACATACCTAACCTGCTACCTTACTTTTGCGATTCAAGTAACGAGTTGTGCATGAACTTGTCATGAATTGCAATGTTGACAGAAGTGCGGTTCAACGTTCCCCGGGTTGGGGGAGGCACATTTAGTGTTGAACTCGAGCAAACCCGGAAGTAGGAAAAAATGACATATTTTAATCTCTCAAAAATCACAGGGTTCGATTAGAGAACTGAAATTACACAGGAAGATAGGTCCCATAGAGAGGTCACTTGTTTCATAAAAATTGACAAGGTCCATCTCACTATTCCCTTGCGTGGAGCGTTGGATAAACCAACGGATCTATATTTTCTACATATTTATCTATATTTTCTACATATTTATCGATTTTATTTCAAAAGAAAGCTTTCTTGACCGATTTCGTGACTAGAACTTGTACAAGAAAACGTGGTTGGGTTGCCCCAACGTAAAATTGTTGACAGAAGTGCGGCTCAACGTTCTCCGGGGTGGGGGGGGGGGGGCACATTTAGTGTTGAACTCGACCAAACCCGGATGTAGCACAAAATGTCACATTTTATTCTCTCAAAAATCACAGGGTTCGATTAGAGAACTGAAATTACACAGGAAGATAGATCCCATAGAGGGGCCACCTGTGGCGCAAAAATTGACCCGGCCCATGTCACCAGTCCCTTGGGTGGAGCGTTGGATAAACCAACACGTCTATGTTTTCTATATATTTTAATCGATTTCATTTTTAAAATAGCTTTATTTGACCGATTTGGTGACTGAAACTTTGCACGAAAGCGTGGCGGTATTGCCCTAACACAAAAATGTTGACAGAAGTGCGGCTCAACGTTCACAGGGGTGGGGGTGGCATATTTAGTGTTAAACTCGATCAAACCTGGAAGTAGGACAAAATGGCACATTTTATTCTCTAAAATATCACAGGGCTCGATTAGAGAACTGAAATTACACAGGAAGATAGGTCCCATAGAGGGGCCACCTGTGGCACAAAAATTGACCCGGCCCATGTCACCAGTCCCTTGGGTGGAGCGTTGGATAAACCAACACGTCTATGTTTTCTATATATTTTAATCGATTTCATTTTTAAAATAGCTTTATTTGACCGATTTGGTGACTGAAACTTTGCATGAAACCGTGGCGGTATTGCCCTAACAGAAAAATGTTGACAAAAGTGCGGCTCAACGTTCACAGGGGTGGGGGTGGCATATTTAGTGTTAAACTCGATCAAACCTGGAAGTAGGACAAAATGACACATTTTATTCTCTCAAAAATCACAGGGCTCGATTAGAGAACTGAAATTACACAGGAAGATAGGTCCCATAGAGGGGCCACTTGTGGCACAAAAGTTGACCCGGCCCACGTCACCATTCCCTTGGGAGGGGCGTGGGATAAACCAATGGGTCTATGTTTTCTATATATTTTGATCGATTTTATTTTTGAAAAAGCTTTATTTGACCGATTTGGTGACTGAAACTTTACACGAAAACGAGGTAGTACTGCCCTAACACAAAATTGTTGACAGAAGTGCGGCTCAACGTTTCCCGGGGTGGGGGTGGCATATTTAGTGTTGAACTCGACCAAACCCGAAAGCAGGAGAAAATGACATATTTTAATCTCCCAAAAATCACAGGGTTCGATTAGAGAGCTGAAATTACACAGGAAGATAGGTCCCATAGAGGGGCCACTTGTGGCACAAAAGTTGACCCGGCCCACGTCACCATTCCCTTTGGTGGAGCATTGGATAAACCAACGGGTCTATGTTTTCTTTATATTTTGATCGATTTTATTTTTGAAAAAGCTTTATTTGACCGATTTGGTGACTGAACCTTTACACGAAACCGTGGTAGTATTGCCCTAACACAAAATTGTTGACAGAAGTGCGGTTCAACGTTTCCCGGGGTGGGGGTGGCATATTTAGTGTTGAACTCGACCAAACCCGAAAGTAGGAGAAAATGACATATTTTAATCTCCCAAAAATCACAGAGTTCGATTAGAGAACTGAAATTACACAGGAAGATAGGTCCCATAGAGGGGCCACTTGTGGCACAAAAGTTGACCCGGCCCACGTCACCATTTCCTTGGGTGGAGCATTGGATAAACCAACGGGTCTATGTTTTCTATATATTTTAATCGATTTTATTTTTGAAAAAGCTTTATTTGACCGATTTGGTGACTGAAACTTTACACGAAAACGTGGTATTATTGCCCCAATATATAAATGTTGACAGAAGTGCGGCTCAACGTTCCCCGGGGTGAGGGCGGCATATTTAGTGTTGAACTCGACCAAACCCGGAAGTAGCACAAAATGACACATTTTATTCTCTCAAAAATCACAGGGTTCGATTAGAGAACTGAAATTACACAGAAAGATAGACCCAATAGAGTGGCCACTTGTGGAGTAAAAATTGACGCGGCCCAGGTCACCATTCTCTTGAGTGGGGCATGGGATAAACCTACGGGTCTATATTTTCTATATATTTTGATCGATTTTATTTTAAAAGAAAGCTTATTTGACCGATTTGGTGACTGAAACTTCACACGAAAACGGCGCAGTATTGCCCCAATACATAAATGTTGACAGAACTGTGGCGCAACGTTTCCCGGGGTGGGGGCGGCATATTCAGTGTTGAACTCGACCAAACCCGAAAGTAGGAGAAAATGACATATTTTAATCTCCCAAAAATCACAGGGCTCGATTAGAGAACTGAAATTACACAGGAAGATAGGTCCCATAGAGGGGCCACTTGTGGCACAAAAGTTGACCCGGCCCACGTCACCATTCCCTTGGGTGGAGCATTGGATAAACCAACGGGTCTATGTTTTCTATATATTTTGATCGATTTTATTTTTGAAAAACTTTATTTGAAAGATTTGGTGACTGAAACTTTACACGAAAACGTGGTAGTATTGACCCAATATATAAATGTTGACAGAAGTGCGGCTCAACGTTCCTCGGGGTGGAGGCGGCATATTTAGTGTTGAACTCGACCAAACCCGGAAGTAGCACAAAATGACACATTTTATTCTCTCAAAAATCACAGGGTTCGATTAGAGAACTGAAATTACACAGAAAGATAGACCCAATAGAGTGGCCACTTGTGGAGTAAAAATTGACGCGGCCCAGGTCACCATTCTCTTGAGTGGGGCATGGGATAAACCTACGGGTCTATATTTTCTATATATTTTGATCGATTTTATTTTAAAAGAAAGCTTATTTGACCGATTTGGTGACTGAAACTTCACACGAAAACGGCGCAGTATTGTCCCAATACATAAATGTTGACAGAACTGCGGCGCAACGTTTCCCGGGGTGGGGGCGGCATATTCAGTGTTGAACTCGACCAAACCCGAAAGTAGGAGAAAATGACATATTTTAATCTCCCAAAAATCACAGGGCTCGATTAGAGAACTGAAATTACACAGGAAGATAGGTCCCATAGAGGGGCCACTTGTGGCACAAAAGTTGACCCGGCCCACGTCACCATTCCCTTGGGTGGAGCATTGGATAAACCAACGGGTCTATGTTTTCTATATATTTTGATCGATTTTATTTTTGAAAAACTTTATTTGAAAGATTTGGTGACTGAAACTTTACACGAAAACGTGGTAGTATTGCCCCAATATATAAATGTTGACAGAAGTGCGGCTCAACGTTCCCCGGGGTGGAGGCGGCATATTTAGTGTTGAACTCGACCAAACCCGGAAGTAGCACAAAATGACACATTTTATTCTCTCAAAAATCACAGGGTTCGATTAGAGAACTGAAATTACACAGAAAGATAGACCCAATAGAGTGGCCACTTGTGGAGTAAAAATTGACGCGGCCCAGGTCACCATTCTCTTGAGTGGGGCATGGGATAAACCTACGGGTCTATATTTTCTATATATTTTGATCGATTTTATTTTAAAAGAAAGCTTATTTGACCGATTTGGTGACTGAAACTTCACACGAAAACGGCGCAGTATTGTCCCAATACATAAATGTTGACAGAACTGCGGCGCAACGTTTCCCGGGGTGGGGGCGGCATATTCAGTGTTGAACTCGACCAAACCCGAAAGTAGGAGAAAATGACATATTTTAATCTCCCAAAAATCACAGAGTTCGATTAGAGAACTGAAATTACACAGGAAGATAGGTCCCATAGAGGGACCACTTGTGGCACAAAAGTTGACCCGGCCCACGTCACCATGCCCTTGGGTGGAGCATTGGATAAACCAACGGGTCTATGTTTTCTATATATTTTGATCGATTTTATTTTTGAAAAACTTTATTTGAAAGATTTGGTGACTGAAACTTAACACGAAAACGTGGTAGTATTGCCCCAATATATAAATGTTGACAGAAGTGCGGCTCAACGTTTCCCGGGGTGGAGGCGGCATATTTAGTGTTGAACTCGACCAAACCCGGAAGTAGCACAAAATGACACATTTTATTCTCTCAAAAATCACAGGGTTCGATTAGAGAACTGAAATTACACAGAAAGATAGACCCAATAGAGTGGCCACTTGTGGAGTAAAAATTGACGCGGCCCAGGTCACCATTCTCTTGAGTGGGGCATGGGATAAACCTACGGGTCTATATTTTCTATATATTTTGATCGATTTTATTTTAAAAGAAAGCTTATTTGACCGATTTGGTGACTGAAACTTCACACGAAAACGGCGCAGTATTGCCCCAATACATACATGTTGACAGAACTGCGGCGCAACGTTTCCCGGGGTGGGGGCGGCATATTCAGTGTTGAACTCGACCAAACCCGAAAGTAGGAGAAAATGACATATTTTAATCTCCCAAAAATCACAGGGCTCGATTAGAGAGCTGAAATTACACAGGAAGATAGGTCCCATAGAGGGGCCACTTGTGGCACAAAAGTTGACCCGGCCCACGTCACCATTCCCTTGGGTGGAGCATTGGATAAACCAACGGGTCTATGTTTTCTATATATTTTGATCGATTTTATTTTTGAAAAACTTGATTTGAAAGATTTGGTGACTGAAACTTTACACGAAAACGTGGTAGTATTGCCCCAATATATAAATGTTGACAGAAGTGCGGCTCAACGTTCCCCGGGGTGGAGGCGGCATATTTAGTGTTGAACTCGACCAAACCCGGAAGTAGCACAAAATGACACATTTTATTCTCTCAAAAATCACAGGGTTCGATTAGAGAACTGAAATTACACAGAAAGATAGACCCAATAGAGTGGCCACTTGTGGCACAAAAGTTGACCCGGCCCACGTCACCATTCCCTTGGGTGGAGCATTGGATAAACCAACGGGTCTAGGTTTTCTATATATTTTGATCGATTTTATTTTAAAAGAAAGCTTATTTGACCGATTTGGTAACTGAAACTTTACACCAAAACGTGATATTATTGCCCTAACACAAAATTATTGACAGAAGTCCGGCTCAACGTTTCCCGGGGTGGGGGCGGAATATTTAGTGTTGAACTCGACCAAACCCGAAAGTAGGAGAAAATGACATATTTTAATCTCCCAAAAATCACAGGGCTCGATTAGAGAACTGATATTACACAGGAAGATAGGTCCCATAGAGGGGCCACTTGTGGCACAAACGTTGACCCTGTCCACGTCACCATTCCCTTGGGTGGAGCATTGGATAAACCAACGGTTCTATGTTTTCTATATATTCTGATCGATTTTATTTTTGAAAAAGCTTTATTTGACCGATTTGGTCACTGAAACTTTACACGAAAACGTGGTAGTATTGCCCTAACACAAAATTGTTGACAGAAGTGCGGCTCAACGTTCCCCGGGGTGGGGGCGGCATATTTAGTGTTGAACTCGACCAAACCCGGAAGTAGCACAAAATGACACATTTTATTCTCTCAAAAATCACAGGGTTCGATTAGAGAACTGAAATTACACAGAAAGATAGACCCAATAGAGTGGCCACTTGTGGAGTAAAAATTGACGCGGCCCAGGTCACCATTCTCTTGAGTGGGGCATGGGATAAACCTACGGGTCTATATTTTCTATATATTTTGATCGATTTTATTTTAAAAGAAAGCTTATTTGACCGATTTGGTGACTGAAACTTCACACGAAAACGGCGCAGTATTGCCCCAATACATAAATGTTGACAGAACTGCGGCGCAACGTTTCCCGGGGTGGGGGCGGCATATTCAGTGTTGAACTCGACCAAACCCGAAAGTAGGAGAAAATGACATATTTTAATCTCCCAAAAATCACAGGGCTCGATTAGAGAACTGAAATTACACAGGAAGATAGGTCCCATAGAGGGGCCACTTGTGGCACAAAAGTTGACCCGGCCCACGTCACCATTCCCTTGGGTGGAGCATTGGATAAACCAACGGGTCTATGTTTTCTATATATTTTGATCGATTTTATTTTTGAAAAACTTTATTTGAAAGATTTGGTGACTGAAACTTTACACGAAAACGTGGTAGTATTGCCCCAATATATAAATGTTGACAGAAGTGCGGCTCAACGTTCCCCGGGGTGGGGGCGGCATATTTAGTGTTGAACTCGACCAAACCCGGAAGTAGCACAAAATGACACATTTTATTCTCTCAAAAATCACAGGGTTCGATTAGAGAACTGAAATTACACAGAAAGATAGACCCAATAGAGTGGCCACTTGTGGAGTAAAAATTGACGCGGCCCAGGTCACCATTCTCTTGAGTGGGGCATGGGATAAACCTACGGTCTATATTTTCTATATATTTTGATCGATTTTATTTTAAAAGAAAGCTTATTTGACCGATTTGGTGACTGAAACTTCACACGAAAACGGCGCAGTATTGCCCCAATACATAAATGTTGACAGAACTGCGGCGCAACGTTTCCCGGGGTGGGGGCGGCATATTCAGTGTTGAACTCGACCAAACCCGAAAGTAGGAGAAAATGACATATTTTAATCTCCCAAAAATCACAGGGCTCGATTAGAGAACTGAAATTACACAGGAAGATAGGTCCCATAGAGGGGCCACTTGTGGCACAAAAGTTGACCCGGCCCACGTCACCATTCCCTTGGGTGGAGCATTGGATAAACCAACGGGTCTATGTTTTCTATATATTTTGATCGATTTTATTTTTGAAAAACTTTATTTGAAAGATTTGGTGACTGAAACTTTACACGAAAACGTGGTAGTATTGCCCCAATATATAAATGTTGACAGAAGTGCGGCTCAACGTTCCCCGGGGTGGGGGCGGCATATTAAGTGTTGAACTCGACCAAACCCGGAAGTAGCACAAAATGACACATTTTATTCTCTCAAAAATCACAGGGTTCGATTAGAGAACTGAAATTACACAGAAAGATAGACCCAATAGAGTGGCAACTTGTGGAGTAAAAATTGACGCGGCCCAGGTCACCATTCTCTTGAGTGGGGCATGGGATAAACCTACGGGTCTATATTTTCTATATATTTTGATCGATTTTATTTTAAAAGAAAGCTTATTTGACCGATTTGGTGACTGAAACTTCACACGAAAACGGCGCAGTATTGCCCCAATACATAAATGTTGACAGAACTGCGGCGCAACGTTTCCCGGGGTGGGGGCGGCATATTCAGTGTTGAACTCGACCAAACCCGAAAGTAGGAGAAAATGACATATTTTAATCTCCCAAAAATCACAGGGCTCGATTAGAGAACTGAAATTACACAGGAAGATAGGTCCCATAGAGGGGCCACTTGTGGCACAAAAGTTGACCCGGCCCACGTCACCATTCCCTTGGGTGGAGCATTGGATAAACCAACGGGTCTATGTTTTCTATATATTTTGATCGATTTTATTTTTGAAAAACTTTATTTGAAAGATTTGGTGACTGAAACTTTACACGAAAACGTGGTAGTATTGCCCCAATATATAAATGTTGACAGAAGTGCGGCTCAACGTTCCCCGGGGTGGGGGCGGCATATTTAGTGTTGAACTCGACCAAACCCGGAAGTAGGACAAAATGACACATTTTATTCTCTCAAAAATCACAGGGTTCGATTAGAGAACTGAAATTACACAGAAAGATAGGCCCAACAGAGAGGCCACTTGTGGTGCAAAAACTGACCCGGCACAGGTCACCATTCCCTTGGGTGGGGCGTGGGATAAACCAACAGGTCTATATTTTTTATATATTTTGATCGATTTTATTTTAAAAGAAAGCTTATTTGACCGATTTGGTGACTGAAACTTTACAAGAAGACGTGGTAGTATTGTCCTAACACAAAATTGTTGACAGAAGTGCGGCTCAACGTTTCCCGGGATGGGGGTGGCATATTTAGTGTTGAACTCGACCAAACCCGAAAGTAGGAGAAAATGACATATTTTAATCTCCAAAAAGTCACAGGTTCGATTAGAGAACTGAAATTATAAAAGAAAGAAAGGTCCCATAGAGGGGCCATTTGTGGCACAAAAGTTGACCCGGCCCACGTCACCATTCCCTTGGGTGGAGCGTTGGATAAACCAACGGGTCTATGTTTTCTATATATTTTGATCGATTTTATTTTTGAAAAAGCTTTATTTGACCGATTTGGTGACTGAAACTTTACACGAAAACGTGGTAGTATTGCCCCAATACATAAATGTTGACAGTACTGCGGCTCAACGTTCCCCGGGGTGGGGGCGGCATATTTAGTGTTGAACTCGACCAAACCCGGAAGTAGCACAAAATGACACATTTTATTCTCTCAAAAATCACAGGGTTCGATTAGAGAACTGAAATTACACACAAAGATAGGCCTCATAGAGAGGCCACTTGTGGTACAAAAGTTGACCCGGCACACGTCACCATTCCCTTGGGTGGGGCGTGGGATAAACCAACGGGTCTATATTTTCTATATATTTTGATCGATTTTATTTTAAAAGAAAGCTTATTTGACCGATTTGGTGACTGAAACTTTACACGAAAACGTGGTAGTATTGCACTAACACAAAATTGTTGACAGAGGTGCTCCTCAACGTTCCACGGGGTGGGGGCGGCATATTTAGTGTTGAACTCGACCAAACCCGGAAGTAGCACAAAATGACACATTTTATTCTCTCAAAAATCACAGGGTTCGATTAGAGAACTCAAATCACACAGAAAGATAGGCCCAATAGAGAGGCCACCTTTTGCGTAAAAATTGACCCGGCCCAGGTCACCATTCCCTTGGGTGGGGCGTGGGATAAACCAACGGGTTTATATTTTCTATATGTTTTGATCGATTTTATTTTAAAAGAAAGCTTATTTGACCGATTTGGTGACTGAAACTTCACACGAAAACGGCGCAGTATTGCCCCAATACATAAATGTTGACAGAACTGCGGCGCAACGTTTCCCGGGGTGGGGGCGGCATATTCAGTGTTGAACTCGACCAAACCCGAAAGTAGGAGAAAATGACATATTTTAATCTCCCAAAAATCACAGGGCTCGATTAGAGAACTGAAATTACACAGGAAGATAGGTCCCATAGAGGGGCCACTTGTGGCACAAAAGTTGACCCGGCCCACGTCACCATTCCCTTGGGTGGAGCATTGGATAAACCAACGGGTCTATGTTTTCTATATATTTTGATCGATTTTATTTTTGAAAAACTTTATTTGAAAGATTTGGTGACTGAAACTTTACACGAAAACGTGGTAGTATTGCCCCAATATATAAATGTTGACAGAAGTGCGGCTCAACGTTCCCCGGGGTGGGGGCGGCATATTAAGTGTTGAACTCGACCAAACCCGGAAGTAGCACAAAATGACACATTTTATTCTCTCAAAAATCACAGGGTTCGATTAGAGAACTGAAATTACACAGAAAGATAGACCCAATAGAGTGGCAACTTGTGGAGTAAAAATTGACGCGGCCCAGGTCACCATTCTCTTGAGTGGGGCATGGGATAAACCTACGGGTCTATATTTTCTATATATTTTGATCGATTTTATTTTAAAAGAAAGCTTATTTGACCGATTTGGTGACTGAAACTTCACACGAAAACGGCGCAGTATTGCCCCAATACATAAATGTTGACAGAACTGCGGCGCAACGTTTCCCGGGGTGGGGGCGGCATATTCAGTGTTGAACTCGACCAAACCCGAAAGTAGGAGAAAATGACATATTTTAATCTCCCAAAAATCACAGGGCTCGATTAGAGAACTGAAATTACACAGGAAGATAGGTCCCATAGAGGGGCCACTTGTGGCACAAAAGTTGACCCGGCCCACGTCACCATTCCCTTGGGTGGAGCATTGGATAAACCAACGGGTCTATGTTTTCTATATATTTTGATCGATTTTATTTTTGAAAAACTTTATTTGAAAGATTTGGTGACTGAAACTTTACACGAAAACGTGGTAGTATTGCCCCAATATATAAATGTTGACAGAAGTGCGGCTCAACGTTCCCCGGGGTGGGGGCGGCATATTTAGTGTTGAACTCGACCAAACCCGGAAGTAGGACAAAATGACACATTTTATTCTCTCAAAAATCACAGGGTTCGATTAGAGAACTGAAATTACACAGAAAGATAGGCCCAACAGAGAGGCCACTTGTGGTGCAAAAACTGACCCGGCACAGGTCACCATTCCCTTGGGTGGGGCGTGGGATAAACCAACAGGTCTATATTTTTTATATATTTTGATCGATTTTATTTTAAAAGAAAGCTTATTTGACCGATTTGGTGACTGAAACTTTACAAGAAGACGTGGTAGTATTGTCCTAACACAAAATTGTTGACAGAAGTGCGGCTCAACGTTTCCCGGGATGGGGGTGGCATATTTAGTGTTGAACTCGACCAAACCCGAAAGTAGGAGAAAATGACATATTTTAATCTCCAAAAAGTCACAGGTTCGATTAGAGAACTGAAATTATAAAAGAAAGAAAGGTCCCATAGAGGGGCCATTTGTGGCACAAAAGTTGACCCGGCCCACGTCACCATTCCCTTGGGTGGAGCGTTGGATAAACCAACGGGTCTATGTTTTCTATATATTTTGATCGATTTTATTTTTGAAAAAGCTTTATTTGACCGATTTGGTGACTGAAACTTTACACGAAAACGTGGTAGTATTGCCCCAATACATAAATGTTGACAGTACTGCGGCTCAACGTTCCCCGGGGTGGGGGCGGCATATTTAGTGTTGAACTCGACCAAACCCGGAAGTAGCACAAAATGACACATTTTATTCTCTCAAAAATCACAGGGTTCGATTAGAGAACTGAAATTACACACAAAGATAGGCCTCATAGAGAGGCCACTTGTGGTACAAAAGTTGACCCGGCACACGTCACCATTCCCTTGGGTGGGGCGTGGGATAAACCAACGGGTCTATATTTTCTATATATTTTGATCGATTTTATTTTAAAAGAAAGCTTATTTGACCGATTTGGTGACTGAAACTTTACACGAAAACGTGGTAGTATTGCACTAACACAAAATTGTTGACAGAGGTGCTCCTCAACGTTCACGGGGTGGGGGCGGCATATTTAGTGTTGAACTCGACCAAACCCGGAAGTAGCACAAAATGACACATTTTATTCTCTCAAAAATCACAGGGTTCGATTAGAGAACTCAAATCACACAGAAAGATAGGCCCAATAGAGAGGCCACCTTTTGCGTAAAAATTGACCCGGCCCAGGTCACCATTCCCTTGGGTGGGGCGTGGGATAAACCAACGGGTTTATATTTTCTATATGTTTTGATCGATTTTATTTTAAAAGAAAGCTTATTTGACCGATATGGTGACTGAAACTTCACACGAAAACGTGGTAGTATTGCCCAAACACAAATTTGTTGACAGAAGTGCGGCGCAACGTTTCCCGGGGTGGGAGTGGCATATTTAGTGTTGAACTCGACCAAACCCGAAAGTAGGAGAAAATGACATATTTTAATCTCCCAAAAATCACAGGGCTGGATTAGAGAACTGATATTACACAGGAAGATAGGTCCCATAGAGGGGCCACTTGTGGCACAAAAGTTGACCCGGCCCACGTCACCATTTCCTTGGGTGGGGCGTTGGATAAACCAACGGGTCTATGTTTTCTATATATTTTGATCGATTTTATTTTAAAAGAAAGCTTATTTGACCGATTTGGTGACTGAAACTTTACACGAAAACGTGGTAGTATAAGCCAATTCGTACTTTTGACTTTTGCCGAAAAGTTTTTGCGTTTCGGCTGAATTCAGGTGGGATAAGGATATAAAGAAATGATAGGGAAAAAACGGCAAAAATCAACAAAATTCAATTTTGCCAGAAACATAGTCACATGTTGGTTATTAAAGGGACTGAATAATATGTAAAATAGTTTTTAAAAGCTCATATGATAGCTTTATAAATTCGAAAGTGTGAATGTTGAAAGAAAATTAGAATTTTGAAGTTTTCCCCTTGTCATTTCTTTATAATTTACCCCCCAACATTTTCAGTCGAAACAACACCTCCACCGGAAAAATCCGAAAGTGCGAATTGGCTTATTGCCCCAACACAAAAGTGTTGACAGAAGTGCGGCTCAACGTTCCCCGGGGTGGGGGCGGCACATTTAGTGTTGAACTCGACCAAACCCGGAAGTAGGACAAAATGACACATTTTTGCAGTTATCCACCAAAAAAAAAAGCTTCTGACAGAGAGATATACGAGGATATACGAGATATACGAGGCTATGCAAGTCAGAGCTCACTCGGAGCTTAAGAAAAAAGGGTATTTTTATATATCTAAAAAATCACAGGGTTCGATTTGAGAACTAAAATTACACACCATGCTAGAGCCCGTAACTGGGCCACTTGTGGCACAAAAATTGATAATTTTTGCCGAAACTCCGTGGTTATATGAAACAAACATATAAAGCTTACTATAAGACTTAAGGAGACACAGGCAACAGGTGCTTTGTTCGACCCAATTACTACCCAATGAAATAACGTAAAGCATTATGGAAAGCTTTGCAGCGCTTCATTTAAAGAAAAGCAGCAAACTTTTAAATTGCTTTTTTTTTCTATGCTCATGCAAAACACAACTTGAACCCTGAAATATAAGGTTTCAAAAAACCAAAATGTGCTACATATATAAACCAACCCAAAACCGAGTCAAAAATGTATGGAAAAATTAATGTTTCTTTTTTTTTTTAAAAGAAAAGACAAGTTCACGGTGCGAAATTATACTTTTCATAAATTTCGTGCTAAACCATGTGTAAAGATCTTGAACATTTAAGGAATAAAATACCGGTTGCTATAAAATTTTTTAATACATAATATATAGCGGATTTTAAATAAAAACGGCAGTTTTCTCTGGTCTCCTTAAAGCTGATTTTTCGGCAATTGTATTTATACACTGTATAAAGTTGAGGATCAAATTAAAAGCTTGTTATCAATTGGCAACACACAAATTTAATTTTAAAACAAAATTTAATATATTCACGATACTATAGAATCATTCGTTTTTTGTTTGCTGTTTAGTTTCATAACATTTAAAGACGCTAAGAATTAGGTAGACCTACTTTTGGTCTCCCTAAATTTTTGGTCTCCCTAATACTGGTTTTTTAGCAAAAATGGTCCCCGTATTACTGGAGGTACATTTCTATATATATATATATATATATATATATATATATATAGAGAGAGAGAGAGAGAGAGAGAGAGAGAGAGAGAGAGAGAGAGAGTAAAACCGGTGCTAATGATACCTGTATATTGAGGAGACTTTCTGTCAGCCTCTTGTAAAATACTATTGGCTTGCATGTATTAGAAACCTGCCAATATTTGACATCTGTGAATTAGGGACGAAAGACACTTTTGGCTGTCCGTAAATGCATTGAGATTGACCTGTGCGCGCAACTTGATACTTATTGCAAACAAATATCGGCGTCGCGTATTTGAATTGAGATTTAATCTCTGCATTGTTTACCTTTGTGACACGTTAGTTTATAAATCTTGTTGTCATGATAACAGATAAGAGCATTGCTTGTGCATACACATGTACATATTTCTTTATCGTTTCTTGTATTCGACAGCATTATTTATGTTTATGTAATATTACTGCGTTTTTATTTTGTTATCATCAAAGAGAAATTACGTTGAGGATCCATTTTATTTTTTTTAAAGAAAACATTGATTGAAGAAGGGATATTTTCTAAATTGATGACATGTTTCCTATTCTTATAAAGAAAATTTGCAAGGTTTGTCGACGCTTAAAAATAATATAAGCACAACATGTAGCATATACCAACCTGTCCATTAAGGACACCTGCCTATTAGGACCAAAATTCCTAAGTCCATTGCTGTACCTAATAGTCAGGTTTTACTGTAGGTATGAATATAATATTAATGTTTTACATGCGATGCGCGGATTATTTAGACAGCAAACATACTGCCTGTCGCTCTCAGCGCGATTGAAGTCAGGTGCAGGATCGGGTAGAACTTTTCTTTCGTCCTGCTTATCCGCTCCGTGAAGCACCCCAACAAGGACGGCATCCCCAGAGCCATTTACAATTTGAGATTTCCGCAATAAGTAGTTACGTAAACGGATATTTTTTTTATAATTATCTCATTTGTTGACGTATTCTAGTTCACTTTTTAAAACTAACTGATCATATATTGAAAATGGAATCTTACAGTTTCTTTTATCAGCGGTATATGTAAGTTTTATTGAGTAATATATATTGATAAGGTTATTATCGTACCTGCTTTTTACACGTAACAATGATCCCCTCGTCATGATGCTTGCGCCGAGGCTGAGGATGATGGTTCACTACCACTGCAGGACCATGTAATTCTTTTGCCAGCGGTCTGATCATTAACGGCTGGTCATAACGGTGTTTATTCACTGTCGTTTATATGGCTCACGGGTCAATCCGTACCAAAGAGGTGCGTGAGTATCCCAGGTAACTTAGTCCTAGGTGGCGTATGCTGCTGCCAAGTAAGGTGCTCAGAGTAAGGGCGGGACTGGCAGGCCTGGGAGAAATTTAAACCGAACTTCATGGCTTCCAAGAAAAAAAGAAAATTAGAGTCCGATTCGGACTCTGAAAATCATACAACACCAACAGAAACTCAACCATTGGCCAACGATTGTTCGCCGAGATTTATCGTAGTTGAGCCGGAAGAGAAACCAATGAAGCTTTCACCTTTTGCGATTCAAAAAGCGATTGTTGCTTTAGCTGGCGAACCGAAAACAATTAAAAAGCTGCGTTCTGGTTGTTTACTTGTTGAAGTAGGAAAGAAGAGTCACGCAGAAAATTTATTGAAAACATCGTTGTTTGCTGGCGTGCCTGTCGTTTGTTCACCGCAAATAATTTGGAACACTACAATAGCATCTTTACCCTGGCGGAGTTGAAGGACTCCATACAAAACTCACATGATTCAGCTGCCGGACCAGACGACCTGCACTACCAGGTTCTAAAACACCTACCTGAGGAAAGTCTTGAAGTCCTCTTAGAATTACTTAACCAAGTTTGGACTACAGGAAACTTTCCTGAAATATGGAAAGAAGCCACCATCATACCAATTCCAAAGCCGAACAAGGATCCTACTAATCCACAAAATTACCGCCCAATATCTCTGACAAGTTCATTGTGCAAAACACTAGAGCGAATGATAGCCACAAGACTAATTTGGTATTTAGAGAAAAATCATTTGCTCACTGACATTCAAAGTGCTTTCAGAAAAGAGAGAAGCACCATAGATCACCTGGTTAGACTCGAATCATTTATAAGAGAAGGTTTTATCAATAACGAACATGTCGTCACCGTTTTCTTCGATTTAGAAAAGGCCTATGACACGGCATGGAAACACGGGGTCATGCAAGACCTCTACAACCTAGGCATACGAGGTCGTCTTCCTGAATTCATTGAAGCGTTTTTAAATGACAGGCGGTTTAAAGTCCGTCTCGGTTCTGTTTTTCGGACTATTTTGAGCAAGAAGAGGGTTATCCTCAAGTCTGTATTCTATCAATTCTGTTGTTTCTAATCAAAATCAATAGTATCAAAGGCGCAACTAAACAGGGAATAGGCAGCTCACTCTTTGTAGACGACTTTGCAATGTCTGCCAGAGGCAAGAATATGAATCTTATCGAGCGTCGCCTCCAGCAAAATATAACCTCGCTTCAAAAATGGGCTGACCAAAATGGTTTCAAGTTTTCGCAAACCAAAACAGTTTGTATGCACTTTTGCAACAAGCGAAAGCCACACGACGATCCCATTTTATACTTATCAAACACTCAGATACCTGTAGTAAAGGAAAACAAATTCCTTGGTCTAATTCTGGACTCGAAGCTAAATTTTATTCCCCATATAAAAGACGTGAAGAGGAAATGTCAAAAGGCACTCAATCTGCTGCGAGTCGTCTCCGCTCAAGACTGGGGAGCAGATACCAGTACTAAATTAAAACTGTATAGATCATTAATAAGATCTAGAATAGATTATGGTAGCATCGTCTACGGATCAGCCAGGCCTTCGTACTTGAAGATGTTGAACCCAATACAAAATCAAGGCCTTCGCTCTGCCTTAACGCCTTCAGAACGTCACCTGCGGAAAGCCTTCAGGTTGAATCAAATGAACAACCACTAGATATCCAACGAATCAAACTGTCAGTGCAATACGCAGTTAAACTATACGCAAACAAAGAAAACCCGACCCATAAGGCAGTGTTAGAAAAAGACCATTCAGAAATCTTAAGCACACGCCCTAGGGTTATCGTACCCTTTGGCACTAGAATCCGGAACCACCTTAATAATGCTGGAATCAAAGTTGAGCAAATTGCAAACTTGAAAGTTTCAAAATACCCAACATGGAAAATACAAAGGCCAACCATAAACAAAAATCTGACAAACTTTTCCAAAGACACAACAAATGCTGAAGAATTCAAAGTTAGGTTTGCTGAGATAAAGGAAACCTACCCTCACCATTATTTCATATACACAGACGGATCTAAGCTCGATAACCAAGTTGCTGCCTCAATAGTTACAAAATCAAATACCCTTAAAACAAGATTACCAAACGGCTCCTCCATCTTTTCCGCGGAGGTTCGGGCACTCCAACTAGCCATGGAAATTATCAAGATTAGTAGGTACAAATAATTCGTTATCTGTGTCGATTCATTATCGGTCTTACAGTCACTAGAAAATCTGCAAGTGTCGAACACAATGATTCTAGACCTAATAGAACGTTACGAAAGGGCAGTCAAACAAGACAAATCCCTAGTATTTTGCTGGGTGCCAAGCCACGTGGGCACACCGGGTAATGAAGCTGCGGACCAAGCAGCAAAAGAGGCGCTAAACTACAACATATCCGATCTTCTCATACCATACTCCGATTTTAAACCCCATATTACAAGTTATGTAAAAAACCTTTGGCAACAAAAATGGAACGAACAAAGAAATAACAAACTCTTTCAAATCCAACCAACAGTTGGACAAAAACACCCAGCTCTTGGCAGTATTCGCGACACAACGGTTATGCATAGAGTTCGAATCGGGCACACATACATCACCCACGGATATCTTTTGAGAGGCGATGCTCCTCCACAATGTATTGGTTGTCAAGAACGTTTGACTGCAAAACATATTCTACTCAACTGCGTAGATTTTCAGAACATTCGTTCACGCTACTACAGTGTGAATTCCATGAAAGACCTTTTTACAAAGGTAGCACCAAGCAAAATTATTTCTTTTCTGAAAGAAATGCACTTGTACAGCAAGATTTAAATTGAATTTAGTTGATTTTAGATGTATACATTACTTGTTTTGTCTATTTTAATTGATTTTAATTTCAACCGAGTCTTCCTATAGCAACAGCACTGACACAATATGACCCTAACGGGTTGCTAGTGTCGTTAAACCAATCAATCAATCAGTCAATCATGTTCACCGCATAAGAACCTTAATTCAAGTAAGGGGTCTTGCGGTGTTCAGATCTTCGAGACTGCAGCGACGAACTGATGGAGCAGAACGTTACTGATGTCAAACGAATAACGGTTACTAGAAATGGAAACAAAATTAACACCAACACTTTTATTTCAAAATTACCATCATCAATTAAAGTGGGCTATCTGAATTGCAAAATCGAAATGTACATACCTAATCCACAACGCTGTTACTCTTGTCAAAAGTTTGGACATACAAAATTTAGCAGCAAAAGGAATGAAATCTGTGTCAAATGTGGCCAAGAAGATCATGATCAGACATCATGCATGAATTCGGCAAAGTGTGTCAATTGTCAAGGGGATCATATAGCTTCATCAAAAAGTTGTCCTGTTTGGCTGAAAGAGAAAGAGATACAACGGTTAAAAGTAGCAAATAACATCAGTTTTCCAGGCGGTTGATTAACTTGAATTTACCAGCTGCGATACAAAACCGCCAATTTGCTGCTGTAATCTCAATGGCAGTTACTTCAACAGCAACGCAAACTGATTTCACTTGGCATTTGAAAGAACAGTCTATGGAAAAAATGAAAAGCCGAATCAACGATCAAGGAGCTCTTCAGTTCAAACTGTTAGACCGATCGAAAATTCAGAGACCGAAACCGAGTGTACCAACAAAGCCAGCTGTAACACCTGTACGAGCTGGAGTGAATAAGGGATCAAAAGAAATGGACACCATGGAAGTTCCTGTCCCCAAGACTTCAAAATCCACTCAAAAAAAAAAAAAAAAAAAAAAAAAAAAAAAAAAAAAAAAAAAAAAAAAACATGACAAATCAGGAAAAAATGGGGAGATGGGTGAGTGGATAAAAGAACATCTATCCACAAAACCCAGTGTTAAATTGAAAGAAAAACACACAGGAAAAGATAAGTAATGAAATCGGCAGTGATACAATGGAATGTAGAGTTTTTAGATCAAATTTTGATGAACTTACTCTTCTTATTCAACTTTTCTTTCCTATAGCGTTCTGTTTACAGGAAACTTTTCTCTCACCGAACACTGACATTTCCATTAAAAATTACACCTCGTATCATTTAACACCAGACACAGTTGATGACAGACCAAGAGGTGGAGTTTCGGTGATAGTAAGAAATGATATTCAATAGAGTGAAATTCAATTAAATACTAATTTACAAGTTAAAGCAGTCAGAGTTACTACAGATAAAACAATAACATTATGTTCGGTTAACGTTCCGCCAACGTACGATTTGAAGCAAAATGAAATAGATGACTGCCTAAACCATGTTTGTTTCTTGGAGACTTTAATGCTCATAGTATTTTATGGGGTAATAAAGATACCAATAAGAAAGGAAAAGCTGTAGAGAAATTATTAGAGGAACAAAATATTTGCCTTTTTAATAATAAGTCTCATACTTACATTCATCTCATACTTACAGGATCAAAAACTGCAATAGATCTTTCGTTAAGTTCTCCTGATATTTTTGTTGATTATGAGTGGAAAGTATTAGACGACCTTTATGGAAGTGACCATTTTCCTATCATTTTAAATGCTTTACCGAGAAGTATTAACCAAAATACTCCTAAGTGGAAACTTGATAAAGCTGACTGGACTGAATTCGCCAGATTATGTCATGAAAACATAAACAATGAAATTTTTGAAAATGTTTCTGATCCAATAGCCTTATTTACAAATATTCTACAGGATATAGCTTCAAGAACAATTCCTAAATCCTCTGCAAATCCAAGTCTTCCGAAAAAGCCTTGGTTTAATGATGAATGTAAACAAGCAGTACATGAAAGGAAGAAAGCATTGGACAAATTTTCAAGACAGCCTAACCTGAAAAATAAACTTGAATATAAACGATTACAGGCTGTGTCGAAAAGAACAATTCGTTCAAATAAAAGGCAAACATGGCAAGAGTTTGTAGCTGGTCTGAACAATAAGACATCAGTAAAGAAAGTGTGGGACAAAATTCGTAAAATTAAGGGAAAAGATATAAGTACAGTGAAACATTTGAAACAAGACGATACATTAGTCACTGACACAAAAGAAATAGCAAATATTTAAGCAAATAATATTTCAAAAAATTCTTCATCTGATAACTATACAAGAAAATTTCAGCAATTTAAAGAACTATCTGAGAAAGTTAATTTGGATTTTTTTTCTTCAAGTAATGATGAAATTTATAATTTACCATTTGAACTAATAGATCTTAAAAATTCTCTTGATAAAGCAAAGGAAACTTAATCCGGTCCCGATGATATTCATTACCAAATAATTAAACGTCTTCCAGAAAATAGTAAAAATGTTCTTTTAAACATTTTTGATAAGATTTGGGAGGAGGGTTCGTTCCCGACATCTTGGAGGGAAGCAACAATTATTCCTGTACCAAAACCTGGAAAACACCCCACTAATCCTCAATGTTATTGACCAGTTGCACTGACAAGTTGTCTGTGTAAGACCTTGGAACGAATGATAAATAAACGACTGATGTGGTACTTAGAAAGTAACAAATTATTAACAAATGCACAAAGTGGTTTTAGACGGCAACGTACCACAACTCATCATCTACTTAAATTATAAACTGTTATCAGAGAAGGCTTTATTCGGAAGGAACATGTCGTTGCTGTTTTCTTTGATTTGGAAAAGGCGTATGATACCACTTGGAAATATGGCATTCTAAAAGACCTTCATAAAATGGGTCAAAGAGGACGCCTTCCAAGTTTTATTGGAAACTTTTTAAAAAATCGGCATTTTAAAGTGAGGATTGGTTGTACATTGTCGGATACTTTTAATCAAGAGGAGGGTGTGCCCCAGGGCAGCATTTTATCAGTTACTTTATTTATTATTAAAATTAATAGCATAGTGGAGACTCTGAAAAAACACATAGATCGATCATTATTTGTAGATGACTTCGATATTTGCTATCGAGGGAAACGCATGAGTGTTATAGAGCGTCAGTTACAGCAATGTACTAATAACATTCAAAAATGGGCTGATGAAAATGGGTTTAAATTTTCAAAAACGAAAACAGTTTGTATACATTTTTGTGAAAAACGAATAGTCCATCCACATCCAGAACTGAGTATAGATGGAACTTACATTCCAGTAGTGAAGGAAGCAAAATACCTTGGTTCAATTTTCGACTCAAAATTATCGTTTATTCCACATTTAAAGTATTTAAAAACCAAGTGCCAGAAAGCACTCAGTTTACTTAAAGTGGTGTCAAATACTAAATGGGGAGCAGATAGAAATACAAAGATGATGTTGTATAGAGCGCTTATTAGATCCAAGTTAGATTACGGCTCGGCTGTATATGGTTCAGCGAGACCGTCTTACCTTAAAATACTTGATCCTATACAAAATCAAGCTTTGAGATTATGTTTGGGAGCCTTTAGAACGTCACCAATGGAGAGTTTGAGAGTTGAAGCTAATGAACCGTCATTGTATCACCGTAGAATTAAGCTTTCAATGCAATACGCAATAAAACTGTATTCTAATAGAGAAAATCCCACACGTGAAATTGTATTTGCACCAAGTTATGGCGATCTGTTTGAAAATAGACCAAATACTATACCCACGTTTGGACTTCGAGTAAAGCCACATCTAGAAAATGCTAACATCAAAATGGAGTGTGTTGCGGAGTATACAGTTTCGAAGATACCATCTTGGATATTAAAAATACCAACATTTTTGACAAATTTGACTAATGATAAGAAATCAGAGACAGATCTTCGGGTTTTTGAAAACAAGTTTTTGGAAATTAAATCATCTTTCAAAGATTATACCCAAATATACACTGATGGATCAAAATTGGACGAAAAAGCAGGTGCTGCAGTTGTTACAGACAACCATACTTTAAAAAGATTATTCATCGATATTCACGGCAGAACTTCGTGCAGTACTTATGGCCTTTTTGTACATCAAGATTAGTAAAAAAAAAAACAAAATTTATAATATTCATGGATTCCAAATCTGTTTTTGATTATTAGTTGACCATTAGTTGACCATCCTGGTCACGGCACCATAAATTTGTAACATAATTCGATCGGTATCTTCATTTGGTCGGATAAAACGTTTAAAAAGAGACTACCAGATTATTCATCGATATTCACGGCAGAACTTCGTGCAGTGCATATGGCCTTTTTGTACATCAAGATTAGTCAAAAAACAAAATTTATAATATTCATGGATTCCAAATCTGTTATTGATGCAATTAAAAAATCGTGACACTGACGACCCAATTATACAGATGGTTTTAGAAATGTATTGGCGTATAAATAAATATATTGTTATGTGTTGGATACCTAGTCATATTGGTATAAAGGTCAATGAAAAGGCTGATAAAGCAGCCAAAGAAGCGTTAGAGTTACCTATAACACCATTCTTTATTCCTTTCTCGGATTTTATATCAAGTATAAATGTCTATATAAGAAAGTGTTGGCAAGAAGAATGGGATAACGCAGTCAATAATAAATTACATAGGATTCAACCGCTGGTCGGTAAACAACAGAGCTGTTTGGAAAATGTTAAAACTTATAGCATTATTCGTAGAGCAAGAATTGGGCATACATATATTACACACAGGTATTTACTAAAAGGAGAAGCACCAGTATGTATAGGATGTCAGGAACCTTTGACAGTGAAACATATTTTACTCGACTGTATTGATTTTAGTTTTACAAGGAATCAATATTTTAATGTGGAGTCGCTGGCGACACTTTTTTCCACTATAGATAGTAGTAAAATTATCGAATTTTTAAAGGAAATTAATTTGTTTGATAAATTTTAAATGACATGAGAATATAGAAATGGTTTAGACACAGTATGGCCTACATAGGCTGGAAGGTGTCATTAAACAAATTACTTACTTAACTACTTACTTCTAGTCACTGTTTACTGACATGTTCTGACACAGTGTAATCTGCTAAGGGTCGGTCGTGTCGTTAAACAAATCATTTAACTAACTAACTCAGATTTCCTTATGCCGTCATCAGATTTTAAGTGCCATATTTCTAGATATGTAAAAAATCTATGGCAACAACATTGGGATGAACAAACCAACAATAAGCTGTACCAAATTGACCCTGTGGTAGGGCGCAAATTGCCCTCCCTAAATGGCCTTCGCGAAGATATGGTAATTCACAGACTAAGAATAGGACATTCTTACACTACTCACAAACACCTCTTAAGAGGTGAACCACAACCCGAATGTATAAGTTGTCAGAAACCGTATACACTGTAACATAACTTGATAGATTGTGTAGACTTCAATCACATTCGTCCCCGTTATTGTAGAGTTTATTCCATGAGAGAGCTCTTTGAAAAAGTAAATCCCAACAAGGTCCTAGAATTTTTAAAAGAGATTAACATGTATTCCTATGTGTAGACCACCATTAAGTCTAGTCCTTAGTATATTTAAGATTTTATGTTATAACGATTTTTAACCAATAAAGTATAATTTCCACAAAGTTGCCAGGAATGACACAATATGACCTGCAACAGGTTGGCGGTGTCGTTAAACCAATCAAATAACTAACTAACTTACTGGTAGCTTTTGAAAAAGTTGTGCCGAGATAAGGGATACATCTGCACCAGTATCAAGTAAAGCATGCACATTCATTTTTCCAATTTTGAGGGAAACATTTTAGCATTTTGTTTATCAGTACTTGCAGAACTGTGGTTTATGTCCAGTGTCGAGTTCTGCCGCGCGCTACTGGACTCTTAATTTCCCTGTTTTGATTTCTGGGCGGTGGGTTGATAATGAGATTTGCGTTTTCTGCATTCCTTCAACACGTGTGCGGGGATGTCACAATACAGGCAGATCGGCTTGCCATCAGATGTCCATTTTCTTTCTTTTCCAGGGTGATTTTGTGGGAGAGTGGTCTATTTTTTTTTTTATTTGGATCTACTTTGTGCTCCACTTTGGCAATCAACAGGTCAAGTTTTTCATCCAAAGTTAGCGGTGGAGGAATTGGAGCGCGTTTAAGTGCCTCTTCTAGCTGAGCACACAGTTTATCAAGCCTATCGCTGAGGAGATTATTCTTACTTTTTGGATTTCATCGGCGTCTATCGGTTCGTCGGTATGTCGTCTCAAGGAGAAATGTTTATTTGTTTGTTGTTTCCTAGTGGCAGCTTGTACTGCAGCGTAAAAATTTTAAGGTTTCAGCCTAATTAACCTTTTCGCCGCGGTGTCATCATAGGCATCGTCAATAAGGGCCTCAGTCAAACTGTTTTGGATAATGGGGTTATTCCGATCCTGTGCGGGGTAAGCCTCTTCAGAGAGAGACCTTATTCTCTCGAAAAAGCTCTGTATTGATTTCCTTTCTTTTGTTTAATTCTTCGCACATTTTGAAGTGCTATATGGGCATCGCTTACATCTGAATAATGTTGAACAAGTATAGCGCGGAGCTGTTGCCATGCTATATTTGGATCGGCTCTAATTGTCCAGAGGAATGTTCGGCAGCGGGGCCTTTTAACGATTGAAGGCACAGCGGTATCATTGTTCGGTTATCCGCATTTACAGCTTGCTGAACTTTTTCTACATCGTTCAACAACTCACGGAACCTACGACTACCGTCGCCATTAAAATCACTAATTCTCTGCCCTAAACGCCCTGCTCGTAGTTCCATTTGAAGCTGTGGAAGGATTGTTGGAGGGCGAGAACTGGGAGGTTTGGGTGTTGCTTGGGGAGGACATGGGGCGGGTGTGGTTCAGCCATTTTCACTGGTATAGGCTAATTTCTGTGTCAACAAAGTTCTGCAGAAAACCTGTCTACTCTACACGCGGAAGCTTGTGATACTTTCCAATAAACCGCAGCCAAAGTGCTGTTACTTGTGTTAAACTATTACAAGTTATAAAAACTTTTCTGTTAACTTTGTCCAATAAAATGATACACTCTTTTTAGTCATATAATCAAGGAACTGATAAACTATTTGCTGTAAATCGTCGAAGATATGACATCGAAGGGTAAAATCAAACTTTTGTCAAGTGATACTTCCATGAACTAATCACTTTTCGAGCCTGAAGATATAACAATACAGTCGGACCGCGTAATATGAAGTCGTCGGGACCGAACAAAATACTTCATATTACGCGAACTTCATATTACACGAACTTTACAATGCAATACCCAAGTGTTTGATTACGGTATTGGTACGCAGTAGCTTGGAATCAAACGACTGTTTTATCTGCTTAAAGACTGCCAAAGTGCAATTGCGACCCTTTTGTGATCGCCCCACCCTTTCGTAATGCCTTTTATAAACAAAAATCCCACTTAGGGGAACTTAGCAGTCTAAGTTTGCTGTTTAAGTTCAACTCCTACATAGTTGGAAATAGATTTTGGCAGGTGTTTGCTCACGCAAGCATTAATGTCAAAGTCCATTTTGAGATTTTTGTTTGAACACAGTGTTGTATAGCTGTTGTTCTATTATCTTGAAATGGGACACCCAGTGTTGCCAGCACCCCTCGACAAAAAAACGTGAGGAAATCGGGCAAAAAAAACGTGATAATCAGCGTTTCGAACACGAAAAAAACGTAAAAAAAACGTGATCCAAAAATTGCCTTTAAATGATATTTTAATGTGTTTGAAAGTTATTTCGGGTCCTTTTAGCGGTAACACTGATAAACAAAGTACAAAATTTCAGGACTAAGGTGATACATAAATACATTGATATCTTCTGCAAAGGTAGGACATATTGCGGTTGTCGAAATCATTTATTATATAATAAACAAGTTATCTGTATTAGATGGCATAAAAAATTTCTTACCTGTAGCCATTATGATAAAAGCTCATTGATTTATTGTATATACCGAAACCGTTGATTCTACTGCCTTGCAAGCTAGGACCGGATTACATATTCGCCTCCATAAACCTACAAATTTTTATTAAACTTTCAAATACATGTTAAAAATTCACAAGGTAAATTATTTATACTTTGAAAAGTATTCCTGAATTCTAGAAGCCTTATAAAATACCAATGCTTTACAAATATAACTTTATATTCTATTTTTTTTTTCATTTTATTTGTGTTGACTAAATAGTTGATACATTCAACAAAAAGCAAACTTCTTGAAAAACAAAAAAAATCAAATTCACTTACAAGTTGCACATTTATGCAACTTGTTCCATACGCCAATTTGTTTGGAAATTCGGAGAAGGATACCAAAAATTACAAAAAGTGTATAATAAAAGGTGGGCGCTTTTATAATAATAAATGAACATACTTCAGCTAAAACACAAGAACGGTATATCTGTAATAATACGTAAAATGACCAAAAATATCAGCTTAAGGTGGTTCGCGCCACTGAGGCCGATTTTTTCTACAAGTTCAATTTTCATTATTTTTTGGGTGGTGGTATATTGAGATATTCTACATTATATAATGAAGTTTAATCGAAATCGTTCGTCTGTGAAAAAAGTTATTAAGAGTTGAAAATTTGAATTTTACAGCCTGGAAAAACAGCAAACATTTTGAACTTTTTTCAATATCGTTACACTGCTTAACTTAATCCCAAACATTTTATATTTGTTTTAATAAACACATATTTGGCTTCAACTTTGTGTGCCAACTTTAGACAATTTCTCAAACATATTGACTATTTCAGGGTTTTTATGCTATTTCACATGTAAAAATATTTAGGGGGTACATATAATTCTGATTGAAATTCGTATATTTAAACAAGATCATTTTTCCTGAAATTTATGATTTTAAACTCTACATATATTTAAGATAATCATATCAAATTATTTTAAAAATCGTTCGTTTGTAACTCAAGATATTTGCTTTTGAACTTGAAAATTGTTTTCTATTCAAAAATTCTAAATTTAACAATTATTCTGTACATGTTGCTGTAACTTATCATTTGATTTATGTTTAAATCATTTGGTACCAAATTATTACATATCAGTATATAACTAATCAAATACAATAGACTAGCATGAATATTTATTTCTGGATGCTCCATCAGAAGAAAGTTTTCTTACATGGGGTCAAATTTCGATGGTTTTGGGTGCCCCATTTCAATTGGCTATTATTTCTTAAGCGGAGGTTACTTCACAAAATTACCCGTGTATTCGTAGAGCACTAATATAGTCTTGTCTCATGAATAAACAAAAAATTTAATTCAACTCCAAAGTTATTTTTACACAAAATGCCCTTATAAAGAGCATATAGCGCAACCGTCATCAGGTGGCGCACATGTCCTTAAGTAAATGCTAAATCAATCACAAAAATATACATGTACGTATAATTACCATTACAACTGATGAAGCAAATGTAAGAGATTCGCATGATTTATGCGAACATTTTTACACATCATGTATATTTAAGAAAACATTAGAATGTGATTTACCACATGTGGTTTAGCTTTCACAAAAAATTTAATACAAAACAAGAATAAAGATCATAACTTTGTCAGTTATGTCTAGGGACTTCCCTTCCCTGAGATAACAAAATAACAAAAATACAAGACCCTTATAACTGGCATAATGTGTAAAACAAAAATACTTGAATAAATACTTCATATATCGCACAAGAATAACTAAAAACTAATTTTTAATAAAGTTCATGTATTATTCTTTTGCCTACAACAACCATGAGAACTGTAATCGTTTATGTATGAGATTCGCATCTTTTATGAAATATGTCCTATTGATTTATGTACAAATCAGCAAAAAAGTAGCTTATACCTTTATATGCAATGTCAAGATACTCAGAAATTTTACAAAAGTTTTTAAGATGTCATTTTTTAGAAGTTTTCATGTGTTGAATGGCACCTATCATGACGTTTAACAAAGGATTTCAGAGTTGTTATATGAATGAATATATACTATAACACAGCAAAAATACAAGAACAAGAACCTAATACCAAGAATAATATGTGAAGTACAAAAAATACATCGAGTATATTTTGAATAAATGCATATCAGAAAAATGCAAAAGCCTAATTCTTGGAATAATATCACATGGAATAAATGCAGAATGCATCGCATATATCGTCTTAGAAATTAATACTTAATTTGAATTTAACTTAATTCAATCACTAAAATGTAAAAATAAAAATAAACGTTTAATACTCTTTTCAAGTTATCACTCCATATAGATATAAATTGCCAAAGAGAATCGTGTGATATTCAATGAATACTTTTTTTATGTTTTTTTTTTTGTTTTTTGAATATTCTATTGTCCATTTCACATGCATTTATTCATCATCACAATAAGAACATGCTAAAACTGAATGTAAAACTTGGATGAAAAATTTAAAAAACATTAATATTACTTTGAACAAGCTCTTGCATACGCGCTATATGCTTTACATAAAAGTTGTTTGATAATTATTAATAAACTCTATAACTAGGATACGAGTTAATATTTAGCATAATTTTCGTTTCTTTTCTTCGCCCCACTCTGCAGTAGGCCACGGCAAGATAACAATTTCTTTCTATTTTACTACAATAATTTCATAAAACACACTACCATAATGCAATGTACAGCAGCCAACCGCTTCAGTGTCGGCACATCTGTAACTGCTGAAAGAAAATATTTTTTTAAGCATAAAGCATATAGTTAACCAATGATGAGATAAAAATCGCACCAATATCAGACAAGTTAACTCCTTAAAATCTATAGAGGCCGGTATACACACACTTCATTTCGAATTGTATCTATCCCCAGATATTAATTCACAAACAAAAATTTTGTTTTTGTATACAAAAACGAATATCTCCCCACTCAATCCATTCCAGCTTTATTTTTTTAAACGTACTTTTAAGTTAAATATAAACAAATGCGAAATGCGTAAACCATTAAGGAGACACTACTTCTCACTATTGGCAAAGACTCTGGACATAGTTACAGGTTCTTTGCTATTGGAAAGAGCGCCGTGGAAACTTACGTAATATAAAAACTTTTTTCTAAGGGGGTCAGGTGTTTGGGGGGAGGGGTTCCAGTGGGGGGGGGGGGCACTTTTTTATCTGATAATTCATTCTTTACAGTCATTTCCTGTTGCACCAGAAACACCAAAACGTGATCAGATATAGTCAGTTTCACTGTGATACATAGTCATTAAAAAAATAAAGTTTTCCATTTGCTTTAAGACTTAGCCTGCGAACGGAAATATTACGTAATAGGATTTTAGCGTGAAAACAGTAAGTCATATTTACTCAAAATTTTTCCAATATCAATTCTTTTTTAACATATTGATTCTGTTACTCAATATATCAACTTGTGTATACTTTGAGATTATATAAAAAGACCGTGCAATTACTGAGAAATAGGTAAAAAGGGAGGATCTTATATTTCGTCATGCTACACTAATGTAAGCCGGATCAATGTCACCACTCTTAACTGCAATGTACAATGCAGCACAATTTCTTTAAACCCTGAAAGTTTCAAATTATTCCATCGAATAGTCTAAAAGATATAGCAATTAAGAGCTATTACATCCTAAAAACGACAATTTCTATAAGATTATGAATATCTCTGGGGAGATACTAATAACTTCCTATACAATTTTTACTTTTTTACTAATGAAACCACGTGGTCAGGGGTGAAAAATTTAGACTCTTGGTCTAATTGGCATCTAGACCACATTATAACAAGCTGGTTGCGCAATTTCATGTCTTTGAAATGCAACCTTTTTGTGTGCAGAGGTTTGACTACACCATGAAACAGTGGACGGGCGTAGTTATCCACATCGGGGAATACAGAGGTTATATCAACTTCTAAAACCGTGCTACAAGCCAAGAGTTGGAGAACAGATGACCATTGCCCATGTTGCCTTGTTTCCTTTCCCTCATTCTTAATAGCCTCAAGCAAGGAAGTTGACGAGAAATCTTCTTGAATGATGGTATGAAACACTGTCGCTAAATCACACTTCATCATATTGGCCTTTTCTAGCAAAAAAGGATGTTCAGCGTATTGTTTGTAGTTTGTTGTTAGTTCGTCAGCAACATAACGGCGCAGGTCCGCTGCTATGGAGTAATCACCTGGAAAAAATGTCAGTTCATATACATGGAAAAGCAAAAAAGAATATGCTATGTATTAAATACGCCAGATAAGAAATGTACATGAAACAATATTAGAATGCAGGATCTAACAGAATATTTATCATCATAAAAATAAAACACAAGACTTCTCTCGTTTACTTCATTTTCTTGCCATCCTACTCGTCTTTACGCAACTCCTCCAAAATCAGTATCATTCTTACAAAGATAAAACAGCATGACGTGAGTGAACGCATGATTGAAATTTGAAAACATACCTTTTGATAGGTAGGAGATAGCGTTGTAAAGACAGTTGCCATCACCTTTTGTTGTTGTTGGTTTGTAATCTTTGAAATCCTGTGGCACCAAAGATACCGCCACGCTGTCTATTTCTTCGCTTCTCTTGGGGATTTTGAATGCTATTTTAGGTTGTGTGCTGAAGGTGTATGGCCGTTTTGTTGTAACTTTCGTTTGAAGCTGCTTTTTCACAACCTCTTTTTGAATCTTCTTTATTTCTTTTTCTCTCTTCATGGTATTTGTGTTTATTTCTTTTGCCTTCGCCATTTCTTGTTGAGCTTCTTTCATCAATTTCTGTGCATTTTCTTGTATTCTAGCTGCTTTCTCTTTGTCAGCCTCGAGCCGCTTCATCTTTTCTGCCAATTAATGTTTCTTTTTTTGTTCTTCTGCAACCTCTCGGAGCCTTTTTGCAAACTCCTTTTCTTCTTGCTCTTTCTGTAACCTTTTCGCTTCCTTTATTTCATTTTCTTTTTCGAGCTGCTGTCGTTTTAAATAGGACGGATATGCATTTCGTCCATATGATTTAAGATTTTCTGAAATCGCAATACTAGCAGAACTTTGGCCAGCATATGCAAGTGCATCCTTAATGGTTAATAGGCCATTGAGCATCTCAGTCTGAAGACGATTTCTTTGTTTCGTCAAAATGAGCGCGGATGTCGAAAAGCTCCTCTCTGTGTCAGCATTACCGTGGCAAAAGGAAGTGGCGATTCGCATCATTGCAGTAAGATTCGGGTATTTCACCTCACCACCGACGGTCTTTTTCTGCCGCACCACTTCCCAAAATTCATCAATATTTGGATTATCCTCCACCTAAAAATGACCCATTTATCAAATTGAATTATGAAATATCGTAAATAAATATACATTGAGTCTTATATTTGCTTGAATATTAATAGACATATAAGAGAGTTTATAAATGTAAATAGTAAGAAGAGATGGAATTCCTACTACCAAAAGACCAAACATAGTAATTTATAACAGTATCCGTACTTGTTAATGTTCATCTTCATGTATTTTCGTCATTTACTTCGTAAATGCATTTTATATTGATTTTATTGTGAGGTAGTATTATTGTTATAGTATTATTGTAAAAATAGACCTGCCTCGGAGAAATCTTCAAGGGCGTAGATTTGCCACTCAGCTTCAACCATATCGACGTCAATACAAGAATCTAGTTTCGTGAATTGTTCAGCCAAACGCCTCACAGAATCGACGCACGACAGCTCCCTTCGCTGGGAGGGGTCTATGAACTTGAGGTCAGCCAAAATTTCACAACGCAAAGGCAAACTTTCTTTGAGTCTCTTTGTGACTTCCATATAAAAACTTCGTACAGATAGGTAAAATAGCCTTTTGTCACCGTCTTTTAGTCCTTCTGCAGTAGTTCTGGCATTTCCAATGGGAAGCATTCCATCTTCTATTTGATATTGAGTGTTTTTGTAATCTATCATCAGGAGTTTTTCTGCAGTATCTGCATTTTTCAAAACATCTGTCCTCACAAATTGTGCCATCAAATCTTTCAGTAATTCGACCATCTCCCTGAATAGCAAATGCACTTTTGTGGCTTTACTTTGGAACATCTTCTCAAACCTCTGCAGTCGCGGTAGAACAGTAACCAGAAACTGAAGTTTACATAAAATCAGTTTATCACTGAGGCGATGACTTATTCGTTTTGCTGCGCCCTGTTTTGCTGTAGCTGTATCAGTGTTCCGCAATTCATTGAAAAAATGCTCTAATGCTTGCCATTGTTCAACGATTCTTGCACTTACACTGTATATTGATAACCATCGGGTTCCAACAAAACGGAGCATCTTGTGGTTGGGCAAATCAAACTCGTCCTGTATTTGACGGAAGTCGTCAGCTTTGTTGACTCGGTGCTTGAAAAAGGAGTGTATGTCTACGATAAAATCTTCAAGTTCATCACCGAGTTTTGCTGTCCCAGAGTTAACCGCATTGCTCACGTGATGTAAAGAACATCCATAGACGTCGAGTAGATTGGGACAGTGCTTTTTCTTAATGAGTGTAACAACACCTCCTTTAGTCCCTCGCATGACGTTTGGGGAGTCTGTCATGACATGTATGACATTTTCCCAAGGAACCGAGTCTTCTGAAAATGTCCTCAATTGCGGCAACTATATTTTCAGCTCTTCCTTTGTTTACCACAAGAGCTTTGTAGAAGCGCGTTACAGCACGTTTTTCGTCTGGGGAAAAATATCGCACGAGAATATGTAGAAACTTCGTTTGATATTTCTTGTTGCTTTCGTCTAAAAGCAAGGAAAATGTATGGGTTCTCAAATCCTCTACTAAACTCTGGTGAAAACAAGGACCTATGGCATCAGTTATCATGTATCCTATTTTGGTTCGACCACAGGATACATTTTTCACCGAATCAGAGTCCGAGCACATCACTTTGATCAGGTTGACCATCGCATCTGAAAGGTTTGCAGACAAATCATGCTCCGCAAAAAATAAGGCCATTCGAAGCTCGTTCTCCAAAACCCTATCATCATTTTTCGGGGCATAAGACTTATGGAAGGACAATTTAGCTTGTGATTGTCTGTCTTTGCGAGAATTCAGGTGCTTTGTCTTTTGAGAATGCTGTTTGAGGGCCTTCTTCCCGTTCCGACTTACAAGTAAATCACAGTCGCACCAAATGCAATGACCTGAATATATGTCTTTTGTGGACGCTTTGCACCATGTCCCTTTTAAATCGTTATTGTCATCGCGCTCACTTTCCCAATTTTCACGATACTTTTGTTTCCAAGAGGCCATTTCATTCACTTCTGCGATTATATCTGAAAAAAAAAATCAAAATAAATTTATTCCTTTACATAAAATTCGCATGCACAGCCAACAGGTATCATAAGGGGACATGCATGCGGACGATCAGAAAGACAGAGACGGACAGACAAACGAATCAGCTTAAACTATATTCTTTCGTTATACGGGAGATAGTTATGAAGACCTACTGAAGCAAAATTAGTTGACTTGTTAGAATTTTGAGTTATGCGCCTTTATGTATGTTTTTTTATATTTCGATATTTGATATTTGGACCGGTAAATGTACAGGTAGGATAACTGGATGCTGTCAGGGAGCAGCAGGATTCCCCGTGAAGCTAATTGCCACACTATGAAAATAACTATACGCATTTTAATCAACATTCCCTAACGAGCCATTCCACCTCTTAAAACCCCTGCAAAAAAACAGAGAATGCAGTCTCAATGAGATATGCCGAAAAAAAGGTCACCTTATAAGAGGAACAAAAACTTGCATAAGAGGAGGGCCTTGAAGGCCCAACCCACCATATCATTTTTACACTTATCATGGATATAGGAGCGGGCTACTAATATGTGAAGGATTGGTATGTTATGATATGGAGAATATGGGGCCCAAGGCCCGCAAGTCTCGTCGCTCTCATCTAGGAAAATGGACAAAAAAATAATAAAAAATACAATTCAAAAATAGGCCACCTTTTTGAGAGAAACAAAACTTTCCCCGAGGGAGGGCCTGAAAGGCCCAAAAAAACCATATCATTATCATACAGGACAGATATGGCTTAGACGGGCCATGAGCCCGTTAATCAAAAACAGTCTGTGGGATGATTCTTCTTTCTCCAATCTCATACAAAACTCATATCAAAGGCATCGTTGACAGAAGCACAAATCTTCTCCTGAAAATATAAGAAATTTACATTTGGAGTCATCAAAATTATATCACTCCATTACAAGCTGAAAAAAATAGCACTTAACTAACAGCTCAAGAGGCAAGGGGTGCCATTCCCTTTCAGTCTTTGTGATTTAAGCTTGAGTTTATCCCGAAATTATATAAAATCAAAATTGATTTTTGATAGGAATGTTTCTCATAAAGACTGCTCTAGCCGCATACTTAAATAACACCATACAGGACATGCAAAATGAATGATGGCATGTGTCCAGAGAACCGTGAGTAATTTGTTAATATAATACTTAATGTCAAATAAATCACTTTACCTTGCTTTCGTCACTCCAATATCCATTTTTATGTGGGACTCTTCTTCCTCCAACTTTCCCAAGACTCCTTATAAACTTAACATAAACTGACTAAAAAAGCCGAAGTTACCATGATCTTCACATTGCGCGTAAATTAACGTGTTTGTTCTTCCCTTTAACAAGGCTGTCAGTGAAACTGACTAGTCCCCCGCTGCCCCCAATCCTTGAGAAAGACAGATGCATTTGCAAACGTGCGCAAGATTAACATAATAGCCAAATTTTCATGGAAAGCAAGTATAAATACTTAGTTAAGGTGTTGCCTTAAATTCAACAGTATGTTCCTCTTAACTGAGACCATCATTGGACAATTTTAGTCATCCAACCACACTGTTCGCCGATGGGCAAAACCTTTACCGAGGTGCACAACTAGGGTTGTACCATTGGAATTAACACATCAGCTTTGGAGATCTGCTACGGAAAAGAAATCCTGTTTCATGAGCATTCTTGATCAAATTTTTAGATTTTTTATGAAGTCTTACACCCCAATCATTCGACAATGGGCAAAACCTATACTGAGTGCACAACTAGGGCCTCTTCTCTTTTGAATCAACAAAGCAGCTTTAGAGATCAGCGACAGAAACAAAGTCCTGTGTCATAAAATCTATTGATAAGATTTGTCCATTTTTGACGAAGTCTCACAGCGTTATTATTCGATGATGGGCAAAACCTATACCGAGATGCACAACTAGGGTCACTCCTCTGTACGTACGTAAAGTTTCATTTGAATCCACCCCGTAGTTTTTGAGATCTGCGACGGAAACGGGACCCACCCTCAATTGTTGACAGACAGACGGACAGACAGACGGCTCTACCTACTAGAGGTACCTTATGCGTTTAATCGAGGACGGACGCCAGGTAAGTTCAGAGCGACGTTGTGTGGTTACTCAGGTCTTGCGTACCAGAGGTCATTGTGCGTTTATGTCCGTTCGACATTGGGTTAAAAATATCACACAACGCACGGACGACAAAATCAAAATATCACACAATGTACGGACGAAAAATCAAAATATCACATAACGTACGGAGAAAAGTAGTTCCTAAACGCACAAAGACTCTTCGTACTTGAAGTAACCACGTCCGTCTGTATTTTTGTGGGTTTCAAAATGAACAACCCCACAAAGGCAGGACATGCCAATTCTTTTTTTTTTAACGGACATTGTTTAATCCCACAACGACCAATCATACCTAAAATAAAAGACCGTTTGGAAATGCTTTACAATATAAGCTACAACATTTTAAAGCATTTCAATGGTCGTTTATTTTAGAGTTTGCGCCTTTGTGTGAGATTTTTCACTTGTTTTAGGAATTTTTTTAAAGTAAAAATAAGAAAAAGTAAATAGATTTCATTATATTTTATTTACTGAAAATCGAGTGCACACTAAATTAAGATATTATAAAAATATGTTATCACACAGGCACGTTAGAAATACAATGAAATAAATATTTTTGCTTGTTTCTGTCTTACTTTTTCCATTGATAAATAAACATTCAGTTAGAAATAATTTGTACACTTTTAAAATATTGAAGTGGCACACTTTCCAATAAAAAACTAAATTGCTATCAATTTTTCAGTTCCTAAATAATAATAATCAATGCCAACTTGAGGCGGAATTTAGTTTAAAGTCATTATTAGTAAAAAGAAAAACACTCCAAAGCTAACGACTTGTGGCATCATATTTGCGTCATTCAACAGATTCAATAATTAAGAAACTAAAAACTGTCCATAGGCTTGAAACAATATATAATGTTGGGTGGTATGCGCAAAAAACACTGATTTTGAGAAACCTTTCCGTGACAGAAATACTTTTAAACACACGCGTCTGCAGAAAACAACACTGATAATACACTTTAGGAGTAAATCTCAAGAAATTACTGTCAATATTTGAATTCTGAAATAACACTCCTCAATTCAAACCTGAGAAGGATTTGAGTTTAAACCCATTACTGAACAGAGACATTCCAATGCTAACGACATTCGACATGATATTGGCGCAATTCAACAGACTTCATAATTAAGAAACTAAAAACTACGGTTAGCAAATCTTTGTCATTTGCTAACTCTAGAAAAATGTGGCTTGTTGCATTTTATGGATGAATACTAACCCGTTGCCTTTTTTGTAAAAGACAGAAAAACTAATAGGCCTCGCCGCCGTACCTAAACCAACCCTTAAAAATTAACAATAAAACCCAAAGAGAACCCTTGCATAAGCTTTGTTCTGTTTAATAATCGAAAAAATAGCACAGAATCCTTTTGCGAGAACGTCATCGCTACGTTGCCTCTCTTATTGGAGACAATACAGCTCATTCTCACACTAAGCTAATCCTGGCCAGTCACCAACTGCTCTGTCCAAAGGCAAAGCCTTTCTTCGAACAATATATCATGTTGGTAGGTATACGCAATAAACACTGATTTTGAGATACCTTTCCATGACAGAAATACTTTTAAACACACGCGTCTGCAGAAAACAACGCTGATAATACACTTCAGGAGTAAATCTCAAGAAATTACTGTCAATATTTGAATTCTGAAATAACACTCCTCAATTCAAACCTGAGAAGGATTTGAGTTTAAACCCATTACTGAACAGAGACATTCCAATGCTAAAGACATTCGACATGATATTGGCGCCATAAAACAGACTTCATAATTAAGAAACTAAAAACTAGGGTTAGCAAATCTTTGTCATTTGCTAACTCTAGAAAAATGTGGCTTGTTGTATTTTATGGATGAATACTAACCCGTTGCCTTTTTTGTAAAAGACAGAAAAACTAATAGGCCTCGCCGCCGTACCTAAACTAACCCTTAAAAATTAACAATAAAACCCAAAGAGAACCCTTGAATAAGCTTTGTTCTGTTTAATAATCGAAAAAATAGCACAGAATCCTTTTGCGAGAACGTCATCGCTACGTTGCCTCTCTTATTGGAGACAATACAGCTCATTCTCACACTTAGCTAATCCTGGCCAGTCACCAACTGTTCTGTCCAAAGGCAAAGCCTTTCTTCGAACAATATATAATGTTGGGTGGTATACGCAAAAAACACTGATTTTGAGAAACCTTTCCGTGACAGAAATACCTTTAAACATAAGCGTCTGCAGAAGACAATGCTGATTATACACTTTAGGCAGTGAGTCTCCAGAAATTACAGTCAATATTTGAATTCCGAAATAACACTCCTCAATTCAAACCTGAGACGGATTTGAGTTTAAAGCCATAACGAAACGGAGAGACTGTAACGCTAACGACATTCGACAAGGTAATGGCAGTGGACATCGGTTTACTTTGTTTGCCAGTCAGTCATCAGTGCGTGCCAAGGCAATGCCTGCCTTCCAAGAAGTTTTATGTAATAGCAATAAATTATGCTGGTATCTTATACACAAAAAAGACTCTTAGATGTACAAAACACGTGAACCGCACGCCTTTACAAGCATAACCGTGAAAAAGGTGCCTTTATACACACATCTCTCAAAGAGAAAATAGTCAAGAACAGTGCATACATCTTCACTAATAATAAACTTAAAATATCAATGTTTGACTTCAGAAAGCACATACCTCATTCAAAGTTGAGGCGGATTTGAGTTTAAAGGCAGAATTTAACGGAACCATATCGTTCACATTGAAAACATTTCAGAAAATCATTCATGACGTTGTTATCTTTCAAACTATTTTAAATATTTGTGTCGGTTTCTAAGCCATGACACTTTCTTCTGAATTTTTCTAGGGTCATAAATTTTAATATTTGTGGATTTTCTCTGAAGTTCTTCAATTTGCGCGATACTTGGTGTCTCGTCCTTTTCCAAAAAGTCTTTAAACAGCTGTTCAATTTCGGCGTTGTCTTCACTTGTCATGTAAACTCGACCACTTTTGGCTTTTTCACGTCTATGGGAAATCTCTAAAAATGAAAAAAAAAAACCATTAGGCCACAAATAGTATAATCCCTTCAGTCATTCAAAAATATTGGAAGAGATCGTTTTGGCACATTTATATGCAGTTTCTTACAGCAGCTTTGATTCTCAGTTTTAAAGGTTTATTTTGTCACATCGAATACTGTCTGATTTAGAGCCAATGATAAAACAAATAGAAAATATGGTTGCTACTAAAAGAAAATGCGTTAAATGCAGATCAGTCACCGAACGGACTTTCCAATTTCGATGGGTAAGTACATTTGATACCTATATTGTCATTAAAGTCTTCTTCAGTTTGCTTGTCGCCAAGGTCCGGAAGACACTCTTCACTGTCATCTGTGACTGGACTTTGCGCTCTAGAAAGAACTGGTAATTCACCTTCCATGGCATGCTCAGCTTCTAGAGCAGCTATTTGCCTTTCTGTGTCCGCTCGAACTATATCTGAATAAAAAAAAAAACAGAATATGTATTTTAGAAGAAAACACATTGGTATTTTTTTATAGATATTGTGTTGTATTGTTCTTTAGATCCCATTCAACTGCAATGGTCATGTCGGGATTCAACTGCCACGTTATACTGAAATGGGGCATTCAAGCCCTCCTTCTAACCCTTACGTGCGGAGTGCCTCACAGGGTAGCAAGGAGAAATCCCAATTTTAAAGTTTTAGGTATGACAAGACCGGAATTCGAACCCACTATCTTCCACACGGAAAACATATATTAGCTAACCACCGCAAAAAAATAAGAATACTCGCCATTTTGTCGGAATAAAACACAAACTAATACGGAGAACAATGATTTGAAAACATAGAGAGTCAATGACCGTTCCGTTCTGCGTCCAACCACACAAAAAAATATATATTAGCTAAACACCAAAAAAATAAGAATACTCTCCATTTTGTTGGAATGAAACACAAACTAATACGGAGAACAATGATTTGAAAACCTACAGAATCAATGTCCGTTCTGTTCTGCGTTCCACACAAAAAAAATATATTGGCTAAACACCAAAAGAAAAAGAATACTCTCCATTTTGTTGGAATGAAACACAAACCAATACGGAGAACAATGATTTGAAAACCTACAGAATCAATGCTCGTTCAGTTTTACGTCTAACCAAACTTCAGCACAGACCTTCAAATACACGCTGGAGAGGCCGCCGCTCAGTCTTCAGATTAAAAGGAAGAAAAAGGATAAGTCGCAGGCGAATCCTTGAAAGAGTATGGATATCAGGGACGCATGGATGTTTTTTTAAGGACAGCAGCAAACAGCAGTCAAACAAATGTTACTCTCTGAAGTGATCACTCATCGGACATGAAGATCTCACTCTACAGTGGTCACTCATCCGACTTAAAGATCGCACTACACAGAATGCACTTGTCTGACAGCTTCCCTACCATATAACTAAAACCTACAAAACCCTTTTTTGTGGCGATGGGGAGGGGGGAGGGGGTTGTTCAACCACAAATTGCAACGGACTGCACACCCAATGATCCGTCGAAAGAGTCTCCATTTTGTTGGAATGAAACACAAACTAATACGGAGAACAGCGATTTGAAAACCTACAGAGTTAATGACCGTTCCGTTCTCCGTCCAACCACACAAAAAATATATTGGCTAAACACCAAAAAAAAAATAAGAATACTCTCCATTTTGTTGGAATGAAACACAAACTAATACGGAGAACAATGATTTGAAAACCTACAGAATCAATGTCCGTTCTGTTCTGCGTTCCACACAAAAAAAATATATTACCTAAACACCAAAAGAAAAAGAATACTCTCCATTTTGTTGGAATGAAACACAAACTAATACGGAGAACAATGATTTGAAAACCTACAGAATCAATGTCCGTTCTGTTCTGCGTTCCACACAAAAAAAAATATATTACCTAAACACCAAAAGAAAAAGAATACTCTCCATTTTGTTGGAATGAAACACAAACTAATACGGAGAACAATGATTTGAAAACCTACAGAATCAATGCTCGTTCAGTTTTACGTCTAACCAAACTTCAGCACAGACCTTCAAATACACGCTGGAGAGCCCGCCGCTCAGTCTTCAGATTAAAAGGAAGAAAAAGGATAAGTCGCAGGCGAATCCTTGAAAGAGTATGGATATCAGGGACGCATGGATGTTTTTTTTTTAAGGACAGCAGCAAACAGCAGTCAAACAAATGTTACTCTCTGAAGTGATCACTCATCGGACATGAAGATCTCACTCTACAGTGGTCACTCATCCGACTTAAAGATCGCACTACACAGAATGCACTTGTCTGACAGCTTCCCTACCATATAACTAAAACCTACAAAACCCTTTTTTTTGTGGCGATGGGGAGGGGGGAGGGGGTTGTTCAACCACAAATTGCAACGGACTGCACACCCAATGATCCGTCGAAAGAGTCTCCATTTTGTTGGAATGAAACACAAACTAATACGGAGAACAATGATCTGAAAACCTACAGAATTAATGTCCGTTCTGTTCTGCGTTACACAAAAAAAAAATATTTTACCTAAACACCAAAAAAAAAGAATAATCTCTATTTTGTTGGAATGAAACACAAACTAATACGGAGAACAGCGATTTGAAAACCTACAGAGTTAATGACCGTTCCGTTCTGCGTCCAACCACACAAAAAATATATTGGCTAAACACCAAAAAAATAAGAATACTCTCCATTTTTTTGGAATGAAACACAAACTAATACGGAGAACAGTGATTTGAAAACCTACAGAATCAATGTCCGTTCTGTTCTGCGTTCCACACAAAAAAAAAAATATTACCTAAACACCAAAAGATAAAGAATATTCTACATTTTGTTGGAATGAAACACAAACTAATACGGAGAACAATGATTTGAAAACCTACAGAATTAATGTCCGTTCTGTTCTGCATTCCACACAAAAAAATATTTTACCTAAACACCAAAAAAAAAGAATAATCTCTATTTTGTTGGAATGAAACACAAACTAATACGGAGAACAGCGATTTGAAAACCTACAGAGTTAATGACCGTTCCGTTCTGCGTCCAACCACACAAAAAATATATTGGCTAAACACCAAAAAAATAAGAATACTCTCCAGTTTGTTGGAATGAAACACAAACTAATACGGAGAACAATGATTTGAAAACCTACAGAATCAATGTTTTATATGAAATAGTCTTCTTTTCAAATATATACGTCCTGTTTTTATACTTTACTACTGTGATTTGATTTCACTGTATACTGATAGTTAAAAAACACCATTAAACCCAAAATTAAACTGGACACGCAAGTTATACACACAACATTCTCGAAAAATTGAATGTAACTTCGCCACGAATTGAAACACGTTAACAATTTTAAGCACCTTCCAAGTCTATGTCACCTAGACTTTTTCCGTTGTACTTGGACATCAAACCAAAGTCTTGGACAAGCAGCATTTTCGCAATCTCTATCCTTTCTATAGCTGGACTTAGCTGTCTGTAGTGTACCTTGTGCACGTTCATCGTATGTCCAAGATGATCCAAGACGTGGTTCAATTGTTGGTGGGTCAAATCGAAGGACTATTAAAAAAGGGTGGAATGTACAAGAACTGTCACCTATATTTTATGTAGTGTGTCAAACGCATAACATAAACTATTAATTAATTAATTTTTAATCGTAAAATATTTTACTACACACTATCAACGTATGATGTTGGTATCCTTTTGCTGCCTATTTGCTATGTAAACACAATATGGCAACGGACTGTTGGCTATTTCTACTATGAGATTACCTGAGTGAGAGTTGCGAAGTACTTTCGCAAATTCGTCGACTTTATTCTCTCTGGGTATTGCAGATCCGACTCTTTGGCCAACGCCAGCAAGGAATTGTAGCCTCGTATAACGCCAAAAGCTGAAAAAAATGAACGGTCACTGTTCCAACAGATTATTAACAAATGAAAAACGCACTTTTCAAAAAGCCAACTGTTACGAATTTTATCCGTTTGGTACTACGCTTAAACCCATGCTTGTGTAAATTCGTTATTCATTTTTATTTCTTATTTATTGATTTTATTTGTTAAAAAACATAATCCATGTTTTTCTGCTTTTAAACATACATGCGTTAATAGTAGTTCTTCAATCTTGTTGATCACACAGCCTTAAGACTTGTTCACCTTTCTTTCATGGATAATGAAATTTTTCAGCGAAACTTACTTCTGCTTGCAAACAAGTAGATACTGTTCTTGTCAACACCCACTTGAGCTCTTTTTCCAACTATATACTTCAGTAATCGAGCACATAATGGAGGAACTATAACTGGAACTGGCTTTCCTTTCTAAAAATTAACAAGATGTGCACGAATGCATAGCTTTTTCAATATTATTTCCTATAATGATTATTTTAAGGCGACTGGCGTTTAAAAGCCCAAACAATCCGAATATTTACGATGTCCTTGGGCGTTAATTTTACATTCTTAAATCCATATTTTTATCATTTTGTCATCTAAGGAATTTTTTTTACTAAATGATCCACAAACATACACCTTTCCCCTTATTTCGATGACATCATGACTTCGGATGATGAGTCTTTCTGTTTCCGTAAGTTCCCCCAATAATTCCTCAGAAATCTCATCGATGTCTTGAATCCGCCTTTCATAACTGACCAAACTGAAAAGAGAATTAATTGTTAATAGGCTTAGAAAAAGAAATGCACAGTCGAGGTACATTGAAAACGAGCACACTGTTCTGCATGTACAATTTGAAATATACTCCTTTTTGTAGGGACACCTATGAATAAAATAACTAGTTTTCAATCCCTATTTTTTAAGGGTAAACACAGAAAATATTAACGACATTGCAACTTACAGTATAGCCTGAACTTCTCCACATCTCCGTCTGTTGAAAGACACCAATTTTGCCATGGCCAGGGTGACCGCCCTACAATAGTTGCTGTAAGATATTTCTTTGTAGTCGAATTCTTCCATTTCTTGGTTGATGTGTGCGGCTAACTTCTTGATATCATCAGGTAAAGGAAGTGGTTTTCTTACATTCAATTTCCGATTCATCAGAGCAACCTTGGCCAAGTTGTCAGACCACTTAATTTTCATAAGCTGTATGAATTCCTCAGCTTCCGATTTTTCTTTTCGGTTTCCCGTCATGATAGCCTTCGCAAGCTTTATGTTGCCAAGTCGCGTGAGGTCGTATCTCAATTTAACCGCATTTGACGGAGCTTGAAACTCTTCCTCTTCTTCTTCGTCTTGAAGAGCCGTCCTCATAACAGCAGCGCATATATCCGAAAAGTACTCGGGTGCAAGGTAATGTTTTAAATCGAGACTTTCTTTTCTGCCTTCATTTAACGCCAGTTTCACCCTCGCTACAAGTCGCATAACAGCAGAGGTATAGTACCTTCTGTTCACTTTATTTCCCACATTGCGGACCATCCAATCATTGCCCAGACAAATGATTAATGCATCGGTCTGCGCAACAGCAGCAATAGCATCTGCTCTCATAATTGGGAAAACCTCTTTCAGTAACAGTTTGCTAGCGTCTACTTGTAACTGCCCACTCAAAATTTTTGACTGAACCTTTACTTCCCCGACACTGGTTACAGCTTCAAGTTTTTCAGTTGCGATACACGTTGCTATGTGTCGCTTCAAAAATCCGACCGATAACCATTCCAAACAGAACGGACAAGGACCATACTCTGTCACGTCAAAATATCTGATTTTAGCGCTTCTTCTCCCTAACAATATCTGGCCTGCTTTCTTTTCTAACACTCTTTTGTTGTGATCGTGGTTAGCTCTTAGACGCAAAAGCTCCATCTTGCGGCTTTTCGCTTTTTCTTTTAAACTTTGTAATTCGATGGCTTCTTTTTCTGTTTTGTGCTGTTTTGACATTACGTGGGTCGAAAAATTGGATTTTAATTCCCTGCATCCAAAGGGGCAAGCTTGCAAGGAGTTGTAAACGCGGTCTGTCTTCTTCTTTTTCTTGCCGGATTTTGTATATGTTGACTTTAGAACTTTTCTGCAAAAGATATCGGGGTTATTTATGTCTCGTACACGATCGAGCATATCATCGTATATAACATAACTTTCGCCAGCCTCCTCAGTAATTGAATGATCACTTTCTGGAACCGGCACAGCACAGGCAGCTTCTTCCCAGATGTCATTCTGTGATAGATTCGCAGATTCTGCCAAAGAAACATCAAACTGGACTATGCTTTCCACTGTTTGGTTTGGTGAAGAGGGTGTGTCTATTCGTGCGTCTAACTTCCTTTTCAGAGCACGTGAGATGGTAGGTGCATTCGCTGTAATAGGCAATGTGCTTTTCACAACACTTGATTCATCTTCACTGTCAGAGTAGGGAACAAGCTCTTTCCTAATACATTTTATGGGTGTCACTGGGTCGCTCTGTGCGGTTAGTTTCCTTTTCAGCGCACCTGAGATGCTAGCCACATTCTGTGTACTAGACACTGTCCTTTTCACAGCACTGGCGCCGGAGAGCACTGGATCTGTACTGTAGTTCACTGGCGTTCTCACCACGGACTTCTTTGGGGTTGAGAAACTATGACCTAATCGAGTGACCTCTTTTTCAAATGAAGCGTACTGTGATACCACCTCTGAATCTTGCCCTTCACCAAACAAGGCTATTTCTGATTCATCTTCACTTTCGGCGTAGCAAACGAAACGCTTTTCTCTACTAGACTTTCTCGGTGTTGTTATCTTTGTAACTGTTTCGGTCTCGGATTCTGCACCAGAAAAAGATACATTGATCACCTTTACAGTCTTTCGACTTTTACGCCCTTTTCGCCTGCGACGAGATGAAAGGATCTCATCTAGTTCCTGTGTGTACCTTTTCTCAACCTGATTTGAGCTCTTGTCCCTTGTTTCTTTCCCGGCGTCGAGTGGTTGATCTATCTCAGCTCCCTCAGGCAAAGGATAGACTGTCTCCTCTTCTCCTATGGTTTGTTTCCCTTTCTCAGCTTGTGTGGCGGTGATTTCTTCAACTGTCTCTTCTCCCTTCTCAACTTGTGTGACGGTGATTTGTTCGATTGTCTCCTCTTCTCCTTTCGAATGAGAGCTCATCTCTTCCCCTTTCTCAAGTTGTGTAGCGGTGATTTGTTCGACTGTGTATTCTTCTCGTACAGGCTGAAAGGTTATCTCTTCCCCTTTCTCAAGTGATGTGGCGGTGATCTGTTTGACTGTCTCCTCTTCTCTTTCGGTCTGAAAGGGTATCTCTTCCCCTTTCTCAAGTTGTGTGGCGGTGATTTGTTTGACTGTCTCTTCTCTTTCGCGCTGAAAGGCCATCTCTTCCCCTTTCACAAGTCGTGTGGCGGTGACCTGTTCGACTGTCTCCTCTTCTGCTATGGTCTGTTCCCCTTTCTCAACTTGTGTTCTGGTGATTGCTTCGACTGTCCCCTCTTCTCCTTGCTCAACTTGTGTGACGGTGATCTGTTCGACTGTCTCCTCTTCTCTTTCAGGCTGACAGGTGATCTCTTCCCCTTTCTCAACTTGTGTAGCGGTGATTTGTTCGACTGCCTCCTCTTCTACGGGCTGAAAGCTTATCTCTTCCCCTTTCTCAAGTTGTGTGGCGGGGATTTGTTCGACTGTCTCCTCTTCTCTTTCGGGCTGAAAAGCTATCTCTTCCCCTTTCTCATGTCCTGTGACGGTGATCTGTTCGACTGTCTCTTCTCTTTCGGGCTGAAAGGTTATCTCTTCCCCTTTCTCAACTTGTGTGGCGGCGATTGCTTCGATTGTCTGCTCTTCTCTCTCGGGCTGAGAGGTCATCTCTTCCCCTTTCTCAACTTGTGTAGCGGTGATTTGTTCGACTGTCTCCTCTTCCACGGGCTGAAAGGTTATCTCTTCCCTTTTCTCAACTTGTGTGGCGGTGATTAGCTCGACCTTCTCCTCTTCTCCTTTGGACTGGGAGGTCAACTCTTTTCGTTTTCCTTCCTGTCATAAACATTTACCCATACTTTTCTTAAACACACAAGTGTCGATCACTTGAGTTCATTATTTTGGGGTTTTCTTTTTCTGCATGTCATTACTGCTACAAAAAAAAACAAACTGCCGTGTTAAAAATAAAAGGCGTGTCAAAAACAAATAGCACATAAAAATTAAAGACGGGCTAATTACCTCTTCATCACTGCTGAAAATCACCGCACCAGACTGCTGCAGGTAGTTACGTTCAGCTTGAGATATGGAACGTCCGTCCATAAGACGGCAAACGAGACTCGCTTGTTTTCGCAACGGCCCTGAAAAAAATTACGATATATGCTCTTAGTGTTAACTTTCCATACCATAAACAATAAATAATAAAAACAAAAATAGAAGAAAGTGTTTAAACGTAAAACGACACGGATAAACTTATAAAGTGATATTATGGAATAACGTACATAAAACATGTTTTCGTTTGTCCGTAAAAACTTATGTGATTAAACGCAAAAAAATAGAACAGACTGAAAAAAAAACATACCTGTCTTGTGCACACCAGCAGACGCTTCAGGTTCTTTGCCTTGTGTATGCGAGGTCTTGTCATGTTTCCGTTTTTTTGGTGTCTTTTTTACTTTTCTCCTCGTATTGTGCCACTGTATCTCTTCTTCTGTTGATGTGGCTGGACTTGATATGTTCGTTGCGGTACGTTTACCTCAAGTAGAAACACATCATGGGTCAAAAGAATTTATGTTACTGTTACCTAATAGTCGTTACAAGCGGTTCGTGCACTTTCTTTTATTCCCCCACCTTGAATAATAATTACAAATAATTCTATTAAAAGACCTTTTTCTTGGGTGAACCTTCACAGCGGTTGCACCTAAACAAGAGTACACATTATATACTGAAAGCAAAAAGGTATAGTTGAATATTCCAGTGTTTCCTGACAAATACTTTTGCTCTGTCTTTCCAACAAGGTTGGTTATTTGTTTGTTTACAGAAACCGTTGCAACAGATCAATATACAACATACATTTTACTAGTTTCCTATTCACCGTATTCTTTTGTGTTTAAAGACACTCGCTTATTCAAAACAACGTTCTAACAGTTACGGTTATGTGTTTATGTACCTTTTCCCTTATCTGGTGTACAAGGTTCATTTCTTTCAGCTGCAATGGTTTGGGCCTTCTGCCTCTTACTTGATGTCTTCCGAAAGGCGTCCGTTTCTTTAGCTGTTTAACATTATTAAATATTTTTAACGAGATTTCGATAAAACGCATGCTTCGCAATACTTAAGTTTTTCCTTATTCGAATAAAGCAGCTTAGATAATTAAAACACACATCATTTTATCCAATGTTCTAAGATCGACGTTTTATGCAAGAAGTTTGTATGATAAATGAGCTTACACCAAGTGTGGGAAAAACAAAAGTAATAATTGTGTAAATTAATAATTCGGTATTCCCACTACCTTTCCCTTGGTATGGTGCAGGAGGTTTAGCTGCAATCGTTTCACACTTCTGTCCTCTTTTCTTCTGGCCTTTTGCTGTCGAAAACGCACTCTTTCCTTCGCCTGTTTGAAATAATAAAATCTTTTTATGCAGATACCGCGAAAACCTCAGTTTCGCAAGGCGTAATTCACTAATCCCTATTTCCAATACATCGCCATATATATTTCCAATATATTCCAGTACATCAGATAAAAAAGCAAAGGAAATGCCACAAAAAACTAAAAACAATTACTTATGTGCTTCAAGGCCTTTTCGTAGTCTTCTTCGAACTCTTTTACGTGTTTTCTTGAACATTTCCTGAGATACCCTGAAAAAAGCATAAAGAGTAATTCAGTGTCTGAATATTGCCACATATACTCAGTGCATCACATAAATTTTGCAGATAAACCAAAGAACTTTCACTTTAAAAAAAAGTACTGCCACTAATAATCAGGGTTTACAAGCTAAAGGGCAGCATTGGACAAATTACACTTTAGTTAATTTAAAAAAAAACCTCGACAAAACAAGGATAATTTAAACGTAAAATCCTGCAGACCTCATGCACTGGACGCAATTAGTCACACAAAGTAATAACCATAAACTTTTAAACACCGTTGAAACTGTAACAACTAAATATAACAAGCAGCAGTTAAAATCATATTCCGTCAAAATAAAAATAAATTTTCAATGGTAAAACTCTAAGTCAAACGGGACAAACGGGCAACTAAACACTGCAACTAATTTAAACTATTCTACTTTTCAGGCTCCTTACTACAACTGCTTAACTACATCGGCTAACCTAACGATTCATTGTGAGTCTTTTCACAATTCTCTCTCAAAAACTTCTTCACGGTTTTGCCAGCAGTTACAGTCGTTCTTGGAAGAAATAAGCACAGTTAAAGAAATAACACAACCATCCGGAGTGCAACAGTGATTTGAAAATTTACAGAGTCAATGACCGTTCCGTTCTGCGTCCAAACACACAGAAAAAATATATTAGCTAAACACCAAAAAAATAAGAATACTCTCCATTTTGTTGGAATGAAACACAAACTAATACGGAGAACAATGATTTGAAAACCTACAGAGTCAATGTCCGTTCCCTTCTGCGTTCCACACACAAAAAAAATATATTACCTAAACACCAAAAAAAAAAAAAGAATACTCTCCACTTTGTTGGAATGAAACACAAACTAATACGGAGAACAATGATTTGGAAACCGACAGAGTTAATGACCGTTCCGTTCTGCGTCCAACCACACAAAAAATATATTGGCTGAACAGCAAAAAAATAAGAATACTCCCCATTTTGTTGAAATGAAACACAAACTAATACGGAGAACAATGATTTGAAAACCTACAGAATCACTGTCCGTTCCGTTCTGCGTCCCACACAAAAAAAATATATATTACCTAAACACCAAAAAAAAAAAAAAAAGAATACTCTCCATTTTGTTGGAATGAAACACAAACTAATACGGAGAACAATGATTTGAAAACCTACAGAATCAATGCTCGTTCAGTTTTACGTCTAACCAAACTTCAGTACAGACCTTCAAATACACGCTGGAGAGCCCGCCGCTCAGTCTTCAGATTGAAAGGAAGAAAAAGGATAAGTCGCAGGCGAATCCTTGAAAAAGTATGGACATCAGAGACGCATGGATGTTTTTTAAGGACAGCAGCAAACAGCAGTCAAACAAATGTTACTCTCTGAAGTGATCACTCATCGGACATGAAGATCTCACTCTACAGTGGTCACTCATCCGACTTAAAGATCGCACTACACAGAATGCACTTGTCTGACAGCTTCCCTACCATATAACTAAAACCTACAAAACCTAATTTTTTTGTGGCGATGGGGAGGGGGGAGGGGGTTGTTCAACCACAAATTGCAACGGACTGCACACCCAATGATCTGTCACAAGAGTCTCTATTTTGTTGGAATGAAACACAAACTAACACGGAGAACAATGATTTGAAAACCTACAGAATCAATGTCCGTTCTGTTCTGCGTTCCACACAAAAAAAATATATTACCTAAACACCAAAAAAAAAAAAAAAAGAATACTCTCCATTTTGTAGGAATGAAACACAAACTAATACGGAGAACAATGATTTGAAAACCTACAGAGTTAATGACCGTTCCGTTCTGCGTCCAATCACACAAAAAAATATATTGGCTAAACAGCAAAAAAATAAGAATACTCCCCATTTTGTTGAAATGAAACACAAACTAATACGGAGAACAATGATTTGAAAACCTACAGAATTAATGTCCGTTCTGTTCTGCGTTCCACACAAAAAAATATTTTACCTAAACACCAAAAAAAAAAAGAATAATCTCTATTTTGTTGGAATGAAACACAAACTAATATGGAGAACAGCGATTTGAAAACCTACAGAGTTAATGACCGTTTCGTTCTGCGTCCAACCACACAAAAAATATATTGGCTAAACAGCAAAAAAATAAGAATACTCCCCATTTTGTTGAAATGAAACACAAACTAATACGGAGAACAATGATTTGAAAACCTACAGAATCAATGCTCGTTCAGTTTTACGTCTAACCAAACTTCAGTACAGACATTCAAATACACGCTGGAGAGCCCGCCGCTCAGTACTTCAGATTAAAAGGAAGAAAAACGATAAGTCGCAGGCGAATCCTTGAAAAAATATGGACATCAGGGACGCATGGACGTTTTTTTAAGGACAGCAGCAAACAGCAGTCAAACAAATGTTACTCTCTGAAGTGATCACTCATCGGACATGAAGATCTCACTCTACAGTGGTCACTCATCCGACTTAAAGATCGCACTACACAGAATGCACTTGTCTGACAGCTTCCCTACCATATAACTAAAACCTACAAAACTTTTTTTTTTGTGGCGATGGGGAGGGGGGAGGGGGTTGTTCAACCACAAATTGCAACGGACTGCACACCCAATGATCTGTCACAAGAGTCTCCATTTTGTTGGAATGAAACACAAACTAATACGGAGAACAATGATTTGAAAACCTACAGAATCAATGTCCGTTCTGTTCTGCGTTCCACACAAAAAAAATATATTACCTAAACACCAAAAAAGAAAAGAATAATCTCTATTTTGTTGGAATGAAACACAAACTAATACGGAGAACAGCGATTTGAAAACCTACAGAGTTAATGACCGTTCCGTTCTGCGTCCAACCACACAAAAAAAATATATTGGCTAAACACCAAAAAAATAAGAATACTCTCCATTTTGTTGGAATGAAACACAAACTAATACGGAGAACAATGATTTGAAAACCTACAGAATCAATGCTCGTTCAGTTTAACGTCTAACCAAACTTCAGTACAGACCTTCAAATACACGCTGGAGAGCACGCCGCTCAGTACTTCAGATTAAAAGGAAGAAAAACGATAAGTCGCAGGCGAATCCTTGAAAAAGTATGGAAATCAGGGACGCATGGATGTTTTTTTAAGGACAGCAGCAAACAGCAGTCAAACAAATGTTACTCTCTGAAGTGATCACTCATCGGACATGAAGATCTCACTCTACAGTGGTCACTCATCCGACTTAAAGATCGCACTACACAGAATGCACTTGTCTGACAGCTTCCCTACCATATAACTAAACCCTACAAAACCTAATTTTTTTGTGGCGATGGGGAGGGGGGAGGGGGTTGTTCAACCACAAATTGCAACGGACTGCACACCCAATGATCTGTCGAAAGAGTCTCCATTTTGTTGGAATGAAACACAAACTAATACGGAGAACAGCGATTTGAAAACCTACAGATTCAATGCCCGTTCCGTTCTGCGTCCAACCACACAAAAAAATATATTAGCTAAATACCAAAAAAAAAAAGAATACTCTCCATCTTGTTGGAATTAAACACAAACTAATACGGAGAACAATGATTTGAAAACCTACAGAATCAATGTCTTTTAGGTTTACGCCTAACCAGAAAAAAAACTAACAACATGAAATAAACAAAATAGAGACATATAATACAGGAATTAACACTATTAGCTATTAAAATGAATCATACAAAATTGTCATTAATCAACAGTTTGACTTGCAATTTTTTACAACACGTCAAACTGCCGGTGGGTCACAACGTTAAAAATCTGTCATTGAAAATACCACGAATTACTATTAAAATCATAATTAAACGCAATACACAATGTTGGTTTTACAATGAAAGATATTTACTATAAAGCTACTCACTCTGTGCCGTCGGACCGAAACTGCACCCTGACGCTGTCCAAACAAGCCTTTGTCACGAATCCTGGCCACCAGATAGGATCCACCCGCGCCCGAATGATTTCGCCATCAGAGAAATCTTCTGCAAAAAAAGTGCAAATATTAACATCACAGTAAAAAGAGATTTAGCGCGTTTAGAATCAAATAAGACATGGCCAGCTAAGAAAAGAAGCCCCGTTACGTTTCGAATGGAACAAAACATTACAAATTTCAGAAAAAAACATACAATTTTAGATTTTATTACTGGCATTTTGCAGCATTACAGCAGTGGGCACTGTGAACAAATATAACACCCACCTATCACAGTCCTCTTTGCCAACTCCATTCCTGCAAGTAAAAAGTCGAAATCAATACATTAAGCCAAACCACACTGAGTGTTTCGAACAAAAGGCGAAAGGATTCTGAATTTCGATTTGAGAAGGAACCGGGTAAAAATGAAAGAAATGGTAGAAAAATATCAATGAATCATAGCAAAAGCAGCTCATACTCGGAACATAAAAAAGAAATTCAAATTATTTGTTTAATTTTTGCGAAATCTCATTTCGTTCAACTTTTACCTGGTGTATTCGAAACGCAGAATTTTTTGCGCGTTTTATTAGGAACGCTTAAAATGGCTTATACAGCGGCTACTGTGCTCCCTTTTCGAACCCTGTTTTGTAAGATGTTACTTTCAGCAATGGCACATTTGATTTTGCCTCGACATGTGTAAATACAGTTCCAATACGCAAAACTTGTTTCTTTCTGTCGTTTTTAAGGTTTCACGTACTTAGTCTTCTACGAAAATTTTCTTTCAATAAAAAACCTTTCTCTGTTCCTGCATTTAGAGCTTCCAGTTTTAGAAATTGTTTTCGTTTAACATATTATTCTTAACTACATTTTTTTACACTCAGTTTTATATACCAAATCTTGCACTCTTAAATACAAGAAAGCAGCATATCAGTATACGTGTATACATGTTTCATATATTCTCACCTTCGTTTGGTTAATTATCCTAAACTAACTTGCTAGTCCAAAAAAAATCACTTTAAAACTTTCTTAGCTTTTGCTCAGTCAAGAGTTTTCTCACGACTGAAGCCTGTAACTAGAGGCAGCTTGTGGCCTGATACCTCCCGCTCAAACCCACGAACCAATCAAACAGCCCCATTTCATCAAGGCACCACTGCAGCGGCAAGCAAATCTCTGTGCGATCAATACGATCACAGAGTTGAAAGAGAAGCTTTGGATGACTGACAGCTTGATCAACGCATTACCGTGAGAAAGTGTGGCCACATGCAGTCTTTTTCAATGGGGCAGGCAGAGGATTTGTGGGTGTGTTTAGGAGCTGTTGGAAGCTTGTTTCCGTGAGAAGATGGGACCACCTACGTGTTCTGATTTACTATATATCAATGTGCTGGATTAGTAACAAAGTTTCAAGTTTCATTTAAAATTCCGTAATGTATTTTGGACCTCGAGATTTTAAATTTTCCGAGAAATATCCCAAACCTCGGGTGAACCCTCTTCCCGCATTTAGTAGCATTGCGTCTTGGGAATTCCACAATGCATTTTAGATCTCCCAGTTTTAATTTTCAGAAATACCAGAGCCCCCCCCCCCCCCTCCACCCCGCCCCACCCGCTGGAACATTGCTTTTTCAATACTTAAATACCTATGAAAAATTCATATATCCATAAATGCCCATGTTTTCATGCAGGTTTTCACCATCACTTCTAAACGCAGAGCAGTCAACCTCTTTTTTTGGCACCGTGAGAAAGTGTGGCCAAATGCAGTCTTTCTCAGGGGGGTGGGGCAGACTGAGGATTTGTGGGTGTGTTTAGGAGCTGTTGGAAGCTTGTTTCCGTGAGAAGATGGGGCCACCTACGTGTTCTGATTTACTATATATCACTGTGCTGGATTAGTAATAAAGTTTCAAGCTTCATTTAAAATCCCGTAATGCATTTTGGACCTTTCGATTTTTGATTTTCCAAGAAATATCCCAAACCTCGAGTTAACCCTCTTCCCGGCATTTTGTAGCATTGTGTCTTGGGAATTCCACAATGCATTTTAAATCTCCCAGTTTTAATTTTCAGAAATACCACAGAGCCCCCCATCTCCACCCCGCCCCACCCGCTGGAATATTGCTTTTTCATTACTTAAATACCTATGAAAAATTCATGTATCCATAAATGCCCATGTTTTCATGCAGGTTTTCACCATCACTTCTAACCGCAGAGCAGTCAACCTCTTTTTTTTGGCACCGTGAAAAAGTGTGGCCAAATGCAGTCTTTCTCAGGGGGGGGGGGGGGGGGGAGCAGACTGAGGATTTGTGGGTGTGTTTAGGAGCTGTTGGAAGCTTGTTTCCGTGAGAAGATGGGGCCACCTACGTGTTCTGATTTTAGATCACTTCTCAACGCAGAACACTCAATCTTACTGCTGTCATTTATTCATTTGACAGCACTGTCACCGTATCAAACGCTATTTAGCCCGTTTTAATTCAACTTCAAAACCAATCCAGCTATGTCAGATATAGTAAATTTATAATGTATAGGAAACAAAATTAGTCCCTGAAAAAAACCCGTAAGAAAAAAGCTTTTTAAATAAAAAACATCTTCACAAGTCTCTAAGACAAGAAAGAAAAGCACTTACCCCATATCTTTAAATGCAGTCTGCGCAGAACACTTTGAAGTGACATTATTTACATATATCCAAAAGTTCAAGGAGCAAGTTTTAACATCTCCAGCTTGAGAGCAGCAGTTTTGTACTTAACATACATCCTGTACTGCTTGTATAAAGAATCTTCATAGATGTATTTTTGTTTATCTCTCTCCAAGTTATATTCACTATCTGATGCATATCCTCGGCAATCCATATCACATTGGTTGTATAACCAATTCAGTACTTTAGCATGGGAAAGTCTATTCCCGGTGTGTAAATTGACATCTTTGAAGTCACCGATACTGTTTCTTTGCTCACTGAATTCGCTTCTGTAACGGTCACAACGCTGCTGTTTTCCGTCTGACTTAATTCTTTGCTTACGTCTTTTTCTGTATACTTTCCTCTTGGCTGTTTTATGCCTCCCCATCTCGACATTAATTCGGATTCCAGTCGGATTCAAAGCCTATTTTCATCATATCATCATTTCTTTATAATAAGCCATTTCGTAGCGTAGAACCTTTCGAACCGAGCTGTCGTTTCGACTGCAAATTTCTTAGGTCAATTTCTAAGGAAATGATAAGGAAAAAACATCAAAATTCTAATTTTCTTCCAAGATGCATACTTCTGTATTTAAACAGCCATCACATGATTGTTTTAAGCTATGTATCATATTATTCAGCACCTTTAAAGGCCAATTTTGAATGTTTTTCCCGAAAAATAGAATTCTGATGATTTTGCCAGTTTTTTCTATCATTACTTTATACCTTTATTCCAACCGAATAAGCAGATGTGTACTTAGAATTTTGCTGAAAAGATTTGGCGTTTCCAATGGATAAGTCTGGGATAAAGGCATAACGAAACGATAGAGAAAACTGGCAGCAAGCAACAAAATTCCATTTTTCTCGAAATTTATTCATAAATGGGCTATAACAGGAGCAGAATATTATGTAAAATATTTTTTAAAAGATCATATGGTGGCTTCTTTGATTTAAAAGTGTGTACGCTCAGAAGAAATTTGAATTTCTATGTTTTACCCTTATCATTTCTTTAAAATTTATACCAAAAAAGAACTGCAGTCGAAACGGTACTTCTATCAGAAAGATCCGAACGTAAGCATTGGGACATTCAGTCGAAACGCCAAAACTTTTTGGCGTAACTACAAGTGCCAGTACGCTTATTTAATCCACAGAATTTGCAGTCGAAACGACCCCTCCATTGGGAAGTTTCGAAGGTACGAAGTGGCTTACATAATACATGAGAACGGGGTCGGAAAAAGGCCAAAAAAATTCACCATACACGGGAACGGGGTCGAAAAAAAGTGGTCCATTTGACAAAATAAGCCTGAAAAGCTGGAAGATTCCCATGTATGTTACATGTACGGAACAGTTTTTATCTGTCACTCTGCTTTAAATGTAAAATGTTATCCTTCGCCCATATTCAAAGATAGTATTAAGGAATAATTATATATATGGAAGAAACTTGTTTATTTACTTGCTATAACTTACATTTAGGCTATGAATATCCCAATCTGTCTAGCAAAACCGCGTGAAAAGAAGTGAGCGATAACATCAAACTTTGCTCACTTCAGTTTCAAACCTTTTCTTAAAATTCCACCTTATATTAGAATTTTTTTCTTTTTTTACTTTTGCCAACCGATTCTTGGTGTAGAAGTACACATTTATGCATACAATTTTCTGTAGTATCCATTTGGAAATAGTCACATTTTAATGAAACAACACTTGCACATTTTAATCCCTCGCACTTTCCGCCATTGTTGCTCACGACTGACCGATTCACACCCAACATATAACATAGTTCCTAGTTTCTGCTCACTTTTCTTGCCTTTTTTACATCATGAAAGCAGTAAAAACCGGTTGTATTTATTGAAACAACAGAAAATAATATCCATACAAGTGGTTAAGGACCTTTGTCACCTTTATTTTGGGGGGAAGAGAGGGCGGAGGCAAAAGTTTTCTAAGGCGGGGAAACTCAAGACCTAAAACCAAAACAGCGCATGAATAAAGGAACCTGAATTGCAGAATCTGATTGGCTGACCCAAAAATTTACCCCATGTGCTTTCCACATGTAAATATAGGTAAGAATTACAACACCAGGTGTCGCCAGCGGCAAGGGAAAAAGTACGGACAAACTCACAGGACTCCGTTTTCCGTGCGTTGTGGGCTTAATTTTAAAAACCATTTTAATGAACCCACAGCATCACGGGGAGTCCAAATCTCACTTAAACCCACAACGTCAAACCCACAACGTAACTTAAACGCACAACGTAGCTTTCTACCTAAAAATAAACGCACAACGTAGCTCTCGTAAGAGCGGACAGACGGACGGACAGACAGACGGACAGACAAAATGACGGACAGATGGACGAACAAACCCGAATACTTTAGTCCTCCGCTCCGCGCATGCGCGGGTCGGGGGACTAATAAAGAGTAGATGTGGTGTTAAAATTAAAAGAGATTTTATTCTCTCGCTACTACCACGGTACCTAAATGAATGTTTAAAAGCAAAAACCTCTCTTTGATAGAGAAATGTATTGGGTTAGGAGTAATTTCATCATTTCAAGAGGGCCGTAAACATGAAAGGCTGCCAATCGGTTAAAAATTTATTTCAACCAAGAATATTGGAGCATGTTAAATATCTATGCTGAAATAATCTTCAAGTAAATGGCATGAAATGCAATAAAAGCATTATCTGATTTGTGTTCCATTTTATTTCTGTAACATAATTTTTTTCTTATACATTCATGTATTAGGAAAACCAAGTAAACAGGAACACTGACGAAACCATTCCATATTCCAATATTGAATCACAACTAATTGAAATACTTTTCATACCACAGAATACAGTGTTTATAATAATTTGACCATATAACTTTAAGAATCAATTATTTAGTCACCACATATCAATGGATAGTATTATTTTACAAAATAAAAAATGCTTACCATAATATGCATAGCCTGACAGACAGATGAACTCGGATCAAAGCTTGCAAAGCAGCAGAAATGAACAGGTTTTCGTCGCAAGATTTACCTTTGGAACTCAAACATATCTAAATATTAGTAACAAAACAAAATGGTGAACAATTAACACTTAATCATTTATACAAATAGTGTGAATAAAATAAATAGAAGAGGGAAGGGTAATCCCGAGAAAGAAGCCTCCCCACCCAACAAAACAAAGCTTTATTTGGTGTGATAGGTTCAAAAGCCTTTTTTAAGGTCGACAATAAAAACTCATTAAGACATTGTGGCCACTACATAAAGTACGCCGATATTCACTATAAATCATTGAATAAGGCGAGCGCCGAAGGCGCGAGCGAAGTTTTCAGATATTTTATTCCGGATTGTTTCCAGCATCGATTTCTGGAACATTTCATCATACCGCTCTGAATGCCGATAAAACGCTAAAAAAACGTAAGTGAATGAAAAAACGTAGGAAAAACGTAGGTTTTCTGAAACGACGAAAAAAACGTGAATCACGTTTAAAAACGCTATGTCTGGCAACACTGGACACCCCAGCAGAGACCGTAATAGACTTGTGATTATGTGTATCTGTATGTGCACCTGAGAGAGACGCGTTCCTTATTTATCGCTTAAAAATAAGGCAATCTGTTTGTGTGTCGGCCCAATTTGCTAAGCAATTTGTTGAGGTGTTCTTCATTAATTGTACTTCAGCAGCATCGAGACGCGCATTTGCCGTGGATTGCAACCCCTTTGTGTCGTTGGAGGGCAGGACATCCTGGTGTGCTGAGGTAGCTTTCACTGTGCCTCATCATAAGCACAAATAGTGGGGGTTATTAATACGCACGCTTTGGCCTCGCTTCTTCAGCTAGACGGGCGGTCAGAATGGCCCGGTCTGATCATTAACTGCTGGTCATAACGGTGTTTATTCACTGTCGTTTATATGGCTCACGGGTCAATCCGTACCAAAGAGGTGCGTGAGTATCCCAGGTAAGTTAGTTCTAGGTGGCGTATGCTGCTGCCAAGTAAGGTGCTCAGAGTAAGGGCGGGACTGGCAGGCCTGGGAGAAATTTAAACCGAACTTTATGGCTTCCAAGAAAAAAGACAGAGTCCGATTCGGACTCTGATAATCAAACAAAACCGACAGAAACGCAACCATTGGCCAACGATTGTTGGCCGAGATTTATCGTAATTGAGCCGGAAGAGAAACCAATGAAGCTTTCACCTTTTGCGATTCAAAAAGCGATTGTTGCTTTAGCTGGCGAACCGAAAACAATTAAAAAGCTCCGTTCTGGATGTTTACTTGTTGAAGTAGGAAAGAAGAGTCACGCAGAAAATTTATTGAAAACATCGTTGTTTGCTGGCGTGCCTGTCGTTTGTTCACCGCATAAGAACCTTAATTCAAGTAAAGGGGTCTTGCGGTGTTCAGATCTTCGAGACTGCAGCGAGGAAGAAATTCGTGACGAACTTATGGAGCAGAACGTTACTAATGTCAAACGAATAACGGTTACTAGAAATGGAAACAAAATTAACACCAACACTTTTATTTTGACCTTTGGCACATCAAAATTACCATCATTAGTTAAAGTGGGCTATCTGAATTGTGAAATGGAAATGTACATACCCAAGCCACAACGCTGTTACTCTTGTCAAAAGTTTGTACATACAAAATTTAGCTGCAAAAGAAATGAAGTCTGTGTCAAATGTGGCCAAGAAGATCATGATCAGACATCATGCATGAATTCGGCAAAGTGTGTCAATTGTCAAGGGATCATATAGCTTTATCAAAAAGTTGTCCTGTTTGGCTGAAAGAGAAAGAGATACAACGGTTAAAAGTAACAAATAACATCAGTTTTCCAGAAGCTAGGCGGTTGGTTAACTTGAATTTACCAGCTGCGAATTCTGTTGTTTCTAATCAAAATCAATAGTATCAAAGGCGCAACTAAACAGGGAATAGACAGCTCACTCTTTGTAGACGACTTTACAATGTCTGCCAGAGGCAAGAATATGAATCTTATCGAGCGTCGCCTCCAGCAAAATATAAACTCGCTTCAAAAATGGGCTGACCAAAATGGTTTCAAGTTTTCGCAAACCAAAACAGTTTGTATGCACTTTTGCAACAAGCGAAAGCCACACGACGATCCCATTTTATACTTATCAAACACTCAGATACCTGTAGTAAAGGAAAACAAATTCCTTGGTCTAATTCTGGACTCGAAGCTAAATTTTATTCCCCACATAAAAGACGTGAAGAGGAAATGTCAAAAGGCACTCAACCTGCTGCGAGTCGTCTCCGCTCAAGACTTGGGAGCAGATACCAGTACTAAATTAAAACTGTATAGATCATTAATAAGATCTAGAATAGATTATGGTAGCATCGTCTACGGATCAACCAGGCCTTCGTACTTGAAGATGTTGAACCCAATACAAAATCAAGGCCTTCGCCTCTGCCTCAACGCCTTCAGAACGTCACCTGCGGAAATCCTTCAGGTTGAATCAAATGAACAACCACTAGATATCCAACGAATCAAACTGTCAGTGCAATACGCAGTTAAACTATACGCAAACAAAGAAAACCCCACCCATAAGGCAGTGTTCGAAAAAGAACATTGAGAAATCTTAAGCACACGCCCTAGGGTTATCGTACCCTTTGGCACTAGAATCCGGAACCACTTTAATAATGCTGGAATCAAAGTTGAGCAAATTGCAAACTTGAAAGTTTCAAAATACCCAACATGGAAAATACAAAGGCCAACCATAAACAAAAATCTGACAAACTTTTCCAAAGACACAACAAATGCTGAAGAATTCAAAGTTAGGTTTGCTGAGATAAAGGAAACCTACCCTCACCATTATTTCATATACACAGACGGATCTAAGCTCGATAACCAAGTTGCTGCCTCAATAGTTACAAAATCAAATACCCTTAAAACAAGATTACCAAACGGCTCCTCCATCTTTTCCGCGGAGGTTCGGGCACTCCAACTAGCCATGGAAATTATCAAGATTAGTAGGTACAAATAATTCGTTATCTGTGTCGATTCCTTATCGGTCTTACAGTCGCTAGAAAATCTGCAAGTGTCGAACACAATGATTCTAGACCTAATAGAACGTTACGAAAGGGCAGTCAAACAAGACAAATCCCTAGTATTTTGCTGGGTGCCAAGCCACGTGGGCATACCGGGTAATGAAGCTGCGGACCAGGCAGCAAAAGAGGCGCTAAACTACAACATATCCTAGCTTCTCATACCATACTCCGATTTTAAACCCCATATTACAAGTTATGTAAAAAACCTTTGGCAACAAAAATGGAACGAACAAAGAAATAACAAACTCTTTCAAATCCAATCAACAGTTGGACAAAAACACCTAGCTCTTGGCAGTATTCGCGACACAACGGTTATGCATAGAGTTCGAATCGGGCACACATACATCACCCACGGATATCTTTTGAGAGGCGATGCTCCTCCACAATGTATTGGTTGTCAAGAACGTTTGACTGCAAAACATATTCTACTCAACTGCGATTTTCAGAACATTCGTTCACGCTACTACAGTGTGAATTCCATGAAAGACCTTTTTACAAAGGTGGCACCAAGCAAAATTATTTCTTTTCTGAAAGAAATAAACTTGTACAGCAAGATTTAAATTGAATTTAGTTGATTTTAGATGTATACATTACTTGTTTCGTCTATTTTAATTGATTTTAATTTCAACCGAGTCTTCCTATAGCAACAGAACTGACACAATATGACCCTAACGGGTTGCTAGTGTCGTTAAACCAATCAATCAATCAACCAGCTGCGATACAAAACCGCCAATTTGCTGCTGTAATCTTAAAGGCAGTTACTTCAACAGCAACGCAAACTGATTTCACTTGGCATTTGAAAAAACAGTCTATGGAACAAATCGAAACGGCGAATGAACGATTAAGGAGCTCTTCAGTTCAAACTGTTACACCGATCGAGAATTCAAAGAGACCGAAACCGAGTGTACCAACAAAGCCAGCTGTAACACCTGTACGAGCTAGAGTGAATAAGGGATCAAAAGATCCAATCTACATGCACAATAGATTTGGAGGTTTGGATGAAATGGACACCATGGAAGTGCCTGTCCCCAAGACTTCAAAATCCACTCCAAAAAAAAAAAAAAAAAAAAAAAAAAAAAAGGACAAATCAGGAAAAAATGGGGAGATGGGTGAGTGGATAAAAGAACATCTATCCACAAAAGCCAGTGTTAAATTGAAAGAAAAACACACAGGAAAAGATAATTAATGAAATCGGAAGTGATACAATGGAATTGTAGAGGATTTAGATCAAATTTTGATGAACTTACTCTTCTTATTCGACTTTTCTTTCCTATAGCGTTCTGTTTACATTAAACTTTTCTCTCACCGAACACGGACATTTCCATTAAAAATTACACCTCGTATCATTTAACACCAGACACAGTTGATGACAGACCAAGAGGTGGAGTTTCGATGATAGTAAGAAATGATATTCCACAGAGTAAAATTCAATTAAATACTAATTTACAAGTTAAAGCAGTCAGAGTTACTACAGATAAAACAATAACATTATGTTCGGTTTACGTTCCGCCAACGTCCGATTTGAAGCAGAATGAAATAGATGATCTTTGGAATCAATTGCCTAAACCATGTTTGTTCCTTGGAGACTTTAATGCTCATAGTATTTTATGGGGTAATAAAGATACCAATAAGAAAGGAAAAGCTATAGAGAAATTATTAGAGGAACAAAATATTTGCCTTTTTAATAATAAGTCTTGTACTTACATCCATCCCGCTACAGAATCAAAAACTGCAATAGATCTTTCGGTATGTTCTCCTGATATTTTTGTTGATTATGAGTGGAAACTATTAGCCGACCTTTATGGAAGTGACCATTTTCCTATCATTTTAAATGCTTTACCGAGAAGTATTAACCAAAATACTCCTAAGTGGAAACTTGATAAAGCTGACTGGACTGAATTCGCCAGATTATGTCATGAAAACATTAACAATGACATTTTTGAAAATGTTTCTGATCCAATAGCCTTATTTACAAATATTCTACCTAATATAACTTTAAGAACAATTCCTAAATCCTCTGCAAATCCAAGTCTTCCGAAAAAGCCTTGGTTTAATTATGAATGTAAACAAGCAGTACATGAAAGAAAGAAAGCATTGGACAAATTTTCAAGACAGCCTAACCTGAAAAATAAACTTGAATATAAACGATTACAGGATGTGTCGTAAAGAACAATTCGTTCAAATAAAAGGCAAACATGGCAAGAGTTTGTAGCTGGTCTGAATAATAAGACATCAGTAAAGAAAGTGTGGGACAAAATTCGTAAAATTAAGGGAAAAGATATAAGTACAGTGAAACATTTGAAACAAGACGATACATTAGTCACTGACACAAAAGAAATAGCAAATATTTTAGCCAGTAATATCTAAAAAAATTCTTCATCTGATAACTACACAAGAAAATTTCAGCAATTTAAAGAACTATCTGAGAAAGTTAATTTGGATTTTTCTTCCAGTAATGATGAAATTTATAATTTACCATTTGAACTAATAGATCTTACAAATTCTTTTGATAAAGCAAATGATACTTCATCCGGTCCTGATGATATTCATTACCAAATCATTAAACATGATTTGGGAAGAAGGTGCTTTCCCGATATCTGGAGATAAGCAACAATTATTCCTGTACCAAAACCTGGAAAAAACCCCACTAATCCTCAATGTTATCGACCAATTGCACTGACAAGTTGTCTGTGTAAGACCTTGGAACGAATGATAAATGAACGACTGATGTGGTACTTAGAAAGCAACAAATTATTAACAAATGCACAAAGTGGTTTTAGACTTTTATCATAGAAGGCTTTATTCGGAAGGAACATGTCGTTGCTGTTTTCTTTGATTTTGAAAAGGCGTATGATACCACTTGGAAATATGGCATTCTAAAAGACCATATTTGGGTCAAAGAGGACGCCTTCCAAGTTTTATTGGAAACTTTTTAAAAAATCGGCATTTTAAAGTGAGGATTGGTTGTACATTGTCGGATACTTTTAATCAAGAGGAGGGTGTGCCCCAGGGCAGCATTTTATCAGTTACTTTATTTATTATTAAAATTAATAGCATAGTGGAGACTCTGAAAAAACACATAGATCGATCATTATTTGTAGATGACTTCGATATTTGCTATCGAGGGAAACGCATGAGTGTTATAGAGCGTCAGTTACAGCAATGTACTAATAACATTCAAAAATGGGCTGATGAAAATGGGTTTAAATTTTCAAAAACGAAAACAGTTTGTATACATTTTTGTGAAAAACGAATAGTCCATCCACATCCAGAACTGAGTATAGATTGAACTTGCATTCCGGTAGTGAAGGAAGCAAAATACCGTGGTTTAATTTTCGACTCAAAATTATCGTGTATTCCACATATAAAGTATTTAAAAACCAAGTGCCAGAAAGCACTCAATTTACTAAAAGTGGTGTCAAATACTACATTGGGAGCAGATAGAAATACAAAGATGATGTTGTATAGAGCTCTAATTAGATCCAAGTTAGATTACGGCTCGGCTGTATATGGTTCAGCGAGACCGTCTTACCTTAAAATACTTGATCCTATACAAAATCAAGCTTTGAGATTATGTTTGGGAGCCTTTAGAACGTCACCAATGGAGAGTTTGAGAGTTGAAGCTAATGAACCGTCATTGTATCACCGTATAATTAAGATTTCAATGCAATATGCAATAAAACTATTCTAATAGAGAAAATCCCACACGTGAAATTGTATTTGCACCAAGTTATGGCGATCTGTTTGAAAATAGACCAAATACTATACCCACGTTTGGACTTCAAGTAAAACCACATTTAGAAAATGCTAACATCAAAATGGAGTGTGTTGCGGAGTAAACAATTTCGAAGATACCATCTTGGATTTTAAAAATACCAACATTTTTGACAAATTTCACTAATGATAAGAAATCAGAGACAGATCCTTGCGTTTTTACAAGCAAGTTTTTGGAAATTAAATCATCTTTCAAAGATTATACACAAATATACACTGATGGATCAAAATTGGACGAAAAAGCAGGTGCTGCAGTTGTTACAGACAACCATACTTTAAAAAGATTATTCATCGATATTCACGTGCAGTACATATGGCCTTTTTGTACATCAAGATTAGTCAAAAAACAAAATTTATAGTATTCATGGATTCCAAATCTGTTTTTGATTATTAGTTGACCATTAGTTGACCATCCTGGTCACGGCACCATAAATTTGAAACATAATTCGATCGGTATCTTCATTTGGTCGGATAAAATTAAATGAGAATTCCTTGTATTCTAGGCTGATAAATTTTTATTTAGCTACTTTTGACAGAAAAATTAAAGTTACAATATTTTATTATTTTTGTGATCAACTATCCCAAACGTAATGCGTCTTCATGATAAATTTATAACATGGTATATTGGTTCTTTAGTACTTCGCTTTTACATTGATTTCTTTCTTCATTGGTTCGACTTCAGGTTTCCCAGAAGACTTCTTAAAAATTTTACAAAGTCCGCGATTGTGCAATTCTAAGTTATGATCACGTGCGAGCTGTCAGCGAAAGTTAGTTTTCGGTTTCCAAACTCGCAAGAATCAAAACTGAGATCCAACTGAGATGCTTTGGCGGGGAGCAGCCTTATATTGTTGAGGCCGAAGCGTCACAATTTCCAGGGGCATCCGGGCCAAAATTCCTCACGTCTAGGGGCGGAAATGTATAGTTTTGTTTTCGACATCTTCCTGGGATTTAGGATGACATTTAATGATTGTTATAAATGGGTTTCCTGATCTTTGCTTGAGACAACCTATTCAATTGATACTATTTTTGGGTGTTCTGTCACATAACTTCTGAATTTAGATGGTTGTTTACCGACCTTTTGCCAGCTCATATCACTGCCTCTCATAATGCGGTCAACGCTCGGAGGGAAAGGTCCATTAAACTTGTAATAACACACACAGCTGTCAGCTATACATCAGTGTGCCTTGATGGGTCCAAAAATAATGCAAAGCTAAACTAGATCGACTTTTAACTATTAATACTTACGATTTGAAGCACCCTTTTTACCCCTGCCTTTCCACCTATCTTAATTGTGTGAACAGAGCTGGAACTTTTTTTTTATATACTGCTAATTCACCTTCCTATCTTAATATCATGCTAATTTATTGATGCATTTTATGAAAAGGCAAGGGCAAAACATTTTTTGGTTACAATTTGCATTGCAGAAGAAACTAGAACTGATGCTTAGACCTAGGCATTTCTCTGTATTCCGTAAAAATAACTGTGAATGCCGCAGTGGAGACAAATGGTCGTTTTAGCTGAAGGTTTTTTCTCTTCTTAAAAGTACATCTCCTAAATAATCACTTTCAATTATGTTTTTATGAATACGTACATCATTCTATTTATTTATTTATTCCACCTACGGAGACTGAAGAATTTTTTTTATGGTTTTATTTATTTGTTTTTGTTGGCGTGATTATCGTTCTTGTGACATGTTAACAAACATCTAAATCTCGCTAAAAGTTCACCTGCAGTCAATTAACTATTTTTATTGCATCACCTTATCTGCTGTGCTATTGACACCTTCCCTCTCCCCTCTACTCACATGTGTCTTCACACCAAATGTGTGGAAAGTTGGTGTGCATTCTTGAACGGAAAATTCCACAAGTCCACTTGCGTCATGCGATTGAGATGTTTGTCAAAATGAGGATTAAAATGGTTTTGCTAATTTTTATTTCGCTTATTGCAATATGCCCTGGTGCTTGCTACAAAAAAGGAAACACAATGTCGTGTGTCGGTCACTTAAGTGTAGATCGTATTTACATAGAAGTTCACACTCTTATAATTCGGGATTTTGTTTTCAGACGGATGGAGGTGGAAAAGGTTTTTCCATCTGTAAAAGCGATTGAAATATTCGGAAGGTTTCAAAATATAAACTGTGACACTTTAAATGAAATGGAAATATATTTAGTGGGGTGTAGTACATTCACAACAATAAACGTAAAAGGGACGAGCGGATACGACAGTGACTCCTCAGCGTTCGACTCTGACAGTAACTATTTCACGACAGTTTCTGAAACCCGTTTTTCAACTATCGTAACTATGATGTTTCGTAAAAACAACTATAATGCCTGAGATTATAGAAGTAAGAGATATAACTGGATATGACATTGCATTAATTGTTACTGTTATTTTGCTTGTGTTTTTCTTGCCGGTTATGAGTGTTTTTGCTTTGCGAAGGCTTGCCGCTTCCCGCGGGCGACTTCCCCCCTAATATTCAAGAATTATCACTTATGAGTGAAATAGACGAATCACCAATCTATCCAGTCTCTCCTCGCTCAGTCATATCCCTTTCTGATCCACCGTCACCTAGGAATTCCACATCGTATTATGAGGATATTGATTTGGATTTTCTTCAATACCGGCCCCGCCTCATTGTGCCCATAGATCCTAAACCTGAGGAGCAGCACCAGGAGGAAGAGGCACTATGGCCACCTGCACATCATCGAACCCGATCCACATGCTGATTCATACCTCGTGCCAGAGCTCATCGATCCTGTAGCCAATCCGGAGCCTCATATTCCAGCACAGTCATTCATTGAACAACCACAAAATGAGTCGGAGACACCTGAAGAGTCCAGTCAAAGGAACAACCCTACCACTAGTTCTCACCCTAACGTGCTGCACTCTATAGAGGCCCACAAGGAGCTCCTACCTACCACACAGCCTAGCGGAGAGTCCTTGCTCCTTCGGCAAGTGGGGACGGAACACCTCGACCTACTTTTATCGTGAGGAGGTTAAGAAACAATAAAATGTACTGATAAATTTGAGGAAAGGATCATCGTTCAGGGATATCATTTTACTTTTGATTTTCAGTTTAATTATCTACAGCAACGTCTGATTTTGAAGTAACACTGTTTTTATCCTAGATCTGTTCATGTACTCATACCGGGGCGAGTGGGGGTGGGAGTGGGGAAGGGGTAGTAGGTATCATTTTACTTTTGTTTTTGAGTTTGATTATCTGTGGTTATGCTAGGACTGTTTATGTACTCATTCCGCTGTGGGTTACTTGGGGGGTTGGGTGGGGGGGGGGGGGGTAGTAGGTAGCATTTTTATATCTGTGCTTATCCTAGGACTGTTTATTTACTCGAGCCGCTGCGGGTCAAGGGGGGGGGGGTGGTTGGGGGGTAGGAGATTAGCATTTTTATGGGTTTATTCTAGGACTGTTCATAACGCTGACTGTTGCCATTTTTCTATTTTATAAGGCAGGGTGAAGTTACAATATTCTTAAAATTTATAGAAGGCTAACTGAAATTAATAAAAAGGATGGAGACTAAGGAATTAAGTCACGTCGTGCTTGTTCGTGACGTCATAATACACCGCCTCGATCAACAGATCTTAGCATAAATATTATAAAATAAAGGGTCAAGATAAATATAACGCGTCGCGCTTGTTCGTGACGTCTTAATACACCGTCTCGTTGAATGATGGCAAAAACATATAGAGTAAAGGGTTAGGGATCTTTATTTCTCAGTTAGCAATAGTGTCAATTGTAATTAATAATTAATTATAAAACAGAGTTCATAAACTGTTCAAGATACTTTCGCGTATTTCCCTCCATTCTTTTTTTCAAGTTCAATTTATCCTTAAGTGTAATAGTGTTTTTAAAAAAAATTAACGAAATTATTGTTTACCTTTTTATACAAATTAAATTTAGTTTCAAAACATAAATCATGAAAATTAATCAGTGTTACTTTGTTAATGCAGCTGAAACAGTTATTATTCTAGTTCATACACTGTCACTAGGTGTTTCCTCTCACCCTCAACAACTCTGAGTTCCTCCACAATCCTGACGGAGTTGTTAAACATCACTTTAGCGACTATGTCGCAACTAATGCGCGATGTTCTGCGTCTTTTCTCTGCACTTACATCCAAATACAGTTCTAAGTCAAATCCAATCATTTGGTCGGTTATGGGTGCGTTTAAACACACATACCCATTTCGCCGCATTGAGCTACACAGACGAACTTCATCCCTCAATCGACGCGATAACAAACGGAATTCGAGTCCCGTATTGACGCGGAATATCTTGTCGTTGGTTGACAGTTCATTGCCGTTGTTTGTCAGTATCTGAGACCTCGTGATGTTGTAGCGATACATCGAAGCTGGTCCTGGCTCCGCTCGAATCCATCTCATTAATTGACGTCTGACCCCTGACCGTTGCGTACCATTCGATGAGGGTTTTGGGCCCCATGGCTTCGAAAATATCATCCAGCGATTCTTCTCCTTGGTATTCGTAAAATTGTTGGACGTACTGGTTGTACGCAATTTCCAAGTGCATGTGAAATGTTGCACTGGAGTTGTTGAGCTCGTAACTGGAACGAACTTCTGAATTCATATCCTTTTTAATAAAAATTCGGTTATATAGAATCTTAATTTAGTAGCGATTGAATCAGATGGACTATTACAAAGCAGTGTTGAGCAAAACGTGAGGGGTCGGGTTTAAATAAGCCAAACGTGGAAATGACTTTGGACTAATAAAAACTTCCGTTTGTTAGTTAGGCCTTTACCGGGTTTTTTATTTTATATAAATATATATTGAAGAATAATATTTCCGGATATTATATTTTATATAAATATATATGGAAGATTAATATTATTCCGGGTATTTTCTGTTCTTTAAATGTGTGTTGAAGATTAATATTTTCTCGTGAGATCTCAAAGTGTCCTTTTCATCTTAGTCCTATTCATCATTAACAAAGAGTACAATGTTTTGGCGAGTATTTTCAAAACCATAACCACTGTCGATGCGTCTATTGTTCGCATATTTCACTGTTGATTTGGCCCAAAGAAGGCAGTCTTTGAGATTGGAGCAAAAGGAGCATTTATGGCTGAACCCATGAAAGAGATCGTGCCAAAATCGCACCCATTTCCAGTAATTGGGCTTTCTGTTCAGAGCATACTCACTAAGACTGCATGCAAAACCGTAAAATACATCAGTTGGTGGTTTAGGCAGGTACTTGAAGATAGAAGCAAAGGGGTCCTTTCTTTCCTCAGATCCATGAATGAGATGAAACCCATAAGAATGTCCGTGAATAGCGCACACCGACAAAACCATATAAGAAAATCCCTCTCTACCAACAGTAGGATAAATCTTTGAACGTACTGTGACAGAAATGATTATTTGACTTTTATGGTTGAGACACGGACGGACAATCACGGGCAAAACACAAATATCTACTAAAATAGCAGATGTTTATTAAAACACGTCTTATCCGTCTCAGTACCGTATCTCTCCTTTTTTTATTCTTATTCTTCGATCCACGGCTCACGAGATGCCGTGACGTCGCCTACGTGGTTGCGATGACGTGACCGGACAAACGTCACAATGACCTGTGACTGGTTACAACAATCGCATCAACTAATTCAATTCAGAGCAGGTTATTGACTATCAAAAAGCGATTTCTTCACAATACATCAACTAATGGCTTGTCATCATAGTTATCACCCCCGGTCAAGCGATACTGAGCTGTCTTCTTCTTGTTCCACACGTAAATAATGAATTGGACAAACATGCAAAAGTGTTTTTGCGAAAGATGCAAACCAGTGTACTTAACACACGGAATGAAACTTTTGAATTCTTCGCATATTTCACTGTTGATGTGGCCTAAAGAAGGCAGTGTATGAGATTTGAAGCAAAAGGAACATTTATGACTGAACCCATGAAAGAGATCGTGCCGAAATCGCACCCATTTCCAGTAATGGGGATGTTTATTCAGAGCATTCTCATTAAGACTGCATGCAAAATCGTAAAATACATCAGTTTTTGGTTCAGGCAGGTACTTGAAGAGAGAAACAAAGGGGTCCTTTCCTCTCTGAGATCTTTGAATGAGATGAAACCCATAAGGATGTCCGTGAATATGGCACAGCCACAAAAACATATAAGAAAATCCCCTCTACCAACAGTAGGATAAATATTTGAACATACATCAACTAATAGCTTGTCATCATAGTTATCACCACCGGTCAAGCGATACTGAGGAAACTGAGGAACTGTTTTCTTCTTATTCACATGTAAATAAAGAATTGCATAAACATGCAAAAGTGCTTTTGCGAAAGATGCGAACCAGTGTACTTAACACACTGAATGAAACTATTGAATTGTTCGCATATTGGTACTTAGAAAGTAACAAATTATTAACAAATGCACAAAGTGGTTTTAGACGCCAACGTACTAGAACTGATCATCTACTTAAATTAGACACTTTTATCATAGAAGGCTCTATTCGTAAGAAAAATGTCGTTGCTGTTTTCTTTGATTTTGAAAATCGTATGATACCACTTGGAAATATGGCGTTCTAAAAGACCTTTATAAAATGGGTCTAAGAGGACGCCTTCCAAGTTTTATTGGAAACTTTTTAAAAAATTGACATTTTAAAGTTAGAATCGGTAGTACATTGTCGGATCGTTTTGATAAAGAGGAGGGAGTGCCCCAGGGCAGCATTTTATCAGTGACTTTATTTATTATTAAAATTAATAGCATAGTGGAGACTCTGAAAAGACAGATAGATCGATCTTTATTTTTGTAGATGACTTCGGTATTTGCTATCGAGGGAAACGCATGAGTGTTATAGAGCGCCAGTTACAGCAATGTTTTAATAACATTAAAAAATGGGCTGATGAAAATGGGTTTAAATTTTCTAAAACGAAAATAGTTTGTATACATTTTTGTAAAAAAAGAGAATAGTCCATCCTGATCTAGAACTGAGTATAGATGGAACTTGCGTTCCGGTGGTGAAGGAAGCAAAATACCTTGGTTTAATTTTTTATTCAAAATTATCTTTTATTCCACATATAAAGTATTTAAAATCCAAATGCCAGAAAGCACTCAATTTACTAAAAGTGGTGTCAAATACTATATGGGGAGCAGATAGAAATACAAAGATGATGTTGTATAGAGCTCTAATTAGATCCAAGTTAGATAACGGCTAGGCTGTATATGGTTCAGCGAGACCGTCTTACCTTAAAATGCTTGATCCTATACAAAATCCTGAATGACACAATATGACTTGCAACAGGTTGGCGGTGTCGTTAAACCAATCAATTAACTAACTAAGTAACTATACAAAATCAAGCTTTGAGATTATATTTGGGAGCATTTAGAACGTCGCCAATGGAGAGTTTGAGAGTTGAAGCTAATGAACCGTCATTGTATCACCGTAGAATTAAGCTTTCAATGCAATATGCAATAAAACTTTATTCTAATAGAGAAAATCCGACACGTGAAATTGTATTTTCACCAGGTTATGACGACGTGATTGAAAATAGACCAAATACTATACCCACGTTTGGACTTCAAGTAAAACCACATTTAGAAAATGCTAACATCAAAATGGAGTGTGTTGCGGAGTATACGGTTTCGAAGATGCCATCTTGGATTTTAAAAATACGAACATTTTTACAAATTTGGCTAATGATAAGAAATCAGAGAATGATCATTGGTTTTTTTAAAAGCAAGTTTTTGGAAATTAAATCATCTTTCCAAGATTATAAACAAATATACACTGATGGATCAAAACTGGACGAAAAAGCAGGTGGTGCAGTTGTTACAGACAACCATACTTTTAAAAAGAGAGTACCAGATTATTCATCGATATTCACGGCAGAACTTCGTGCAGTGCATATGGCCTTTTTGTACATCAAGATTAGTGAACAAATAAAATTTATAATATTCATGGATTCCAAATCTGTTATTGATGCTATGAAAAATCGTGACACTGACACCCCAATTATACAGATGCTTTTAGAAATGTATTGGCGTATAAATAAATATATTTTTATGTGTTGGATACCTAGTCATATTGTTATAAAGGTCAATGAAAAGGCTGATAAAGCAGCCAAAGAAGCGTTACAGTTACCTATAACACCATTCTTGATTCCTTTCTCGGATTTCATACCAAATATAAATGTCTGTATAAGAAGGTGTTGGCAAGAAGAATGGGATAGCGCAGTCAATAATAAATTACATAGGTAATTTGTTGTTTACCGCTGGTCGGTAAACAACAGAGCTGTTTGGAAAATGTTAAAACTGATAGCATTATTCGTAGAGCAACAATTGGGCATACATATATTACACACAGTTATTTACTAAAAGGAGAAGCACCAGTATGTATAGGATGTCAGGAACCTTTGACAGTGAAACATATTTTACTCGACTGTATTGATTTTAGTTTTACAAGGAATCAATATTTTAATGTGGAGTCGCTGGCGACACTTTTTTTCCACTTTAGATAGTAGTAAAATTATTGAATTTTTAAAGGAAATTAATTTGTTTGATAAATTTTAAATGGCATGAGAATATAGAAATGGTTTAGACACAGTATGGCCTACATAGGCTGGAAAGTGTCATTAAACAAATTACTTACTTACTTACTTACCTGTAAACAGTTACAAGCAAATCTCCCCATTTTATTTTTAAAAATATGTACATAAAGCTAACCCCACTACTCTAACTAACTAAACCCAACCTCCTAACGAATCCCTGAACTAATCACTTAGCAGTAATGGCCTCATTTACATAAAATCACAGATTTTAAAATCCATCCCACTAATCTATTTTATTAACCCCAAAACAATCTATATTCTCCTAACATATCCGTTGTAAAGTAAAACTGGACTACTCCAGGAACTCCTGTTTAACTTACACCAATTCCAGGAAAACCTGGCTTACTGATAAGAATTCCAAGAACACCTGGCTAACTAGTAAAAATTTCAGGAACACTTGGCTTACGAGAAGACCACTCGAAAAGCACTCCCACAAGGAGACTCAGGAAAACCCGCCATTGGTACAATTTCCCCAAAAACACGCTGATCACAGAACCCCCCCCCCCCCCCCCGGAACACCTGCCAAAACCAAGAACCCCCAGGTATGCCCGTGACGCTGAAAACTCAAAACAATAACCCCCTTGTCCAACATTTCCAGAAAAATCTGGTTAACACTTCTTCTGTATCGGACATCCCGACAAGGAAAGATGTCGTCCAATGCCGGATGGAGGAATTCCAAAGAAGCCGGGGGCTCCACAGGCGCCTCCTGTGACCTCACGGCTACGGTCTGGTCCCCCTCCTCGGCGTCGAGGAACTGCCCTTCTATCATACTCGAAGGGCTTCCACAGTCGAGGATCGCCTCGGTTGTGGAGGACTGCGTTTCAAGGCTGAGGTCTGGTCTCCCTCCTCGATAGGGGCATCGAGGAGACTGCCAGTAGCTGCTTGCCCATTGAACATTCGCTCCATGTCCGCCATGGTGATCATTGTCTGAAATCCAACCATTATGATGTTAATGGCGCTTCTTTTTATCTTTCTTTTTCCCCTTTTTACTCTTCTTTTTAAGATTATGTGCTACTAACCGCCTAACTATACGTAATGGGCTAACTTTCTTGTCCTCATCCGAGGTTTCTCCCCATTCCCTAACCGGGCTCGATAGTGGGGTACGAATTTCATTGCTCGAATTCACATTTAATGTTGAAACAGCAGCTTCAAGTGCCGCTAAAGGTTTTTGGCTCGGCCGTTTCCGATGCCTCCATGACTAGGGGATCTTCCAAGTCAGCAGGGAGGATATCGACATAATCCTGGGGTTCATTATTTGTGGTTTCTTTCTCCTTGATATTTACCAAGGCTAATGAGCTCGTTGGGCTCACATTTCTTTCTACTGGAGCCACAAATGGCTCACCAACCTTTTTACAGATAAAATTTTCTGGGATTTTGGTCACTTGCCTGTAAACAATTCCCTGAATCTCCGGTGTGGGCCAGTCAAAAATTCCCTCGTAGTCATAGGACTCCCCGGGAGTTGGTCTGTGATTCTTACACCAACATCCTAATTGATGGCTAAATAAAATGTAACTGGCATTCCCACAGACCTTGCAAAAGGGAATAAGAGTGTAACTACAAAGTTTAACTTTGACGAAATTGTCTGGACCTGGGACAGTCTTATCTTTAATTTCATCCACATGACAGTAACCCAGATGACCCTGAAATTCCCCTGGCCCCACAAAGTGGCAACCGCAGCCATTGCAAATTAAGCACAACAATTTGTGATGATGAGCACCTCGGATGTGCTTCCACCGAGCCATATTGCCTTCTTTGGTAGAAGGGAAAGAACGGTCACAAAACTCACAAGTGTTTTTGCTAACTTTCTGGGGTTAAGGTTTCCCCATCTCTTGTGGTTTTTCACAGAAATTAGACCTTTTCATAGGTCTTTTGTTCTCAGAATTCTGAGTCTAAGCAGTCCGTTCGAATAGCATGGGAATTGTATTCCAGTTGTGATTGTTCGTGGACCTTTTATTCTCAGAATGTTGACTGAGGGACGTTTTAGAAGGCGCCCTAATGGTGGTGTTTGTCTTTGTGGCGGAACGATCAACCTAGGGCTGCTTTTCTACCGAAAAGGTCTGGGTGTTTTGGGCAACTTTCTGATTAGTTTCCAATATTCGAGAAGCTATTCTATTTTTAGAAGCAGGTTGAGATTTGCTATCAATTGCTTTTCTTTTTGCGACTGATTCTGCAATAACTTGAGCAAAACTAATATCACTACCCCTCTTGGAAATACTCAGTCGAAAATCGCTCCCAGGCTTTTCACTGGGTAACTTTGTCGAGCTACTCACCTGCGTGCTGCTGCCTCGCAGCCCCAATCCCTCTATGGTAACAGATATGGTATCTGGGAGTACCCAGTCGCTCCTTGCTCCTCTTCCATTCCTGCAGGAATGATTGATACCCTGGGTGCATCAACAAGGGCCCGCACTTTCCTTGGCTGGCCAGGACGTGGCCTGTATTGTGATTTGGTCGAGATATATTTTGCCAGGATCTCATCCCTGGTCATTCCGCGTGAATCCCACAATCCTCGGAAATCCGAGATCTGGATTTTGTAGGGCGGTAATCTCTTTGTTTCGCACCAATATGCGTAGTCCTCGGCGTGATTACGAATATTGTGTTGATTCATTTTGTCTTCGTCATAACACCGAAATGAACAGTGGCGACATTTAAAACTGACATTGATATCCGCCATTTCTACAACAATTTGCTTGTAAGATTTTGTGGAACCGACGAAATAAAATCTTAAATTTTCAACAGACAGGCTTTGGTATTCGGCCGCGTTCGTTGAGTGACGTCGTTGACAGATGGACTCGTCTTATAAATCGGGGGTGTAAGGCCGCCACACCCAAACAATATCAACAAACCTACTAAATTTAATGGAAATAAATGTAAAATAACATTTTCATATTCTTACACGATAGTAAAAGTTTATACATTTACAAATTTTTCAAAAATGTAATGCAAAATTAAAATTTCTAAACATTATATTTCTAAACGTTACACCCCTTGTATTTGTTATGAATGGATCCTTCCAAGTCACTTGATATGCCTTTATTAGTCGCCGAAACTTTTGTATTTTCAAATTTATGAATCATTTCATCCCGGAAAAAATAATATTCCATCAATACTAACATCTCTATTTGTATATCGATTCGGGCCATTACTGTTTCTGTCATCCCGAAAATGATTTTTTTTTAACAGAAAATTGTATTTTTCATATAAAAAACCTTGCAGAGCGTCAACTTTCATCCCGAAAAGCCACAATATATAATTAATATAGAAACAAGTATTTCCATGACAATGGACTTGAATTTATCCCGGGAATTGAATTTATTTTATGATAAAACTGTGTTCCTAGTAAAATCTCTAGGAAAGCATTAAACGTAATGCTTTATGCTAATAATTCAGAATTCATTATTCGTGTGCCATATCGCTCTGGTCCCTGTCTTTGACGCTCGGATTTTCGACTTGGCCTCTGTAAATTTAATTCTACTTCCAAGATTCCTTTCTTTTTATCTAATTCCTGCTCCTTTGCGGCGAATTTAGTGATGGAACCTTCTAACCAAGGAACTTGGTTATCTTCCCGAAAGAAACAGGGCTTAAGGTGATTGTGGTGAACTACTAAAGAAGTTGTTTTAGCCGATTTCTGAATCCGGTACACCACATCTGAGATTATTTGAACTACAAAATAAAGACCAGTCCAAAAACTCAGTAACTTTGGGCATTGCCCCTTCTTGAATACTGGACGCCAGTACCAAACAGCATCTTTTAAGTGATACCGATGAGGTTTAAGTCTATTCAGGTAGTTGTGTTCCTGACACTTAATGGCTTTTTGTAAATTAATCATAGCAGCACTATGTGATTTCTTCAACATTTCCTGAATGTATTCTACGTAATCAGGAAGACTAAAGTTGTTGTTATCCGGTGTTTCCGGAGCAAATGCTTCTAATGGCAAGGTATTTTCCCTCCCAAAAATTAAAAAGTTGGGTGTAAAGCCAGTAGCACTTGACTTACAGCTACTAAAAGCCATAGTAAGAAAAGGCAACAAATTATCCCATTCCCAAGGATTTTCCTGGATGGTAATTGCTAGCATTTGCTGCAATGTGTGGTTGAAGCGTTCAGTAATCGCATTTGCCTCAGGATGCCTGGCCATTGTGAACGATTTTTCTATACAGAGTAATGCACAGATACTTCGAAATACTTTCGAAATACTTCGAAAAAACTGTGTTCCTCTATCGGTGTGTAGTTCTAGAGGACAGCCAAATCTGGAGATCCATTCTTTAACCAGAATATTGGCTATGGTTTCAGTTTTCTGATCTGGCATGGCATATGCTTCGACCCAGCGAGAAAACATGTCTGAGACAACCAGTACATAAACATTTCCTTTGCTAGTCTCTGGCAATGGCCCCATAACATCGCAGGAAACTCTCTCAAAAGGTACACCCATTACGTATTTTGTAATGGTGCGAAAAATGATTTTGGTGGGCTTTTCTTCTTTTGGCAAGAAATGCAAGTTTTCACACAAAGTTCAACGGATTGTCTCATCCCGGGCCAAAAATACCGAGCTTTTAACTTTCCGTAGGTCTTTTCTACACCTATGTGACTTCCTACCAGCGATTCATGGTAGTGCTCAAGTAAAGGAGACCTATAAATTTCTGGAATAACCAACAAATGGGTAGTTTCCTTGAGCTGATCCAGGTTTTTACGGAAAATGACACCATCCTGGAGTACCAGGTTCTTCCAAAGTCCTGCATAGGACTTGACCTCCCGACCAAAATGACAATTTCCTGCCAGACAGGCTTTTGTTTGCTCTCAAACCATTTTAGAACTTGACCTAGCGATTGGTCTAATTGAATAGCTTTCTGCAAGGATTCCTTTGTCCAAGGAAAAGGAAAATCATCTGTTGGTTCCTTCTTTTGAAAGTCATTTTCAGTGTCATCATCCAATGAATCGATTTCTACCGCGTAAACTAAATCCTTAGAAACATCTTCCAGGCAGTCGTCAAATTCTGACACCTGTTAAATCAACCTTAGAGGACATGGTCGATCATTAAATTCCTCTAAAGTTGGGTCAGAGCATGAATAATCACAAAAACATCATACTCGGATAAGGAATCTATTCACCGAGCTAACTGCCCTGTAGCATCCTTGAAAGATATCAAGTATCGCAAGGAAGCATGATCAGTTCTCACTGTCAAGTGATTTCCCCACACATAGAATCGCCACAATTGAACATGGTAGACTATGGCGAACAATTCCTGTCTACTAACACAATAATTTCTTTCAGATTTACTGAAAGCTTTGGAGGAATATGCTATTACTATTAGTTTTCCCTCCTGAACTTGACTCAGGACACCTCCTATTCCTTCAGCTCTGCTGTCAGTGTCAGTAATATACGAACCGTCTTCTCTTGGAAGAGCCAAGATCGGAGCAGAGACAAGCTTTGTTTTTAAAAGCTCGAATGCCTTTTGACAGTCTTCTGTCCATTTTAACGGTTTCTTGCCTCCTTTATTTAGTAAGCGATTAAGAGGAAAAGCTATCTTTGCATAGCTTTCTATGAATTTCCGATAACAATTGGTCAAGCCAAGGAAACTTCTGACTTTTTGAACATCCGTTGGTCTTGGAAAATTCTTTACCGCTTTTACCTTAGAAGGATCAGTGTGAATTCCCTTATTGGTTATCATATAACCAAGACATCACACTTGTTTTCTAAACAAGTTACACTTCTTAGGTTTCAGCTTAAGTCCAGCTGCTCTAAGACGTAAGAATACCATCTGTAATCTTTCCAGGACTTCCTGGACTGAAGTTCCATAGACTAGAATATCATCTAGATAAACCGTACATACTTGCCCGTGCAAACCCTGTAAAACCCGTTCCATCATACGTTGAAACGTTGCGGGTGCATTCGTCAAGCCAAAACTCATTACGTTCCAATGATATAGGCCACTGCGAGTACAAAACGCAGTCTTTTGCTTAGATTCCTCTTGCATTCCAACCTGATGGTAACCTGATACCAAATCTAAAGAACAAAAGTACTTAGCTCCAGCTAAGGCATCGATAGACTGGTTAATAGGCTGTATTGGGTGAGCATCTTTGATTGTAACATCATTTAACTTGCGATAATCGCAACACATTCTCAATGAGCCATCCTTCTTCCTAACACAAACTATAGGGCTTGACCAGGCACTGTCGGAGACAGAAATCATTCCTGATTCCAGGAGCATTTGTATCTGTTTCTCCACTTCTTCACTTTGTTTAAATGGCAGAGGTCTTGGCCTCTGTTTAATAGGTTGATCAGTCTTAGTAACAATCTTATGTTCTACTAAGTGTGTTCTACCCAGGTCGTTTTCTCCAGAAGAAAATATATCCTGGTATTGGATAAGTTTCTCTTACTAATCCCTTTTCTTCCGCTGTTAACGTCTCACACGATTCCTCAAAGAGTCTCGCGAGATGTTCAGGCATTTCTGCTCCGCAGGAATGACTTAGATCTATTCCTACTTGGGCTACCAAGTCTGAAGTAGTGAAAACCTGAGCTACAACTGTAGTCGACTTTAAATAACCACAACGCAGTCCACTGTTACCTGACTTTAAAACCACAACATCCTCTGTAGGGTTAAAAACTCTTATAGGTACTATTGCTTTGTGATTCATGGAGATACTTGAGCAAGCAAGAAGACCATGATCCCTGAAAAGGGATGGTTTAGGCACAAATAACATGGGAATAATTGATTTATTAGAGCCATCATCTTTCTTTCGTTTTATTTGTCCAGGTAGTATTGCCTCTCGCCCTGGCGGTACTACAAATTCGCCAGTAATATAAACTCTGCCTGGAGAAGGTTTACCATTCAGTACCAAAGAAGGAATTTCTTGTTCTGACACAATAGCAATTCCCCTCTTTGTATCCAGAGTTACACTGAAATCAGTAAGAAAAGGCATGCCTAATATAACCTGATCGGCTACTTGAAAGTCTACGGGCATCTTTTTCTTTCCAATTTCAAGGTTACACCTTGCAATACCATGACATTTCCGTTAATCTCCTGTTACGGAGCGTATACCACAATTACGATTTACAAGCGGAGGTCTGTAGGCAAGTAATCATATATTTTCCTAGACATAACACAGCATCCCGCTGCTGTATCTATCATCATTGGAATAGGATTTCTTCCCATACTGGTAATGAGAAAGATGGAGTATTACATCAGTGTCGCAAATTTTCAGATTGTCAGCATCTGCATTTTCCTCTGGTAGTAAACACTGTATTTTATCCGAAAACTTAATTTCGATGCTACTTTGACTCAGTGAAAACACTGAAGAACAAAGAGGTTTTGTTATTTTATTTTTCCTAGAAAAGACTAGATCATCTACTTCTTCGTCTGACTCTACACTTTTTGTTTTAAGTGCAGGTACTTCCTCAGAATTTTCATGAGCTTCAAAATCTGACTCCAGCACATCAGATTCTATTAATTCAGGCGTACCAGGAATAACGTTCAGTTTGAGGACGCTGTCTTTTCCTCCTTCCTTGTCTCCTTGCCTGCAGAAGGGAGACCCCTGGGTGTTTAAATATGGATTAGGACATTCCTTTTTAATGTGTCCTGTTATACCACATCGAAAGCATTTCGCTTTCTTTATGTCCCACTTCTTAGTGGATTGCTTATCACCCGTATTTCCTTTTGACTTGAAGAATTTATTCTTAAAGTAGCACACGATATCATCAAATTGTTCTTCATCTTAGTCTTCATCATCTTCCTCATCGTAGGGACGTGCCATTCGTACCCTGTATCTACTCATAGAATGTTTCTGAGTCTGTATTGCTGTTCTTGCAGCAACATACCTCTCAACATATTTCATAGCTAATTCTGCTGATGCAGGTGGATCAATGAGCAGTTTTTGCTTTAAAGTAGAATCTTGGAGTCCATTTATAAAATGTTTTCTAACCAAGGCATCTTGTTGGCGGTAATCAGGAACCTCTGAATATGCCAAAGAAACTAATCTCCTGACTCGAGATAAGTGCGGAGATTACACCCAGGTTTCCATAACTGACTGTCCAGTAAAGACTGGACATGATGACTTGTTCTCCAACGCCAAATCGTTGTTCCATAGCTCTCATTAAGTAATCAAAAGGAGCATTAATCAATTGATTTTCCAGAGAAATCACGAAAGTTCTAGCCTCATCAAATAAATTTGCCAAACGGTAGTACTTTTTCTCTTGTTCTCCCCAGCGGTTTAGCGTCGCTGCTTCGTTGAAAAGTCTTTTAAAGTCTGGCTATTCCGTATATTTCCCGTTAAATGTCGGTGGCTTGATTTTGAAGTTTTTCCTAGCATGGTCTTGATATCCAAGAAAATATTCTTGGTCATGGCTTCTATCCATGTCATTCAATCCATGAATTCTATCATCAAAACGGTCTCTATCCCTTACTTCACGTCCTATATTTCTAGGTATCGTATGTTGACTCCTAGAATAAATATTCTCTCGAACCAGATTATAATCTGGATTGTTCTCAAAATGTGTATGACGTGTGCCCGTATTTTCTTGGAATGGTCTAGAAACACTCTTTCTATTTCCGCGCTGACTGCGGTAATTTTCAAGGCGACTTTGTACTCCATGGTTTAAAACATGTAAATAATCCGGATATAACGGATTATTTTGCAAATTAATCCTCTCCAAGTCTTTTTCTTGCCTTGGTTTGGCACCTCCCACTCGTGAAGAAGCACCAAAATCGTAGGAATTATACCCAAGTACTTCGGGTCTTTCCCGATAATGCATCGGCTTATCCGATCGTCTACACCCTTCGTTTGAAGGTTCTTGAAAATTTGAAGATTCGTAAGAATTATAACCAAGTACTTCGGGTCTTTTCCGATAATGTATCGGCTTATCCGATCGTCTATACCCTTCGTTTGACGGTTCTTGAAAGTTTGAAGATTCGTACGAATTATAACCAAGTACTTCGGGTCTTTCCCGATAATGTATCAGCTTATCCGATCGTCTGTACCCTTCGTTTGAAGGTTCTTGAAAATTTGAAGATTCGTACGAATTATAACCAAGTACTTCGGGTCTTTCCCGATAATGTATCGGCTTATCCGATCGTCTATACCCTTCGTTTGAAGATTCTTGAAAATTTGAAGATTCGTACGAATTATAACCAAGTACTTCGGGTCTTTCCCGATAATGTATCGGCTTATCCGATCGTCTATACCCTTCATTTGAAGGTTCTTGAAAATTTGTTTGCAATAATTGCCTAGTGTTTTCTTCATAATTTCTAGGTTCTAGGTCACTGAAAACAGTGTTTGTGTTCACAGCAGCTTCCTGTAAATATTAATAATATTAATAATATTACAACGAGTATAACTTTCTCCGGGTATTTCCCTGAAATTGTGAAAGTTTCGTTGACTAATTGTGTGGTCGTCTGTGATTGGTCGACCTACATTCGACTCAAAACAAACCGTAGCAACGGGAAGAGTTTGAATTTGCGAATCGTTTAAAACCTGTGATTTATCAGGAATGCCTGATGGTTGTGCTTTATCCACGCTATCATGCCTTCTCAGTATCATATCGCGTGGATAAGGCATATTTTCGGCCAATGCATTCTTGAGAGGCGGATTTCTTGCATCCATTATCGGTAAGTTCCGATCGTTTTCTTCGTCAAATCTTTGCAAAACAGGGGGTGATGTTACGAGTACATCCCCTGAGTCATTCTCAGTATTATTAACCTGAGCCCCTGAGCCTTCCTTAGCCATTCCTCTTTTGGCTCCCGAGTCGCTCTCAGAAATTTTCTGGGACGGTTCAACCTGCCTCTCATCCTCAGACACCAAAACGGTCATATTTGAATCCTGTTTTTCGCGACGATTTCTCCCTACAAATCCATCGCTTCGTAATTACATAGTTTGACTTTTTTTTTCTTTTCTCCCCCTTCACTTTTATTTTTAAAGACGAATGGAAATATCCCCGAAAGAAATTTTCATTTGATTTTTTTTAAAAGTAGAATTGCTAACACCAAAATCCCGTAAATAACCAAAATAAAAACTTTCCGCTGCCATCAATGTGACAGAAATGATTATTTGACTTTTATGGTTTGAGACAGGGACGGACAATCACGGACAAAACACAAATATCTACTAAAATAGCAGATATTTATTAAAACACGTCTTATCCGTCTCAGTACCGTATCTCTCCTTTTTTTATTCTTATTCTTCGATCCACGGCTCACGAGATGCCGTGACGTCGCCTACGTGGTTGCGATGATGTGACCGGACAAACGTCACAATAACCTGTGACCGGTCACAACAATCGCATCAACTAATTCAATTCAGAGCAGGTTATTGACTATCAAAAAGCGATTTCTTCACAATACATCAACTAATAGCTTGTCATCATAGTTATCACCTCCAGTCAAGCGATACTGAGCTGTCTTCTTCTTATTCCACATGTAAATAATGAATTGGACAAACATGCAAAAGTGTTTTGGCGAAAGATGCGAACCAGTGTACTTAACACACTGATTGAAACTATTGAATTGTTCGCATATTTCACTGTTGATATGGCCGACAGAAGACAGTCTTTGAAGCAAAAGGAGCATTAATGGTTGTTCTCATGAAAGAGATCGTGCCAAAATTGCACCTATTTCCAGTAATGGGGCTGTTTATTGACAGCATACTCACTAAGACTGCATGCAAAATCGTAAAAATACATCAGTTTTTGGTTTAGGCAGGTACTTGAAGAGAGAAGCAAAGGGGTCATTTCTTCCCTCAGATCCTTGAATGAGATGAAAGCCATAAGAATGTCCGTGAATATGGCACACCAACAAAAACATATAAGAAAAATTCCCCTGTACCAACAGTAGGATAAATCTTTGAACATACATCAACTAATGGCTTGTCATCATAGTTATCACCCCCGGTCAAGCGATACTGAGGAGCTGTTTTCTTCTTATTCCAAATAAAGAATTTCATAAACATGCAAAAGTGCTTTTGCGAAAGATGCGAACCAATGTACTTAACACACTGAATGAAACTATTGAATTGTTCGCATATTGGTACTTAGAAAGTGACAAATTATAAACAAATGCACAAAGTGGTTTTAGACGCCAACGTACTACAACTGATCATCTACTTAATTAGACACTTTTATCATAGAAGGCTCTATTCGTAAGGAACATGTCGTTGCTGTTTTCTTTGATTTTGAAAAGTCGTATGATACCACTTGGAAATATGGCGTTCTAAAAGACCTTTATAAAATGGGTCTAAGAAGACGCCTTCCAAGTTTTATTGGAAACTTTTTAAAAAATGGACATTTTAAAGTGAGAATCGGTAGTACATTGTCGGATCTTTTTGATCAAGAGGAGGGAGTGCCCCAGGGCAGCATTTTATCAGTGACTTTATTTATTATTAAAATGAATAGCATAGTGGAGACTGAAAAGACAGATAGATCGATCATTCTTTTTGTAGATGACTTCGGTATTTGCTATCGAGGGAACGCATGAGTGTTATAGAGCGCCAGTTACAGCAATGTATTAATAACATTAAGAAATGGGCTGATGAAAATAAAAAAAGAATAGTCCATCCTGTTCTAGAACTGAGTATAGATGGAACTTGCGTTCCGGTGGTGAAGGAAGCAAAATACCTTGGTTTAATTTTTGATTCAAAATTATCGTTTATTCAACATATAAAGTATTTAAAATCCAAATGCCAGAAAGCTCTCAATTTACTAAAAGTGGTGTCAAATACTATATGGGGAACAGATAGAAATACAAAGATGATGTTGTATAGAGCTCTAATTAGATCCAAGTTAGATTACGGCTCGGCTGTATATGGTTCAGCGAGACCGTCTTACGTTAAAATGCTTGATCCTATACAAAATCAAGCTTTGAGATTATGTTTGGGAGCCTTTAGAACGTCACCAATGGAGAGTTTGAGAGTTGAAGCTAATGAACCGTCATTGTATCACCGTAGAATTAAGCTTTCAATGCAATATGCAATAAAACTTTATTCTAATAGAGACTTAAAGTAAAACCACATTTAGAAAATGCCAACATCAAAATGGAGTGTGTTGCGGAGTATACAGTTTCGAAAATGCCATCTTGGATTTTAAAAAATCGAACATTTTTGACAAATTTGGCTAATGATAAGAAATCAGAGAGTGATCATTGGGTTTTTTAAAAGCAAGTTTTTGAAAATTAAATCATCTTTCCAAGATTATAAACAAATATACACTGATGGATCAAAACTGAACGAAAAAGCAGGTGGTGCAGTTGTTGCAGACAGTCATACTTTTAAAAAAGAGACTACCAGATTATTCATCGATATTCACGGCAGAATTTCGATTGATGCAATGAAAAATCGTGACACTGACACCCCAATTATACAGATGCTTTTAGAAATGTATTGTGGAATGAGGCGTATAAATAAATATATCGTTATGTATTGGATAACTAGTCACATTGGTAATAAAAGGCAATGAAAAGGCTGATAAAGCAGCCAAAGAAGCGTTAGAGTTACCTATAACACCATTCTTGATTCCTTTTTCGGAATTTAAACCAAATATAAATTTCTATATAACAAAGTGTTGGCAAAAAGAATGGGATAACACAGCAAATAATAAATTACATAGGATTCAACCGCTGGTCGGTAAACAACAGAGCTGAATTGGAGCAAGAATTGGGCATATATATATCACACAGTTATTTACTAAAAGGAGAAGAAGCACCAGAATGTATAGCATGTCAGGAACCTTTGACAGAAAGATATTTTACTCGACTATTGATTTTAGTTTTACAAGGAATCAATCTTTTAATGTGGAGTCTCTGTCGACACTTTTCTCCACTGTAAATAGTAGTAAAATTATTGACTTTTTAAAGGAAATTAATTTGTTTGATAAATTTTAAATGAAATGAGAATATAGAAATGGTTTAGACACAGTATGGCCCCCATAGACTGGCAGGTGTTATTAAACTAATTACTTACTTCACTACAACTTTCCGAAAATATGGCCCGTGCACATTAAAATTTTCAAACGGATTTTCTGTAGTCTGAAACCAAGGATTTAGCAAGAATGTGGGTTTTAAAATCTTCTTTGTTTGTCCAGAATAACAGTCCATGAGACTCTGGAAGGCGACGATGCAGCACGCAAGAATTTATCAAGTCCAAATGTCACTCGCTTCTCCGCTACACATGGCATTTTCGGTACTTTTCAGTGTATCCAAAACATAAGTGTTGCTTGCATTTCGTTGCTGTTGGAGATATTCAAAGTTTGGAATCTCATTGTCTATTTTAATATAGCTTATCAGACAGGAAGGACTGGATTCAAAGACTGGCTGACAATACCAGCTTTTTGTGGTGTATCTTGACGGCTGCAATTGACATTTTAAATAAAGATTATTCACTTTCAAACAGCTAAAATTACAAATTTGATTGTAATAACATTTTGTACAAGGTTATATTTGTGCATTGTTAGGCTCGTTTTTCCTCATTTATGAAAAAATGATATATTTTAGCTGCAATACGTTCATCAATACCTTTTTGATGTTTTCGCTCTTGCGCAGTATAATTCTACATGGCTTTTAAAAAGTTATTAAGTGCCGTATGTCCCTTGGGTCTAAAATACATAGCATCAGCATAAACATCATGCGTTGAAGTAAAACTATCTTAAAATTAAGAGATAAAATGAAATATTTCAATTTTTAATTCGTATAAATCGTTTCTTCTTTCGTTGGAATGATTTAAATTAACACTTTATATTATTTGTGTTCCAAATTATCATAGTCATTCATTCTCATTCTCATGCTAAATTGCTTTAAAGCCCATGAAAATTTATAAATTCATCAAAGCTATAAATTGTCAAAAAAGTACCTTTAGAATCAAATTCTGACATGTATCTTAGCAGAGACGATTTCAGAAAGGTTTTGACTTTACTCAAGGCTGTTAGGGGGGTTCTTGCGATTGGACGCTTGCAATATATAACATTACGAGTATGGCATATATACCACAACTCACACCGTCCCGTTGCTGAGGTATCGTTTTTGACCAGTGGGAATCCGCAAAAAAAACATGCGGCTAAAATCGGGGAAGAAGTTGGAAAGCTTCTCTTTCCACACCTTGTAATACGTTTGGCTTTCTCTAAGTGAACGCCCGACAGTCCAACACGTTTGTCTTTTAGAAAATAATAAATATAAACCAATGCTGCTTTTCTTTGTCGTGCAACGGTATAATACATGTTTAACAACTCTTGTACCGTTCTGCACATATATTGTACGACCTCCTGCTATTTGCGCAGGCACTTATTACTGTTTCAGCTATGTAAACATCTGGGCAAAATGACATCAGGTGTGAGACAAAGTCTAGTATTTTGTTGTTGATACAAAAATTTTCCTTTAGACAATTCAGATTCGATTAAAAAACTCCTAAACTTCCACCATGTACTGAAGAAGGGAAATTAATAAGCATTTTTGGATATGTGTGCCAGTCTTGATCGTCTGTATTGGGGGAAGCTTTTGTTGTAGCCTTTGCTGATTCTAAACGTTTTGTAGAGTTGGTTTGTATTCCATACAATCCGCACATTGAGAATTTTAATTCAGAGCATAAAAAATTTATTGTAGCATCCAAAGAAATCTTGTTCACCCTGTCTTTGCTTGAATCTAGAATGTAAAATGTTGCTTGCTGTCGTAAAATTGCTACATAGTGCTCAGAGGCTCCAAGTTTTATAATTAGTCCACATGGGGTTGATCTAACAACAGGAGAAGCAACGCCTTAATAACATCTTTTTCTCTTGACGAATCTTAAAAAACTGACGCTCGGAAATTAATAAGATTGCAGTTCTTTCTTCTTAAGCTATCATCTAAAACATCAAAACTAAAATCACCATAAACACCTATCATACTGTGAATGAAAGTCCATTTTGTAATATTTGAGGTAACCAAAGATCGTCTGCAGCTTGTATGAGATATGAGAATTCGAACACCTCTTCCTGTAGCACATTATTTAATATGCACACTCCACAGAGTGGCCAAACGCCCTGCATTTGCATATATACCACTGGAAAGGTTCTGAGAATGAATATTAAATTGTAATTCCTCTTCGTCCTAATACAACGACGCTTGCAGCAGAACATACACTCACTACAAACATGGGCTAACCAACATTCTCACAAACTAAAACAGCCTGCATGCATTTCTGCAATAAACGCAAAAAACATGACGATCCCGTTCTATACATTTCTGGCATTCAAATACCTGTTGTTAAAGAAAACAAATTTCTAGGTGTACTTTTCGACTCCAAGCTAAGCTTTGTCCCACACATGAAAAAAACTCAAAGGAAAATGTTAAAAAACACTCAATCTCATACGATTAATATCGGCCCATGATTGGGGCGCTGATCGGGATACAAAACTTATGCTTTACCGAGCCTTGATACAGTCTAGATTAGACTATGGCAGCATTGTCTATGAATCAGCAAGACCTTCATAATTCAAATAAAGAAAATACTTCCTTACCTTTTAGTTTAACCCACAACCCATTTTTGGATTATCATCTGGGGTCTACTTTATTGTAGTACTCCAGATATTAGCTCTGTTACACCTTTGTCAAAGACGACTAGGAACCACCAAAGACCTGTACTACACCGTTCCCACGCAAACCGCATAAAAGCGTGGCAACCTGTTGTGCGTCCACCAAGATGCCTCACAGTAGCTGGTGATAGTACCAGTCATAAGGGCGCACTCTGCCGTGGGTTGCATCCCTTAGTGGAAGGAGAGCGGTTTCCTGGGTATTGAGGCTTCTTGACCCTTAGGCAGGCGTTTCAAATACATATTCTGCTAAGGGACTTGTTTGCCAATACATGCCTTTGGTCCTTCTCTTCGGCCCAAGAAGGGTGGTCGTGAACTGGCCCGTCACGATCAATAACGGCTGGTCGTCTAGTTTAACCACACTGCGGCTGTAGGGTCAATCGAGGCATGACTGGCTGTGGACGTCGCCGTCATGTAGTAGAGTATTCCAGGTGTCCTAGCCCCGAGCGGGCTAACCCCGCTGCCAAAAGGTTGGTCAGAGTAGGGCCAGGGGCCGGCAGACCTGGAAGAAATCTATTTAATTTTTTATGGAGACAAATAAAGAAGAATCGAATAAACAAGGTGCAACGAGAACACCAGCAAAACGAGCTCATATCGAAATAGAGTCACCTCCGACACCCTTCCCGGAATACGTTATCATAACGCCAAGAGACGGTCGCAGTCGAAAAGGGGCTTAACGGTATTGTCGGCACGCGGTTCACGGTAAAGCGACTTCGATCGGGTGACCTATTAGTTCATATATATGAACGACGACACAGCAAAGCCCTGCTTGAACTCACGATGTTCGTGAATGTCCCCGTAAAGTGCACACCAGACCGTACATTGAATACTTCAAAAGGAGTAGTCGCCCACCCTGACCTCAAATTCTGCTCCATAGACGAACTCGTCAGAGAACTGAAACCACAGGGCGTTATAGAAGCCCGATTTCTCGGCCAAAAGGGCACTGTTGTCCTTACCTTTTGTAAAGCTACATTGCCAACCACAGTAAAAATGGGCTACCTAAACCTGCGGACCACCACCTATATACCCAACCCCATGCGGTGTTTTCACTGCCAGAGATTTGGCCACACTAAAATTAAATGTAGAGCCAATCAACCAAGGTGCGCCAAGTGTGGAGAGGAAGGACACATCCACGACACCTGTACCGCTGCCACCACAAAGTGCACAAATTGCGAAAGAAACCACGCGGCGTCCTCTAGAGACTGCCCGCGCTGGAAGCTGGAAAAAAAGGTGCAAGAAATTAAATACCAACAGTCGGTCACATACCAGCAAGCCCGAAAACTGGCAACGCAACCCTTACCTGGGACTAAAAGCTACGCCAACGCGGTCAAACCGACATCACGGGACACAGCTTGCCAGACCGAGGTGACATGGTTGACAGTCCAGAAAACCTGCAACATACCACCACAAAGCACCAAGGTGACAAAATTGAGCGAACCGCGTACTACAGCTACTGGCTCTCAAACGCAAGGTGGTGCAAGACCAAAAGCGACTACTCCAAATCAGCAGTGTGCAAAAAGCTCACCACCATCAAAGAGGAATGGTGCAGTGGCGGCCGCACGCCCCACCCCCTCCCCACCAACACCGCAACAAAGAACAAGTCCTCCATCTAATTTACCCAAGGAGGTAAAGGCCAACCTTAAAGAGAGAGCCAAACAAGCCAAGGAAAGATTGCGCTCCTCTTTAACCAGCGAGGTAGAGAATAGGTTCTCTCCACTAATGGAAGAAGACGATAACATACACCGTCAGAACCCCTCTCCTCCAAAACAACAAAGGAAAGTGGCCATAAAAAGAACCAAATTTCAAGACGTAGTGTCGGAATACAAAGACCCCTAGGCACAAATAAATAAGACCATATGGCAATAATTCAGTGGAATATACGAGGTTTTTGGACCAACCATCACGAAATTTTAACACTCATATCCTAAAGTGACCCAGCAATAATTTGCCTACAAGAAACCTTCTCTAAAACCAACAACCAACCAACGCTGAAGGGATATATACCCTACATCAAAGACCACGTTAGCAACAAAGCCTCCGGAGGAATTGCAACGTTTGTTCGAAACGATATACCCCAAAGTGAAATAAATCTAAATACCACCCTACAGGCCCAGGCTGTCAGGGCTACCTTGAACAAAACAATCACTGTGTGCAACATCTACGTGCCACCACCTTCAAAACCACAACCACACGAATTTTCAGACCTCATAAACCAACTTCCAAAACCCATACTATGGGTCGGTGATTTCAACGCCCATAGTACAGTGTGGGGCAACCATACAACAGACCAAAAAGGAAAGGTCATAGAAAACCTACTACACCATCACAATCTGTCTTTACTCAATGACAAAACACCGACATATTTTCATATGGGCACTGGTTCAAAAACCTCTATCGACCTCTGTATAGCCTCTGCTAACTTGTACCTGGATTTTAGCTGGAAAGTTATAGACGATCTACATGGAAGCGATCATTTTCCAATTTTAATTAAACAAAGCATTCCACAACTACAAGAAAGAGTAGACAAGTGGAATTTTAACAAAGCAGATTGGCTACAATTCCAAGAATTATGCCATCAGTCAATTACACGAGAACACCTTGAAAGTGATAATGACCCTATTCTACTATTCACCGCTTTGATACAATCAATAATGGAAAAGACTATCCCGAAAATATCCGGATCCCGCACAAGATCACACAAAATCTGGTTCAACGATGAATGCAAACGGTCAATAGCTGTTCGAAAACAAGCACTAAAACAGTTCATCAATCACCGGACACCATTAGAAGAATGGAATATAAAAGACTCAATGCCATCGCTCGCAAGACTGTAAAACAAAGTAAGAAACGCTCATGGGAGGAGTTTGTTTCCAAGTTAAACGGGAAAACTTCATTAAAGAAAACGTGGGACATGGTTAGGAAGATATCCGGCAAAGGCTCTCTAGGCCCTGTGAGCCATTTACAAACTAACAATACCACTGTAACGGGAAGAAGGAAAATATCTGACGTCCTGGGAGAAACATTTGAACACAACTCATCCTCTAAACACTATAACGAAGACTTTAGACGATATAAGGCACATAAAAAACGAAACAACATAAACTTTTACTCAGACAATAGTGAATCCTACAACTGCGATTTCTCACTGAATGAACTCCGACAGGCTTTAAACAAATCTCACAATTCCGCTGCTGGCTCAGATGACATACACTACCAAACACTTAAACACTTGCCAAATGAAACCTTGGAAATACTATTGGGTCTATTTAACCAAGCCTGGAAATCTGGCAACTTTCCAGAAATATGGAGAGAAGCTATTATTATACCAGTACCAAAGCCAAACAAAGACCCCACAAGCCCACAAAATTACAGACCAATCTCCTTAACAAGTTCACTGTGTAAAACATTTGAACGCATGATAGCTGACAGACTCACCTGCTATCTAGAAAGCAATAATTTGTTTGCCGATATACAGAGCGGTTTTAGAAAACAAAGAAATACCCTGGATCACCTTGTAAGACTAGAAACGTTTATAAGAGAAGCCTTTATCAATAACGAACATGTCGTTTCGGTTTTCTTTGACTTGGAAAAGGCCTATGACACAGCATGGAAACATGGAGTACTACAAGACCTCTTTGACTTGGGGCTGCGAGGCCGCCTACCTGAATTTATTAAAGCCTTTCTAGAAGACCGACGTTTTCGGGTCCGCCTTGGGGCCGTGTTCTCAGACTACTTCGAACAAGAGGAAGGTTTCCCCCAGGGATCCATCCTTTCCGTTCTTCTGTTCCTGATAAAAATAAATAGCATCCGACATAACATAAAACAAGGGATAGACAGCTCACTCTTTGTTGACGATTTCGCAATATCTTGCAGAGGCAAGAATATGAATCTAATACTGCGACGCTTACAGCAGAACATACGCTCACTTCAAACATGGGCTAACCAAAACGGTTTAAAATTTTCACAAACTAAAACAGTCTGCATGCATTTCTGCAATAAACGCAAACAACACGACGATCCCGTTCTATACATTTCTGGCATTCAAATACCTGTTGTTAAAGAAAACAAATTTCTAGGTTTACTGTTCGACTCCAAGCTAAGCTTTATCCCACACATCAAAGAACTCAAACGAAAATGCCAAAAAGCACTCAATCTCCTAAGAGTAATATCGGCCCATGATTGGGGCGCTGATCGGGATACAAAACTTATGCTTTACCGAGCCTTGATACGGTCTAGATTAGACTATGGCAGCATTGTCTATGGATCAGAAAGATCTTCATACCTAAAAATGCTAGACCCGATACAAAATCATGGTTTACGACTGTGTCTAAATGCTTTTAGAACATCACCAGCAGAAAGCCTGTGGAGGCCAATGAGCAGCCGCTTAACATTCGTCGAGTTAAACTCGCTATGCAGTACACAACAAACCTTTATGCAAATAAGAAGAATCCCACGTATAACTCAGTCTTTAGATCAGATTTTTCCCGCTTCCATGAAAGAGGTCCCACCGTAATACCTCGATTTGGAGCGAGAGTTCAGCCTCACCTCGATAATGCTGACATCACCATAGAATCAATTGCAAAATACAGAGTACCAAAACTACCACAGTGGAAACTCACCAAACCTGTGGTACTAAAGAACCTCACGGTCTATGCAAAGGAAACAACTAACCCCTTTCTATTTCGATCAAACTTCGCAGAGCTCAAGGAAGAATTTAAAGACTACCATTTCGTCTACACGGACGGCTCAAAGCTCGACAACAAATCGGCTGCTTCCGTTGTAACTGAAAATAACACCTTGAAAAGAAGACTTCCAAATGGTTCCTCTATTTTCTCGGCCGAAATTAAAGCTCTACATCTCGCTATCCAGATAGTGAAAATTAGCCGATACAAAAAGTTTATGTTATGCGTGGACTCTATGTCCGTACTGCAATCAATTGAAAACCTACAAATATCAAACCCACTTATCCTTGACCTTCTGGAAAGGTATGACGAGGCCTCCAAAGCTGGCAAAGACATAGTTTTTTGCTGGGTTCCAAGTCACGTGGGTATCCGAGGAAACGAGATAGCCGACAAAGCTGCAAAAGAGGCTCTAAATGATAATTGTATCGATATGCTCATACCAGCCTCCGATTTTAAATATCAAATCACAAGATACACAAAAAGATTGTGGCAAGTAAGATGGAACAAACAAAGAAACAACAAGCTGTATCAAACAAAGCCGGTAGTCGGACAAAAACCCCCGCCACTTAACAGTGTGCGAGATGAAATGGTTTACCATAGAGCCAGAATAGGACATACATATGTCACCCACAAACATCTGCTAAGAGGCGAGCCGGCACCCGACTGTGTCGGGTGTCAGGAACCTTACACCGTTAAACATATCTTAATAGACTGTACCGATTTCCAAGACGCCCGCTCACGTCATTTCAGAGCTGACTCCTTGAAGCAGCTGTTTGATGAAGTAGAACCAAGCAAACTTATACAATTTTTAAAAGAAACCAACCTGTATCAGTATTTCTAGCCTTTTTTTTACCTTATGATTTTAGAATATACATGGTTTTAGTTTACCTTGATTTAACTTGTAGCATTGTCTTCTAGTCACTGAATACTGACATGTTCTGACACAATGTAACCCGCTAATGGTCGATCGTGTCGTTAAACAAACCATTTAACTAACTAACTAACTAACGGTCTAGATTAGACTACGGCAGCATTGTATATGGATCAGCAAGACCTTCATACCTAAAAATGCTAGACCCGATACAAAATCAAGGTTTACGACTGTGTCTAAATGCTTTTAGAATATCACCGGCAGAAAGCCTCCATGTGGAGGCAAATGAGCAGCCTCTTAACATTCGTCGAGTTAAACTCACAATGCAGAATACAACAAAGCTTTATGCAAATAAGAAGAATCCCACCTACAACTCAGTCTTTGCATCAGATTTTTCTCGCTTCCATGAAAGAGGCCCTACCGTAATACCTCGATTTGGAGCAAGGGTTCAACCTCACCTTGATAATGCTGACATCACCATAGAGTCAATTGCAAAATACAGAGTACCAAAAGTACCACAATGGAAACTCACCAAACCTGTGGTACTAAAGAACCTCTCGGTCTATGCAAAGGAAACAACTAGCCCCTTTCTATTTCGATCAAACTTTGCAGAGCTCAAGGAAGAATCGGCTGCTTCCGTTGTAACTGAAAATAAGACCTTGAAAATAAGACTTCCAAATGGTTCCTCTATTTTCTCAGCCGAAATTAAAGCTCTACATCTCGCTATCCAGATAGTGAAGATTGGCCGATACAAAAAGTTTATGTTGTGCGTCGACTCTATGTCCGTCCTGCAATCAATTGAAAACCTCTTATCCTTGACCTTCTGGAAAGGTATGACGAGGCCACCAAAGCTGGCAAAGACATAGTGTTCTGCTGGGTTCCAAGTCACGTGGGTATCCGAGGAAACGAGATAGTCGACAAAGCCGCAAAAGAGGCTCTAAATGATAATTGTATCGATATGCTCATACCAGCCTCCGATTTTCAATATCACATCACAAGATACACAAAAAGATTGTGGCAAGAAATATGGAACAAACAAACAAACAACAAGCTGTATCAAACAAACCCCTTAGTCGGACAAAAACCCCCGCCACTTAACAGTGTGCGAGATGAAATGGTTTATCATAGAGCATGAATAGGACATACATATATCACCCACAAATATCTGCTAAGAGGCGAGCCGGCACCCGACTGTGTCGGCTGTCAGGAACCTTAAACCGTTAAACATATATTAATAGACTACCGATTTCCAAGACGCCCGCTCACGTCATTTCAGAGCTGACTCCTTGAGGCAGCTCTTTGATGAAGTAGAACCTAGCAAATTTATACAATTTTTAAAAGAAATCAACCTGCATCAGTATTTCTAATCGTTGTTTACTTTATGATTTTAGAATATACATGGTTTTAGCTTACTTTGATTTTAACTTGTAGCATTGTCTTCTAGTCACTGATTACTGACATGTTCTGACACAATGTAACCCGGTGAGGGTCGGTCGTGTCGTTAAACAAATCATTTAACTAACTAACTAACTATCCCAAGGACATCAGGATCCTGCAAGAAACCACATAAACCGTGGTTTAATGACGCTTGTAAAGAATCCATAGCGCTTCGTAAACAAGCTCTCAATAAGTTTTCAAATTACCCAGACCTTACAAGAAAAATAGAGTATCGAAGGGCCAAGGCAGTTGCGCGTAAAACAGTTTAAAAAAGCAAACAAGAGTTCTGGCAAGAATATGTTTCTCAACAAAACACAAATAATTCTCTAAGAAAGACCTGGGACATGGTTAGAAAAATATCCGGCAAGAACACCTTTAACACAGTAAGCCATCTAGAAGTTAACAATAATATGACAAGCATTTTTCTGTTGATGAATTAAGAAAGGCCATAGATAGTTCCCATGATTCAGCAGCAGGACCAGATGACATACATTATCAGATGCTTAGACACTTGCCAGACCATACCCTAAAGATCTTTTTAGAATTGTTAAATCATACCTGGAATTCCGACACTTTTCCAGAAATATGGAAGGAAGCCACAATAATACCAATACCAAAAGCCAAACACAGATTTAAGAAATCCTCAAACTACAGACCACTTTCCTTAACAAGTGCCCTGTGCAAAACATTTGAGCGAATGGGAGCTGAAAGATTAAAATGGTACCTGGAAAGAAACAACTTGCTTGCCGACATACAGAGTGGCTGTAGGAAACAAAGGAGCACTCTGGACCATCTTGTAAGACTAGAATCTTTTGTGAAAGAAGCTTTCAATAACAAGGAACATGTTGTTACCGTTTTCTTCGACTTGGAAAAAGCTTATGACACAGCATGGAAACACGGAGTACTAAAAGATCTTTTTGATTTCGGCCTCCGAGGCCGTCTGCCCCAGTTTATAAAAGGATTCCTGGATGACCGTCGATTCAGGGTTCGCCTTGGTACAATATTCTCAGAATACTTTGAACAAGAGGAAGGCTTCCCCCAAGGATGCATCCTTTCAATTCTGATAAAAATCAACAATATAAAAGATACACCGAGACAGGGGATAGATAGCTCACTCTTCGTAGATGATTTTGCCATGTCGTGTAGAGGCAATAGTATGAATTTAATACAGCGTCGTCTTCAGCAGAGTATTTATTATCTCCAAGTTTGGGCGAATAAGAATTCTCACAAACCAAAACGGTTTGTATGCACTTTTGTAAAAAACGAAAACAAGACGAAGATCCAGTTTTACACATCTCTAACGTGCAAATCCCTGTTGTCAAGGAGAACAAATTTTTAGGTTTACTTTTTGATAAACAACTTAGTTTTATCCCACATATCAAACACCTTCGAAGAAAGTGTCAGAATTTACTGAGAGTCATCTCCTCCCACCATTGGGGAGCAGATCGTGATACTAAACTCATGTTGTACAGAGCTGTAATTAGATCGCGACTGGACTATGGCAGTATAGTTTATGGTTCAACTAGACCATCGTATCTCAAGATGCTAGAACCGATACAGAATCTTAAGAATATGTTTAAATGCCTTTAGAACATCCCCAGCCGACAGTTTACACGTTGAGGCAAATGAACAACCTCTCAATATACGGCGGTTAAAACTTGCCATGCAGTATTGTATAAAACTTTACGCCAATAGAAATAATCCTACTCATCAGATTGTTTTCGGATCACATTATGCGGATAGAGGTACCAATGCTATCCCCCTCCTATGGAACTAGGATTATACCACACCTGCAAGAAGCAGGTATAATCGTTGAGTCTGTTGCAAACTACAGAATACCCAACCAACCCCCTTGGAAGTTAACGAAACCTGTGGTCTTGAAGACTCTTTCTGAGTCCACAAAAGAACGAACTAATCCGTACGTATTTCAGTCAAAATTTGCAGAATTAAAGGATAATTATAATGACTACCATTTCATATATACCGATGGCTCCAAACATGAGGACAAGGCTGCAGCAGTTATTGTCACAGAAAATAATACATTGAACACCACGCTCCCTGATGGGTCTTCTATTTTCTCTGCAGAAGTAAGAGCCCTGCAGCTAGCTATGCAAATTGTCAAGATTAGCCGCTATAAAAAATTCATATTGTGCGTGGACTCCATGTCAGTGCTTGAGTCACTAGAAAACTTACAGGTATCCAACCCAATAATTTTGGACTTGATAGAAAAACACGACGAAGTGGTAAAAGCTGGCAAAGAGGTAATATTTTGTTGGTTCCCGAGCCACGTTGGAATCCTGGACAACGAGGCAGCGGACAAAGGCGCCAAAGAAGCGTTAAACCAAGATTGCTTAGATTTCCTTATCAGATTTTAAGTGCTATATTTCTAGATATGTCAAAAATTTATGGCAACAACATTGGGATGAATAAAGCAACATTAAGCTATACCAAATTAACCCTGTTGTAGGCGCAATTTGCCCTCCCTAAATGGCCTTCGCGACGATATGGTTATTCACAGATTAAGAATAGGACATTCTTACACTATTCACAAACACCTCTTAAGAGGTGAACTACAACCCGAATGTATAAGTTGTCATGAACGGTATACAGTGAAACACATCTTGATAAATTGTATAGACTTCAATCACAATCGTCCCCGTTATTATACAGTTGATTCCATGAGAGAGCTCTTTGAAAAGTTAAATTCCAACAAGGTCCTAGAATTTTTAAAAGACATTAACATGTATTCCTATGTGTTGACCACCATTAAGTCTAGTTTTTAGTATATATAAGATTTTATTTTATAACGATTTTTAATCAATAAAGTATAAATTCGACAAAGTTACCAGGAATGACACAATATGACCTGCAACAGGTTGGCGGTGTCGTTCAACCAATCAAATAACTAACTAACTAACTTATAATCAACTTCAAGAGCTCGTTACAGCGGCCAATTTGAACTTGTACATTAACAATTAAACCTTATTAAAGGTCAAAGTTCAGGTCGAGACACAAACAAAAAATTATTTGAGCCGGCGATAAGGGGATGAATGAAAAACTGTCCACACTCCTCTAAATCTGACAAACCTTCAGTCAACCCCACGCAAGGCAAGTGAAACCAATTTGTCACAAAAGATGATAGAATCCGCGCTGTTTTTCACATCAGGAGAGTGTATTTCTTTTGACAGATACCACTCAAGTAAATAGGAGCCGCTCTAACTTTTCTGCTTTTCCCTTTTTTCCTCCTGTTTTTTCCCTTGCTTGTCGTTGGTTTTTGAAGCATATTTTTTCTCCATTTTGACCATAGCGTTGGAAATCGGGCGTCGGCCAAACTTCCTTTTTTAATTAATCTACTGATAAGCTGTGGTGCTAAGAAAATGCGAAAAAATAAACTCCAGTGTTCTGCTATTGGAGACCAAAACTGTAGATCAAAACAGACTTGCTCCAAATTATATTCCTGTAGACTATACACAAAAAAGTGGCACTTTGAAATTGACGTTATTGCCATTTGCGAATGAAGTTGTTGCGTTTTAATCGCAACAGTCCGCCCGAACATCGGTAGGTCGGATCGACTTTAAATTTGGTGTAGTTATTCCTCGGATAAGTTTTGGTTTTGGTTAAACAGTATTAAACTCATATAGAAAGTCAAGAAAGGTGCATAACGTCAACACCCCAACCCCCCCCCCCCTCCTCCTCTACCGTCTCTCCTTATATACTATCAAGAGGTCACGTGACCCAGTTAAACTTTGACCAATCAGAAACAAGGGACAAAATTAGCGTCAACTGCTTAAATTCCAACCTGGGAGATGGCTTGATAAAATTTTGTGTTTCAACATTTTAGAAAATATTTAATTCCTCCCTTAGAAAATAATAGAATAAAGAAACTGTTATTTAATGAAAACGCTCAGATTCACTGCTTTTTAACAAATATAAATTTTCTATTAAAAACCCTCAGTTATAAAAAAACAGCGAACTGACCACACGAATCGGACCCACGTGAAAGTTAAATCAGTGTTTTTATTTGCTGTTTCGGCCACAGCACGAGCGTCAAGGGTTTAATTTTATAATCAACTTCAAGAGCTCGTTACAGCGGTCATTTTGAACTTGTACATTAACAATTAAACCTTATTAAAGGTCAAAGTTCAGGTCGAGACACAATCAAAAAAGTACTTGACCCGGCGATAAGGGGATGAATAAAAAACTGTCCACACTCCTCTAAATCTGACAAACCTTCAGTCAACCCCCGCAAGGCATGTGAAACCAATTTGTCACAAAAGATGATAGTTTTTCACACCAGGAGAGTGTATGCATTTCTTTTGACAGATACATCCTGCTCGTGCCTATCAGCTGTGCACTCAATTATGATCCCCTCTAGGGATTCAAACTGGAATGGCCCATTTCAGTATAATGTGGCAGGGTAGTCCTGATATAGCGCTGAGATCGCTGAAAGGGACTTAAAACACCAATTAAACTAAACTTTGACAGATACCACTCAAGTAAATATGAGCCGCTCTAACTTTTCTGCTTTTCCCTTTTTTCCTCCTGTTTTTTGCCTTGCTTGTCGTTGGTTTTGGTTGTCAAGAACGTTTGACTGTAAAACATATTCTACTCAATTGTGCAGATTTTCAGAACATTCGTTCACGCTACTACAGTGTGAATTCCATGAAAGACCTTTTTCCAAAGGTAACACCAAGCAAAATTATTTCTTTTCTGAAAGAAATACACCTGTACAGCAAGTTTTAAATTGAACTTAGTTGGTTTTAGATTATACACTACTTTTTTGTCTATTTTAATTGATCTTAGTTTCAACTGAGTTTTCCAATAGCAACAGAACTGACAGAATACGACCCTAACGCGTTGCTGGTTCGTTAAACCAATCAATCAATCAATGGAAGCAGATTTTTTCTCCATTTTGACCATAGCGTTGGAAATCGGGCGTCGGCCAAATTTCCTTTTTTAATTAATCTACTGATAAGCTGTGGTGCTAAGAAAATGCGAAAAAACTAAGAAAATGTGAAAAAATAAACTCCAGTGTTCTGCTATTGGAGACCAAAACTGTAGATCACAACAGACTTGCTCCAGATGATATTCCTTTAGACTATACACAAAAAAGTGGCACTTTGAAATTGACGTTTTTGCCATTTGTCATTGAAGTTGTTGCGTTATGATCGCAACAGTCCGATCGAACATCGGTAGGTCGGATCGACTTTAAATTTGGTGTAGTTATTCCTCGGATAAGTTTTGGTTTTGGTTAAACATTATTAAACTCGTATAGAAAGTCAAGAAAGGTGCATAACGTCAACACCCTAAACCCCCCCCCCCCCCCTCCTCTACCGTCTCTCCTTATATACTATCAAGAGGTCACGTGACCCAGTTAAACTTTTGACCAATCAGAAACAAGGGACAAAATTAGCGTCAACTGCTTAAATTCCAACCTGGGAGATGGCTTGATAAAATTTTGTGTTTCAACATTTTAGAAAATATTTAATTTCTCCCTTAGAAAATAATAGAATAAAGAAACTGTTATTTAATGAAAACGCTCAGATTCACTGCTTTTTAACAAATATAAATTTTCTATTAAAAACCCTCAGTTATAAAAAAACAGCGAACTGACCACACGAATCGGACCCACGTGAAAGTTAAATCAGTGTTTTTATTTGCTGTTTCGGCCACAGCACGAGCCGTCAAGGGTTTAATTTTATAATCAACTTCAAGAGCTCGTTACAGCGGTCATTTTGAACTTGTACATTAACAATTAAATCTTATTAAAGGTCAAAGTTCAGGTCGAGATAAAAACAAAAAAAAATACTTGGCCCGGCGATAAGGGGATGAATAAAAAACTGTCCACACTCCTCTAAATCTGACAAACCTTCAGTCAACCCCACGCAAGACATGTGAAACCAATTTGTCACAAAAGATGATAGAATCAGCGCCGTTTTTCACATCAGGAGAGTGTATGCATTTCTTTTGACAGATACCACTCAAGTAAATAGGAGCCGCTCTAACTTTTCTGCTTTTCCCTTTTTTCCTCCTGTTTTTTCCCCTTGCTTGTCGTTGGTTTTGGTTGTCAAGAACGTTTGACTGTAAAACATATTCTACTCAATTGTGCAGATTTTCAGAACATTCGTTCACGCTACTACAGTGTGAATTCCATGAAAGACCTTTTTACAAAGGTAATAACAAGCAAAATTATTTCTTTTCTGAAAGAAATACACCTGTACAGCAAGTTTTATTTTGAACTTAGTTGGTTTTAGATTATACACTACTTTTTGTCTATTTACATTGATCTTAGTTTCAACTGAGTTTTCCAATAGCAACAGAACTGACACAATATGACCCTAACGCGTTGCTGGTTCGTTAAACCAATCAATCAATCAATGGAAGCAGATTTTTCTCCATTTTGACCGTAGCGTTGGAAATCGGGCGTCGGCCAAATTTCCTTTTTTAATTGATCTACTGATAAGCTGTGGTGCTAAAAAATGTGGAAAAAAAACGAAGAAAATGTGAAAAAATAAACTCCAGGGTTCTGCTATTGGAGACCAAAACTGTAGATCGAAACAGACTTGCTCCAGATGATATTCTTTTCGACTATACACAAAAAAGTAGCGCTTTTAAATTGACATTATTGCCATTTGTCAATCAAGTTGTTGCGTTTCAATCGCAACAGTCCGCCCGAACACTCTAGGTGGTGAACGTTGTCAGTGTTTGGTGCTTCATGCGTACTTGTTAATGTGCATTTTATTTCTAGAACCCTGATTCCACAGCACTCACATTTTACAATGCGGTGAAGCCATGAGAAAGAAACACGCCAGTGGCCTAAATAATCGACACAGCCCTAAATCAGCCCTAATCCACAGCCCTAAATCCGCAAGAGGTCTAATTTTCTGCAGCTGTGCTTTCCACCCGCCCGCCTTCTATATTTTAGAGCACGAATTTCACTGTAAGGCTTGGTGTACTGCAGAACCTCACTTATTGCGGCAGTCATTTCACAGGATGGGTCACGGGAATGTCATTGCATTCGAGAGTGTACCCTGTGAAATTTAGATGCCGTTATTCTGCTGCGACGTTGTGCGTTCCATACTGTTTTATTTTTATCCGTTTTTGATTTTTTTATGTTTTGAATTTGTTCTGGTTATAAAATTTCAAATTTTTTCAGTGAGTTCTTCTGTATTTTGTGACAAGTTTGCCCAATCTTCTATGGAAGTTGGAGCGAAGATAACAAGATTCGTACTGCGTGTCATAGGCCCCGGAAACTGCATTTCGTTCTGGAAGTGCGAATATGTCAAGTTTTTCAAGAAATTGTGTCTCCGTCATGTCTTTGTTGGGCTTTGCCGTTTCAAGTAAGCTCCGGGCTGCGCCGCTTATGCCGCGAGATTTCTCATCCAATTTGGGCTTGCTTATTTGCATATCGGCAACCTGGACAGCTTCAACCTCACCCTGCTTTGACACGTTCTATGTACGTGGTTTTGAAGTACAGGCCACCTCAGTTTTAGGAGCCGCTCTAACTTTTCTGCTTTTGCCTTTTTTCCTCCTGTTTTTTCCCCTTGCTTGTCGTTGGTTTTGGTTGTCAAGAACGTTTGACTGTAAAACATATTCTACTCAATTGTGCAGATTTTCAGAACATTCGTTCACGCTACTACAGTGTGAATTCCATGAAAGACCTTTTTACAAAGGTAACACCAAGCAAAATTATTTCTTTTCTGAAAGAAATACACCTGTACAGCAAGTTTTAAATTGAACTTAGTTGGTTTTAGATTATACACTACTTTTTGTCTATTTACATTGATCTTAGTTTCAACTGAGTTTTCTAATAGCAACAGAACTGACACAATATGACCCTAACGCGTTGCTGGTTCGTTAAACCAATCAATCAATCAATGGAAGCAGATTTTTTCTCCATTTTGACCATAGCGTTGGAAATCGGGCGTCGGCCAAATTTCCTTTTTTAATTGATCTACTGATAAGCTGTGGTGCTAAAAAAATGTGAAAAAAAAACGAAGAAAATGTGAAAAAATAAACTCCAGGGTTCTGCTATTGGAGACCAAAACTGTAGATCGAAACAGACTTGCTCCAGATGATATTCTTTTCGACTATACACAAAAAAGTAGCGCTTTTAAATTGACATTATTGCCATTTGTCAATCAAGTTGTTGCGTTTTAATCGCAACAGTCCGCCCGAACACTCTAGGTGGTGAACGTTGTCAGTGTTTGGTGCTTCATGCGTACTTGTTAATGTGCATTTTATTTCTAGAACCCTGATTCCACAGCACTCACATTTTACAATGCGGTGAAGCCATGAGAAAGAAACACGCCAGTGGCCTAAATAATCGACACAGCCCTAAATCAGCCCTAATCCACAGCCCTAAATCCGCAAGAGGTCTAATTTTCTGCAGCTGTGCTTTCCACCCGCCTTCTATATTTTAGAGCACGAATTTCACTGTAAGGCTTGGTGTACTGCAGAACCTCACTTATTGCGGCAGTCATTTCACAGGATGGGTCACGGGAATGCCATTGCATTCGAGAGTGTACCCTGTGAAATTTAGATGCCGTTATTCTGCCGCGACGTTGTGCGTTCCATACTGTTCCATTTTTATCCGTTTTTGATTTTTCTATGTTTTGAATTTGTTCTGGTTATAAAATTTCAAATTTTTTCAGTGAGTTCTGTATTTTGTGACAAGTTTGCCCAATCTTCTATGGAAGTTGGAGCGAAGATAACAAGATTCGTACTGCGTGTCATAGGCCCCGGAAACTGCATTTCGTTCTGGAAGTGCTGATATGTCAAGTTTTTCAAGAAATTGTGTCTCCGTCATGTCTTTGTTGGGCTTTGCCGTTTCAAGTAAGCTCCGGGCTGCGCCGCTTATGCCGCGAGATTTCTCATCCAATTTGGGCTTGCTTATTTGCATATCGGCAACCTGGACAGCTTCAACCTCACCCTGCTTTGACACGTTCTATGTACGTGGTTTTGAAGTACAGGCCACCTCAGTTTTAACGTCACTGGTTTTCCTCGCGTCACCAACTTTGAATAATACCGTTTCAACATGACTACGTCTGACCAAGCCCGGCAAAACACATGCAGTACGCTGACTGAATTTCTCCCTTTGCCTTTCGTACCAGCACCCAAACTTCATGGGGGACGTTGCGTAAGCGCATGGACGGAGCGCAATTCGCTTTTAAAATTTAAGAAGCAAAATGTCGAATCAGTTGAAATTGGGTTATATGTTGTGGTTCCGCTAGCTGTGTGTGTGTATTTCACCGTAAGTCCAAATAAAAGTCAGCCATTAAACAAACATGAGCAGGTTTATTACCTCTTCATAACTTTTTCCCAGTTCCAAACAAGACTCAACTGTTCTTCACTGTCTGTGCCACCGCCCCGAATGAACTGAGATATTTATACCAACGATTACATAACGCATAGTGATCGAATCAAGTAAAAAAAATAGAACTATTTAAACTGAATGTTTAAGCACAATGAAAGCTGGTAATAGATATTAAATTAATTTAGAGCTGTAATGGTGTGAAAAGACAAAAATAACACAAAAATACAACATATAGAAATATCTGAACTGTTGCCAAAAAAATAGTCCGGAGGTTCACTCTGTTCCGGAAGTTCTCAGAAGCGGCCTTTTCAAATGAGAGATGTCACATGGCTGAATTGCAAAGGTTAAATTAAATAATAAACTTCTATTTCTAAGAAAGAAAACAATAAATAATACATGAACGACAACATAAATATAAGCACCAAGATACAAAATAAACGAGGTAAGACATAAATGTTAAGTTTAAAAGTATACATTTCTACGGCTCCAAGCAACCAACCCCCGAAAGTCGAAGTAATACCCCCAAGAACATCTCCCCCAGTCTCATCAGAATGCGACCCGCATTCTTAACACAGACATACAGTTCCCTGTCCCCCCAAAAAATTCAAGTTATACCATGTATCATAACATCCCCTGATATATCAGATACGCACTATAAGTAATAAATCATTATATAGTAATAACATGTGAATTAAACTGAGCTAACTAAATGCACAATAACAACATTTGAGCGGAATTACTCTAGTGAAGTGCCACGCTATTTAACTCTACATCGAAGACACAATCGGGATCAAAAGATAACACTGGGTCTTGCACCACAAGGCCAACACCATCTACCACATCTAAAACCACCGCGCAAGCAGTGCTGTCATCTAAAGAAATGTCCAACACACTGTCCAGTGACAGCAGGCCTTCCGGCAGCTGCACGGAACCAACCTCTGTTCCGCGAATCCGATCGCGAATCGCCCCACAACAGTGCATTGACAAATGAATAGCTTTAAAATGGCAGACGCTACATTCGGAAATAGCTGTAAACCCGGATTCATGATGCACGTCCTCCAACTGACCCACGTTGTTATGCGACAATACGATGTGACGTGTCACGTCGCAGCGCCTCAGGGCTGTCAAGCCACAGCCTCTGCACTTAGAGGCCGTGTGCTTGAGGGAATGCGCTTCCCGGCGATGTCGTTGCAGGTTTGTAGCATACATGCCGCATGTACTACACACACCGGCTCTGTTAACACAGTGCAAAATGAAACATTTTAATAATACAATTTATGTTATATGTTAATACAAATCAGCGCTGAAAACAACTAACATCATTCTATTCAGAAATACATGCATGCACAAAATGATGTCACGAATTTTCTCCAAAGATTACGTTTCAATTGCTTAAAGCCGATACTAATTCCACTCATAGTCGTCGAATAAAAAAAATACAAATAGTCAAAGTGTAATTCAGTATCAGTTCCATAACTCTAACGAAATGCATTCCTTAATCAAGATCGTAATCCATTAGATGTTGCGGTCGTCGTCGAATGTGAAGGATGTCCGTAGATGTCTTCTCTGATCCACGAGACTCCTCTAGGGTGCTGTCTGCCGTTGATATATGCCCAGACACATTAAGCCCTTCCCTAGCATTGTCTGGAATCGGGTGTGGTTGAGACACGTTTACTGAATGCATGTTTTGGTTATCCTCTGTTTCAGGCACGTCGTCAAAAACAACCGAAAAATCAACAGTGTCAGGTGGTTCAGCGGCCTGGACCTCATTGCCATTGCTGTCAAGCCAACTGATGTCGACGGGTTCACGAGCATGATACAGTCGAAGCGTATCGAAATGAACCACCTTCCAATTTCGTTTATTCCTGTCAACTCCGATCCTGTACATGACATTAGACAAAGGTCGAATTACCACAAACGGTCCCTTCCATAAAGCCCTCATTTTGTTTTTAAGACCTTTCCTTTGGTAACATCTTGGTATAGAACCAAATCACCTGTTTTGTAACGACCATGATTACATTTCGAATCATAATACCGTTTTGCCGTTACCGAAGCGGTAATTAGCTTCTCCTGAGCTACCCTTTGTGTCTTCGAAATTAGGGACTGCAAATCAGCCGAATAGGCCTGCGCGCTCTGAATCTGATGCTCATAGAAAAACAATTGAACAGAAAATCAATAGGTTGGGTTATTTCCTTCCCGAAAACCATCATATTGGGAGTTTCACCTGTCACCGAATGCGGTGTTGCTCGGTAATACATCGCTGCTAATTCAATACATCTATCCCACGTACGTTTGTTCTTGTCGACTATGGTTGTAACGATTTCCATCATGGTGCGATTGGCCTGCTCCACCTGACCATCAGATTGAGGTCTCCCTGGGGTTGTACGCGTTTTTTATATATATTAAGTAGTGAACAAACGGCTTGAAATACCCTACTTTCAAAATTTGAACCCTGATCCGAATGGATAAAGGTAGGAATACCGAATCGACAGATCCACTCACGCACCAGCACATCACTTACTGTTTCGGCCTTTTCGTCCGGCAATGGGTAACACTCCTTCCATTTAGAGAAATAATCAGAAACAACCAGACAACATGTATTGTAGCGCACAGTTTGGGGTAGTGGACCACAAATATCCAATGCTATTCTTTCAAACAAAACACCGGAGACTTGAGTTTGCATTTCAGCTCTATTGTAACGAGGGGGTGGTTTATTCCTCTGGCACATGTCACAAGTTTTGACCCACCTATTGATTTCATTTCGAAATTTGAACCAAAAGAAGCGCTTTCATATTGCTAGATAGCAGCGGAGCTGCCCCGATTTGTCATGCACGGTAGCCAAAAGTTGAGAACGAAATTTTGTCGGAAGAAGACTTCTGTGCTGAACTAATATCATCACTAGTCAACTCCGAGTCAATTGATAAACAATAGACATTCTGCACTGGAGGAGGGGTAGTATTTGCTTCAGTATTCGTGCCTATGTCAGTAAACGACTTTTGCACATATTGTGCACACGCACACTTTTTGTTATTACAAGTGGGCCTTCTAGACAACGCATCGGCGTTGCTATGTTTATGACCTGGCCTTGACACAATCTGAACACCAAACTCCTCAACAGTTTCAATCCACGAAGACAGCTGATAATCTTGATTTTTGAAACTACGATGCCAAATCAAAGCACTGTGATCAGTTCTGACAACCATGTCCCTTCCCCACAAATAATTTCGAAAGTATTTCAAAAGATGTACCACAGCCAAGAACTCTGCGCGTTACGCAGTATTGCTTTTGCTCTTTAGACAGAGCCTGACTTGAGTACGCAATAACAGCTTCCCTACCATCTTGTTCCTGGCTAACAGCGTCCATAGCATAATCTGAACAGTCCGTATCTAAGATATATTTGTCCTTATCCCTGGGAAAGCCTAAAATAGGAGTACTTGTGAGTTTTCTTTCATGGTATCGAAAGATTTTTGACAATCTGGTGTCCATGGTGTCGATTGGAAATCCCGCCTACGCTTTCTCGGGACCCTAGTCAAATCATATAGTGGTTTTGGCTATATCGTAATAGTTTGGTACTAACTTCCTGTAATATCCACACAAGCCCACGAAACTCCTAACTTCATGGACACTTTTTGGAATAGGCCTTGCTACACCGTCTGCTAACACAATGTGCCCAAGAAACTCGACCTGCCTCCTAAATAAGTTGCATTTGTTCGATTTAAGCTTCAAGTTTGCAACCCTAAGCCTGTCCAAAACCTTCTGCAAACGCTCAATCATTTGATCCACATCACTACTCATAACGATAATGTCGTTTAAATAGCACATGAGAACTTTATAATTAAGACATCTCAAAACTGTTTCCATGAGCCATAACCCTCCATTCAAACAAGCCTTGTTTGGTAACCATTGCACTCTTTACACGAGCCTGTGGGGTATTTTCCACTTGATGGTAACCTGAAGGGAGATCAAGAGTAGTGAAATACTAATTTATCCAGTGTATCATGGATACGAGGGAATTGAAAAGCGTCTTTCACCGTCTTTGCGTTAAGCTTGCGGTTATCGACGCACATCCTAATAGACCCATCTTTCTTTTTCACTAGGACCAAGGGAGAAGACCACGGACCATTTCCCGGAACAATGCAACCCGACTCTACCAATTCCCCTACCTGTCTCAATTTCCTTCTCTTGTTCAGATGGAAACCTTCTTGGGGCATGCTTAATTGGGGTTCTGTTCCTGTATCTATGCCATGCTGAACAATGTTGGTGTACCCTTAAATCAGTCTCATCCTTAGCAAAAACGTCAAAGTTTTCCGTGAGTAATTTGGCTATATTTCCCTGACTCCCCTCCGGAATTTCAGATATGGACTGGTTGTACAAATCGAGCAAGTGATAAGGTTTTTTTGAAAACTCACCTGTTTGGATTCTATTTATGTTTTCAGGTTCTCTATTTCGGACAGTCTGTACTGTTTGTGCAGAATTTACAAGCCCCATACAAGTACCTTTATATATAGTTCTTGGTTCATTCATTGGATAGCAAATCCTCACCGGTATATCGGATCTTTCCGGAGACACCACTACCTTTGCTACTAACAGGGATTTACGCTGAACTAAACCTCTGCTTGGTTCGAGTATGACTTCAGAACCTTTCAATGACTTGCTAGTTTTACCACTAGCTATAATTTGTGGATAGCTACGGTTCTAGCACACCTCACAACTTGGGGTATTTCTCGATCATTTCTATCCATGCACCTCAGGTTCTCGTCACTGCACGTAAAACTATTTTCACTAAAGTCCAATTTACAACCAGTAGCAGTCAAAAAAGGCAACCCTAAAATCCCAACATCGTCGATATCAGCCACAAGAAACGAGCATTCGTTAACTCGGTCCTTGATGGTCACCATTAGTGATATCTTTCCATCTTTATTGAGTTGAGTACCACTCACAGACAGGACAGAAGATTCGTGAGGTTTCAAGCTACATTTTACAGAATCGGGTAATTTCTCGAAAGAATGCTTTGCCAAAGCAGAAATAGACGCACCCGTATCGATTAAAAATTTGAAAATTTTGCCACAGACGTGTACACTAGTGAAGAGGCCACCGTTAATTGCGGTGTCATCTGTTTGTTTTAAGCTTTCTGTTTTATAATCCGTTTGACTCTCCGGCTGCGCATTTCTACCGAGGGCGGTAGATGTCCCTACATTTGCCTCTAACTCATGTCTAGGGTGTAAATCCATGGAAAAACTCTCCTGAAAATTTCTAAATTTGATCTTTGATTCTAAAAAATTCCTTTGAAATTTCTGTTTTGGTTCAAAGGAGTTACTTTGAAAAATTTCGTTGTACCGTTGAGACTTCTGGCCCTGTTTTTGAGTACCTAGCGACCTTGAAACTGGCTTGGGGACGGTGTGGTCGTTCCATCCCGCGGCTGGGTGTTTAAAGGACAATTTCGGCGTATATGACCAACCTGACTACACCCAAAACAAACTCTAGAATCGACTGGCATCGGATATGTATTCGACTGCTGAAATCTAGAATGAGGGGAAACTGTATTGGGATGCTGTTGTAAACCATATGAACGGGTGTATACCGGTGGAGGCGGTACACTAGTGTCCACAAATTTCAACCCATTTGAATTGGTCCCCTCCTCAATTGAATTCAATCGCTCCATAATAGCTATTTAAACGTAACACCTTGAGTGAAAGTGATGTGTCAGAATAGCCTACTCCATTTTGTAGTCGTATATACACGGAATATACGACATTTCAATGTTGATCGTATGTGCACCGAATATACGACTTTTCAAATTGCCGTCGTATATACACGGAATATACGACTTTCAGTGCTCGGTAGTATATACACGGAATATGCAAGTTTCAATGTTTAGCAGTATATATACATGGAATATGCGACTTTTCAAATTGCGGTCGTATATACACGGAATATACAACTTTTCAAATTTATAACATCACCTTTTTTTAATTTGAGGAAGTGAGTATACACATAAGAAAGGTTATAAGACTTATAACCTTTAAAAAATATGAAGAAATCAATTTTTCTAAACTTTATTAGCAAACAAAGTCAAATTGATAGGTTGATTACATACTAATCGGTTTGTCGTGTTTGTGGTGTGTAAAATGATGTTAAGTGTAACTTTTAAAAATTATTGCACAAACACTGGAGTAAATAATTCTACACTTAAATGATCTTGAAGTAAGCGCCTAATACGTTCTGGACTTTTTTTGCGCTGGTGTCAACATAAACAACACTAGCAACACAGTCGTAACTCTCCACGACCCGAACTACTTCACTTCGTTACGAGTACTTTTACCACTAAACACTACTTTGTAATATATAAAACTTTAACAATTATTTTAATATCAACTTTCTGATATTTCACCAATAACTACATTCAAAACGCTAAAAATTAGCCATTTTCCCCTATTTTTGTGAATAAATTCCTACGCATCTGCCAAGGCAACATGTAAACAACCGCCATTTTCAAATACGAACATTAAATATGCATTTGATTCTTAAAGGTTTAGGGACGTTGTTCAAACCTCCCACAGCTGAAAACGACAATTTTATTAAATTTAGTAACTATAGTGGTACCATAAAAAGGTAATTTGGTAAATTAAACGAGAAATTAAGATAAACATTAGAACCTCAGCTGGTCACGAATCCCAGCTATCACGAATTATCACCCATAATTTTAGCTTATAATTTCCCCCTTAAAACGGTCTTAATTTCTAAAATAAATGTCGTGTAATATTTTTCAATACCAATTTTAGTTATTCCCGGCATATGAAATACAAAAAAACGTAATTCAAAAACTATAAAATGGAATTTAAAATAGTTTATAATTACTTCTGGTTTTCACAGAACCGCCAAATCACACGTTTTAAATAGCCGTTTAATCGTAAAAATACTGTTTATATGCCTAATAAATACCAAAACTACAAAGCATGATGCGCCTGAATTATAAACAAAATCTTTTTTTAAATAGTTTTCTACGAGTTTCATGAGTTTTGAACATGGCTTTCCCAGTCAAAATGGCAAACTTTTAACGTTCGAGTAAAAGTCTCGATGGTACTTGATCCCCAGACCAAACGATTTGAAGTCCCACGCTCTATCAACCACGCCACTGGACCAGTTGTACGACTGAGACCTGTCATTGAAATACACGTAAAAAATCAATATTTCAGTCCTGGACGAAATTCACATTATATTGCATCCTTACCAAAACCGCAATTTGGAAAGTCGTATATTCCGTATATATACGACTGAACATTGAAAGTCGTATATTCCTTGCATATACGACTGAACATTAAAAGTCGTATATTCCGTGTATATACGACCGAACATTGAGAGTTGTATATTCCGAGTATATACCAGCGAACATTATCAAGTTGTTAAGTCGTATATTCCGTGTATATACTACCGAAAATTGAAAATCGTATATTCGTAAAGTAGAAAAATTTTACACATCACTTTCACTTACGGTTTTACGTTTATATAATTTACTATAACGCCAGTAACTAATTGCCAATAAGCACTTGCTCTTAAAAAAAACAGGGTTTCTTATTTACTTGACATATTCTTATTTTAAATAATAGCTTGTTAAATATAAATGTCTATATAAGAAAGTGTTGGCAAGAAGAATGGGATAACGCAGTCAATAATAAATTACATAGGATTCAACCGCTGGTCGGTAAACAACAGAACTGTTTGGAAAATGTTAAAACTGATAGCATTATTCGTAGAGCAAGAATTTGGTATACATATATTACACACAGTTATTTACTAAAAGGAGAAGCACCAGTATGTATAGGATGTCAGGAACCTTTGACAGTGAAACATATTTTACTCGACTGTATTGATTTTAGTTTTACAAGGAATCAATATTTTAATGTGGAGTCGCTGGCGACACTTTTTTCCACTGTAGATAGTAGTAAAATTATTGAATTTTTAAAGGAAATTAATTTGTTTGATAAATTTTAAATGGCATGAGAATATAGAAATGGTTTAGACACAGTATGGCCTACATAGGCTGGAGGGTGTCATTAAACAAATTACTTACTTACTTAAACATATCTTAATAGACTGTACCGATTTCCAAGACGCCCGCTCACGTCATTTCTGAGCTGACTGCTTGACTCAGCTCTTTGATGAAGTAGAACTTAGCAAATTTATACAATTTTTAAAAGAAATCAACCTGTATCAGTATTTCTAGTCGTTTTCTTTACTTTATGATTTTAGAATATTCATGGTTTTAGCTTACCTTGATTTTAACTTGTAGCATTTTCTTCTAGTCACTGTTTACTGACATGTTCTGACACAGTGTAATCCGCTAAGGGTCGGTCGTGTCGTTAAACAAATCATTTAATTAACTAACTAACTCAGATTTCCTTATACCATCATCAGATTTTAAGTGCCATATTTCTAGATATGTCAAAAATCTATGGCAACAACATTGGGATGAACAAACCAACAATAAGCTATACCAAATTAACCCTGTGGTAGGGCGCAAATTGCCCTCCCTAAATGGCCTTCGCGAAGATATGGTAATTCACAGACTAAGAATAGGACATTCTTACACTACTCACAAACACCTCTTAAGAGGTGAACGACAACCCGAATATATAAGTTGTCAGAAACGGTATACAGTGAAACATATCTTGATAGATTGTATAGACTTCGTCCCCGTTATTATAGAGTTGATTCCATGAGAGAGCTCTTTGAAAAATAAATCCCAACAAGGTCCTAGAATTTGTAAAAGAGATTAACATGTATTCCTATGTGTAGACCACCATTAAGTCTAGTCCTTAGTATATTTAAGATTTTATTTTATAACGATTTTTAATCAATAAAGTATAATTTCCACAAAGTTACCAGGAATGACACAATATGACCTGCAACAGGTTGGCGGTGTCGTTAAACCAATCAAATAACTACCTAACTTACTGGTAGCTTTTGAAAAAGTTGTGCCGAAATAAGGGATACATCTGCACCAGTATAAAGTAAAGCATGCACATTCATTTTTCCAATTTTGAGGGAAACATTTTAGCATTTTGTTTATCAGTACTTGCAGAACTGTGGTTTATGTCCAGTGTCGAGTTCTGCGGCGCGATACTGGACTCTTAATTTCCCTGTTTTTATTTCTGGGCGGTGGGTTGATAATGAGATTTGCGTTTTCTGCATTCCTTCAACACATGTGCGGGGATGTCACAATACAGGCAGATCGGCTTGCCATCAGATGTCCATTTTCTTTCTTTTCGAGGGTGATTTTGTGGGAGAGTGATCTATCTCTTTTTTATTTGGATCTACTTTGTGCTCCACTTTGGCAATCAACAAGTCAAGTTTTTCATCCAAAGTTAGCGGTGGAGGAATTGGAGCGCGTTTGAGTGCCTCTTCTAGCTGAGCACACAGTTTATCAAGCCTATCGTTGAGGAGATTATTCCTACTTTTTGGATTTCATCGACGTCCATCGGTTCGTCGGTATGTCGTCTCAAGGAGAAATGTTTATTTGTTTGTTGTTCCCTAGTGGCAGCTTGTACTGCAGCGTAAAAATTTTAAGATTTTAGCCTAATTAACCTTTTCGTCGCGGTGTCATCATACTCATCGTCAATAAGGGCCTCAGTCAAACTGTTTTGGATAATGGGGTTATTCCGATCCTGTGCGGGGTAAGCCTCTTCAGAGAGGGACCTTATTCTCTCGGAAAAGCTCTGTATTGATTTCCTTTCTTTTGTTTAATTCTACGCAATTTTTGAAGTGCTATATGGGCATCGCTTACATCTGAATACTGTTGAACAAGTATAGCGCGGAGCTGTTGCCATGCTATATTTGGATTGGCTCTAATTGTCCAGAGAAATGTTCGGCAGCGGGGTCTTTTAACGATTGAAGGCACAGCGGTATCATTGTTCGGTTATCCGCATTTACAGCTTGCTGAACTTTTTCTACATCGTTCAACCATTCACGGAACCTACGACTACCGTCGCCATTAAAATCACTAATTCTCTGCCCTAAACGCCCTGCTCGTAGTTCCATTTGAAGCTGTGGAAGGATTGTTGGAGGGCGAGAACTGGGAGGTTTGAATGTTGCTCGGGGAGGACATGGGGCGGGTGTGGTTCAACCATTTTCACTGGTATAGGCTAATTTCTGTGTCAACAAAGTTCTGCAGAAAACCTGTCTACTCTGCACGCGGAAGCTTGTGATACTTTCCAATAAACCGCAGCCAAAGTGTTGTTACTTGTGTTTTAGCTATTACCAGTTATAAAAACTTTTCTGTTAACTTTATCCAATAAAATGATACACTCTTTTTCAGTCATATAATCAAGCAACTGATAAACTATTTGCTGTAAATCGTCGAAGATATGATCAGTAAAGACATCGAAGGGTAAAATCAAAGTTTTGTCAAGTGATACTTCATGAACTAATCACTTTTCGAGCCTGAAGATATAACAATACAGTCGGATCCGCGTAGTATGAAGTCGTCGGGACCGAACAAAATACTTCATATTACGCGAACTTCATATTACACGAACTTTACAATGCAATACCCAAGTGTTTGATTACGGTATTGGTACGCAGTAGCTTGGAATCAAACGACTGTTTTATCTGCTTAAAGACTGCCAAAGTGCAATTGCGACCCTTTTGTGATCGCCCCACCCTTTCGTAATGCCTTTTATAAACAAAAATCCCACTTAGGGGAACTTAGCAGTCTAAGTTTGCTGTTTAAGTTCAACTCCTACATAGTGGGAAATAGATTTTGGCAGGTGTTTGCTCACGCAAGCATTAATGTCAAAGTCCATTTTGAGATTTTTGTTTGAACACAGTGTTGTATAGCTGTTTTTCTATTATCTTGAAATGGAACACCCCAGCAGAGACCGTAATAGACTTGTGATTATGTGTATCTGTATGTGCACCTGAGAGAGACACGTTCCTTATTTATCGCTTAAAAATAAGGCAATCTGTTTGTGTGTCGGCCCAATTTGCTAAGCAGTTTGTTGAGGTGTTCTTCATTAATTGTACTTCAGCACCATCGAGACGCGCATTTGCCGTGGATTGCAACCCCTTTGTGTCGTTGGAGGGCAGGACATCCTGGTGTGCTGAGGTAGCTTTCACTGTGCTTCATTATAAGCACAAATAGGGGGGGTTCTTCAGCTAGACGGGCGGTCAGAATGGCCCGGTCTGATCATTAACGGCTGGTCATAACGGTGTTTATTCACTGTCGTTTATATGGCTCGCTCATGGGTCAATCCGTACCAAAGAGGTGCGTGAGTGTCACAGGTAACTTAGTCCTAGGTAGCGTATGCTGCTGCCAAGTAAGGTGCTCAGTGTAAGGGCGGGACTGGCAGGCCTGGGAGAAATTTAAACCGAACTTTATGGCTTCCAAGAAAAAAGACAGAGTCCGATTCGGACTCTGATAATCAAACAAAACCGACAGAAACGCAACCATTGGCCAACGATTGTTGGCCGAGATTTATCGTAATTGAGCCGGAAGAGAAACCAATGAAGCTTTCACCTTTTGCGATTCAAAAAGCGATTGTTGCTTTAGCTGGCGAACCGAAAACAATTAAAAAGCTCCGTTCTGGATATTTACTTATTGAAGTAGGAAAGAAGAGTCACGCAGAAAATTTATTGAAAACACCTTTGTTTGCTGGCGTGCCTGTCGTTTGTTCACCGCATAAGAACCTTAATTCAAGTAAAGGGGTCTTGCGGTGTACAGTGCTTCGAGACTGCAGCGAGGAAGAAATTCGTGACGAACTGATGGAGCAGAACGTTACTGATGTCAAACGAATAACGGTTACTAGAAATGGAAACAAAATTAACACCAACATTTTTATTTTGACTTTTGGCACATCAAAATTACCATCATCAGTTAAAGTGGGCTATCTGAATTGTGAAATCGAAATGTACATACCCAATCCACAACGCTGTTCTCTTGTCAAAAGTTTGGACATACAAAATTTAGCTGCAAAAGAAATGAAATCTGTGTCAAATGTGGCCAAGAAGATCATGATCAGACATCATGCATGAATTCGGCAAAGTGTGTCAATTGTCAAGGGGATCATATAGCTTCATCAAAAAGTTGTCCTGTTTGGCTGAAAGAGAAAGAGATACAACGGTTAAAAGTAACAAATAACATCAGTTTTCTAGAAGCTAGGCGGTTGTTTAACTTGAATTTACCAGCGGCGATACAAAACCGCCAATTTGCTGCTGCAATCTCAAAGGCAGTTACTTCAACAGCAACGCAAACTGATTTCACTTGGCATTTGAAAGAACAGTCTATGGAACAAATCGAAACGGCGAATGAACGATTAAGGAGCTCTTCAGTTCAAACTGTTACACCGATCGGGAATTTAAAGAGACCGAAACCGAGTGTACCAACAAAGCCAGCTGTAACATCTGTACGAGCTAGAGTGAATAAGGGATCAAAAGATCCAATCTACATGCACAATAGATTTGGAGGTTTGGATGGAATGGACACCATGGAAGTTCCTGCCCCCAAGACTTCAAAATCCACTCAAAAAAAAAAAAAAAACAACAAGACAAATCAGGAAAAAATGGGGAGATGGGTGAGTAGATAAAAGAACATCTATCCACAAAACCCAGTGTTAAATTGAAAGAAAAACACACAGGAAAAGATAAGTAATGAAATCGGCAGTGATACAATGGAATTGTAGAGGATTTAGATCAAATTTTGATGAACTTACTCTTCTTATTCAACTTTTCTTTCCTATAGCGTTTTATTTACAGGAAACTTTTCTCTCACCGAACACGGACATTTCCATTAAAAATTACACATCTTATCATTCAACACCACCCACAGTTGATAACAGACCAAGAGGTGGAGTTTCGGTGATAGTAAGAAATGATATTCCACAGAGTGAAATTCAATTAAATACTAATTTACAAGTTAAAGCAGTCAGAGTTACTACCGATAAAACAATAACATTATGTTCGGTTTACGTTCCGCCAACGTCCGATTTGAAGCAGAATGAAATAGATGATCTTTGGTATCAATTGCCTAAACCATGTTTGTTCCTTGGAGACTTTAATGCTCATAGTATTTTATGGGGTAATAAAGATGTCAATAAGAAAGGAAAAGCTATAGAGAAATTATTAGAGGAGCAAAATATTTGCCTTTTTAATAATAAGTCTCATACTTGCATTCATCCCGCTACAGGATCAAAAACTGCAATAGATCTTTCGTTATGTTCTCCTGATATTTTTGTTGATTATGAGTGGAAAGTATTAGACGACCTTTATGGAATTGACCATTTTCCTATCATTTTAAATGCTTTTCCGAGAAGTATTAACCAAAATACTCTTAAGTGGAAACTTGATAAAGCTGACTGGACTGAATTCAACAGATTATGTCATGAAAACATTAACAATGAAATTTTTGAAAATGTTTCTGATCCAATAGCCTTATTTACAAATATTCTACAGGTTATAGCTTTAAGAACAATTCCTAAATCCTCTGCAAATCCAAGTCTTCCGAAAAAGCCTTGGTTTAATGATGAATGTAAACAAGCAGTACATGAAAGGAAGAAAGCATTGGACAAATTTTCAAGACAGCCTAACCTGAAAAATAAACTTGAATATAAACGATTACAGGCTGTGTCGAAAAGAACAATTCGTTCAAATAAAAGGCAAACATGGCAAGAGTTTGTAGCTGATCTGAATGATAAGACATCAGTAAAGAAAGTGTGGGACAAAATTCGTAAAATTAAGGGAAAAGATATAAGTACAGTGAAACATTTGAAACAAGACGATACATTAGTCACTGACACAAAAGAAATAGCAAATATTTTAGCCAGTAATATCTCAAAAAATTCTTCATCTGATAACTACACAAGAAAATTTCAGCAATTTCAAGAACTATCTGAGAAAGTTAATTTGGATTTTTCTTCCAGTAATGATGAAATTTATAATTTACCATTCGAACTAATAGATCTTAAAAATTCTTTTGATAAAGCAAAGGATACTTCATCCGGTCCTGTTGATATTCATTACCAAATCATTAAACATCTTCCAGAAAATAGTAAAAATGTTCTTTTAAACATTTTTAATAAGATTTGGGAAGAAGGTTCTTTCCCGACATCTTGGAGGGAAGCAACAATTATTCCTGTACCAAAACCTGGTAAATATGTATTCCTATGTGTAGACCACCATTAAGTCTATTTTTAGTATATTTTTTAGTATATTTAAGATTTTATTTTTCAATCATTTTTAATCAATAAAGTATAAATTCGACAAAGTTACCAGGAATGACACAATATGACCTGCAACACGTTGGCGCTGTCGTTAAACCAATCAAATAACTAACTAACTAACTTGGATTTTTCTTCCAGTAATGATGAAATTTATAATTTACCATTTGAACTAATAGATCTTACAAATTCTTTTGATAAAGCAAAGGATACTTCATCCGGTCCTGATGATATTCATTACCAAATCATTAAACATGATTTGGGAAGAAGGTTCTTTCCCGACATCTTGGAGGGAAGCAACAATTATTCCTGTACCAAAACCTGGAAAAGACCCCACTAATCCTCAATGTTATCGACCGATTGCACTGACAAGTTGTCTGTGTAAGACCTTGGAACGAATGATAAATGAACGACTGATGTGGTACTTAGAAAGCAACAAATAAATAACAAATGCACAAAGTGGTTTTAGACGCCAACGTACTACAAATGATCATCTACTTAAATTAGAAACTTTTATCAGAGAAGGCTTTATTCGGAAGGAACATGTCGTTGCTGTTTTGTTTGATTTGGAAAAGGCGTATGATACAACTTGGAAATATGGCATTCTAAAAGACCTTCATAAAATGGGTCTAAGAGGACGCCTTCCAAGTTTTATTGGAAACTTTTTAAAAAATCGGCATTTTAAAGTGAGTATTGGTTGTACATTGTCGGATCCTTTTAATCAAGAGGAGGGTGTGCCCCAGGGCAGCATTTTATCAGTGACTTTATTAATTATCAAAATTAATAGCATAGTGGAGACTCTGAAAAAACAGATAGATCGATCATTATTTGTAGATGACTTCGGTATTTGCTATCGAGGGAAACGCATGAGTCTTATAGAGCGTCAGGTACAGCAATGTATTAATAACATTCAAAAATGGGCTGATGAAAATGGGTTTAAATTTTCAAAAACGAAAACAGTTTGTATACATTTTTGTGAAAAACGAATAGTCCATCCAGATCCAGAACTGAGTATAGATGGAACTTGCATTCCGGTAGTGAAGGAAGCAAAATACCTTGGTTTAATTTTCAACTCAAAATTATCATTTATTCCACATATAAAGTATTTAATAACCAAGTGCCAGAAAGCACTCAATTTACTAAAAGTGGTGTCAAATGCTACATGGGGAACAGATAGAAATACAAAGATGATGTTGTATAGAGCTCTTATTAGATCCAAGTTAGATTACGGCTCGGCTGTATATGGTTCAGCGAGACCGTCTTACCTTAAAGTGCTTGATCCTATACAAAATCAAGCTTTGAGATTATGTTTGGGAGCCTTTAGAACGTCACCAATGGAGAGTTTGAGAGTTGAAGCTAATGAACCGTCATTGTATCACCGTAGAATTAAGCTTTCAATCCAATATGCAATAAAACTGTATTCTAATCGAGATAATCCGACACGTGAAATTGTATTTGCACCAAGTTATGGCGACCTGTTTGAAAATAGACCAAATACTATACCCACGTTTGGACTTCGAGTAAAGCCACATTTAGAAAATGCTAACATCAAAATGGAGTGTGTTGCAGAGTATACAGTTTCGAAGCTACCATCTTGGATTTAAAAAATACCAACATTTTTGACAAATTTGGGTAATGATTAGAAATCAGAGACAGATCCTTGGGTTTTTAAAAGCAAGTTTTTGGAAATTAAATCATCTTTCAAAGATTATACACAAATATACACTGATGGATCAAAATTGGACGAAAAAGCAGGTGCTGCAGTTGTTACAGGCAATCATACTTTTAAAAAGAGACTACCAGATTATTCATCGATATTCACGGCAGAACTTCGTGCAGTGCATATGGCCTTTTTGGACATCAAGATTAGTCAAAAAACAAAATTTATAATATTCATGGATTCCAAATCTGTTATTGATGCAATGAAAAATCGTGACACTGACAACCCAATTATACAGATGCTTTTAGAAATATATTGGCGTATAAATAAATATATTGTTATGTGTTGGATACCTAGTCATATTGGTATAAAGGGCAATGAAAAGGCTGATAAAGCAGCCAAAGAAGCGTTAGAGTTACCTATAACACCATTCTTTATTCCTTACTCGGATTTTAAACGAAATATAAATTTATATATAAGAAAGTGTTGGCAAGAAGAATGGGATAACGCAGTCAATAATAAATTACATAGGTAATTTGTTGTTTACCGCTGGTCGGTAAACAACAGAGCTGTTTGGAAAATGTTAAAACTGATAGCATTATTCGTAGAGCAAGAATTGGGCATACATATATTACACACAGTTATTTACTAAAAGGAGAAGAAGCACCAGTATGTATAGGATGTCAGGAACCTTTGACAGTGAAACATATTTTACTCGACTGTATTGATTTTAGTTTTACAAGGAATCAATATTTTAATGTGGAGTCGCTGGCGACACTTTTTTCCACTGTAGATAGTAGTAAAATTATGGAATTTTTAAGGGAAATTAATTTGTTTGATAAATTTTAAATGACATGAGAATATAGAAATGGTTTGGACACAGTATGGCCTACATAGGCTGGAAGGTGTCATTAACCAAATTACTTACTTACTTACTTACTTATTCCTTTCTGGGATTTTATATCAAATATAAATGTCTATATAAGAAAGTGTTGGCAAGAAGAATGGGATAACGCAGTCAATAATAAATTACATAGGATTCAACCGCTGGTCGGTAAGCAACAGAGCTGTTTGGAAAATGTTAAAACTGATTGCATTATTCGTAGAACAAGAATTGGGCATACATATATTACACACAGTTATTTACTAAAAGGAGAAGCACCAGTATGTATAGGATGTCAGGAACCTTTGACAGTGAAACATATTTTACTCGACTGTATTGATTTTAGTTTTACAAGGAATCAATATTTTGATGTGGAGTCGCTGGCGACACTTTTTTCCACTGTAGATAGTAGTAAAATTATTGAATTTTTAGAGGAAATTAATTTGTTTAATAAATTTTAAATGACATGAGAATATAGAAATGGTTTAGACACAGAATGGCCTACATAGGCTGGAAGGTGTCATTAAACAAATTACTTACTTACTTACTTACTTACTCTAAGAGGACGCCTTCCAAGTTTTTTTGGAAACTTTTTAAAAAATCGGCATTTTAAAGTGAGGATTGGTTGTACATTGTCGGATACTTTTAATCAAGAGGAGAGTGTGCCCCATTGAAGCATTTTATCAGTGACTTTATTTATTATTAAAATTAATAGCATAGTGGAGACTGAAAAAACACATAGATCGATCATTATTTGTAGATGACTTCGATATTTGCTATCGAGGGAAACGCATGAGTGTTATAGAGCGTCAGTTACAGCAATGTATTAATAACATTCAAAAATGAGCTGATGAAAATGGGTTTAAATTTTCAAAAACGAAAACAGTTTGTATACATTTTTGTGAAAAACGAATAGTCCATCCAGATCCAGAACTGAGTATAGATGGAACTTGCATTCCGGTAGTGAAGGAAGCAAAGTACCTTGGTTTAATTTTCGACTCAAAATTATCGTGTATTCCACATATAAAGTATTTAAAAACCAAGTGCCAGAAAGCACTCAATTTACTAAAAGTGGTGTCAAATACTACATGGGGAGCAGATAGAAATACAAAGATGATGTTGTATAGAGCTCTAATTAGATCCAAGTTAGATTACGGCTCGGCTGTATATGGTTCAGCGAGACCGTCTTACCTTAAAATGCTTGATCCTATACAAAATCAAGCTTTGAGATTATGTTTGGGAGCCTTTAGAACGTCACCAATGGAGAGTTTGAGAGTTGAAGCTAATGAACCGTCATTGTATCACCGTATAATTAAGATTTCAATGCAATATGCAATAAAACTATTCTAATAGAGAAAATCCCACACGTGAAATTGTATTTGCACCAAGTTATGGCGATCTGTTTGAAAATAGACCAAATACTATACCCACGTTTGGACTTCAAGTAAAACCACATTTAGAAAATGCTAACATCAAAATGGAGTGTGTTGCGGAGTATACAATTTCGATGATACCATCTTGGATTTTAAAAATACAAACATTTTTGACAAATTTGACTAATGATAAGAAATCAGAGACAGATCCTTGGGTTTGTACAAACAAGTTTTTGGAAATTAAATCATCTTTCAAAGATTATACACAAATATACACTGATGGATCGAAATTGGACGAAAAAGCAGGTGCTGCAGTTGTTACAGACAACCATACTTTAAAAAGAGACTACCAGATTATTCATCGATATTCACGCAGAACTTCGTGCAGTGCTTATGGCATTTTTGTTTTTGATTATTAGCTGACCATTAGTTGACCATCCTGTCCGCGGCACCATAAATTTGTAACATAATTCGATCGGTATCTTCGGTTGGTCGGATAAAATTAAATGTCCTTGTATTCTAGGCTGATCAATTTTTATTTAGCTACTTTTGACAGAAAAATTAAAGTTACAATATTTTGTTATTTTTGTGATCAACTATCCCAAACGTAATGCGTCTTCATGATAAATTTATAACATGGTATAGTGGTTCTTTAGTACTTCGCTTTTACATTGATTTCTTTCTTCATTGCTTCGACTTCAGGTTTCCCAGAAGATTTCTTAAAACTTTACAAAGTCCGCGATTGTGTAATTCTAAGTTATGATCACGTGCGAGTTGTCAGCGAAAGTTAGTTGGCGGTTTCCAAACTTTGGTAGCGCAAGAATCAAAACTGAGATCCAACTGAGATGCTGGGGCGGGGAGCAGCCTTATATTGGGGAGGGGCGGAAGTGCCGAAGCGTCACAATTTCCAGGGGCTTCCGGGCCAAAATTCCTCACGTCTAGGGACGGAAATGTTTAGTTTTATTTTCGACATCTTCTGGGATTTAGGATGACATTTAATGATTGTTATAAATGGGTTTCCTGATCTATGCTTGAGAGAACCAATTCAATTGATACTATTTTTGGGTGTTCTGTCACATAACTTCAGAATTTAGATGGTTGTTTACCGACCTTTTGCCAGCTCATATCACTGCCTCTCATAATGCGGTCAACGCTCGGAGGGAAAGGTCCATTAAAGTTGTAATAACACACACAGCTGTCAGCTATACATCAATGTGCCTTGATTGGTCCAAAAATGAACAAAGCTAACCTAGATCGACTTTTAACTATTAATACTTACGATTTGAAGCACCCCTTTTACCCCTGCCTTTCCACCTATCCTAATTGTCTGAACAGAGCTGGAACTTTTTCTTTATATACTGCTAATTCACCTTCCTATCTTAATATCATGCTAATTTATTGATGCATTTTATGAAAAGGCAAGGGTAAAACATTTTTTGGTTACAATTTGCATTACAGAAGAAACTAGAACTGATGCTTAGACCTAGGCATTTCTCTGTATTCCGTAAAAATAACTGTGAATGCCGCAGTTGAGACAAATGGTAGTTTTAACTGAAAGTTTTTTTCTCTTCTCAAAAGTACGTCTCCTAAATAATCACTTTCAATTATGTTTTTATGAATACGTACATCATTCTATTTATTTATTTATTCCACCTACGGAGACTGAAGAATTTTTTTATGGTTTTATTTATTTGTTTTTGTTGGCGTGATTATCGTTCTGGTGACATTTTGACAAACATCTAAATCTCGCTAAAAGTTCTCCTGCAGTCAATTAACTATTTTTATTGCATCACCTTATCTGCTGTGCTATTTACACCTTCCCTCTCCCCTCTACTCACATGTGTCTTCACACCAAATGTGTGGAAAGTTGGTGTGCATTCTTGAACGGAAAGTTCCATAAGTCCACTTGCGTCATGCGATTGAGATGTTTGTCATAGTGAGGATTAAAATGGTTTTGCTAATTTTTATGTCGCTTATTGCAATATGCCCTGGTGCTTGCTACCAAAAAGGAGAAACACAATGTCGTGTGTCGGTCACTTAAGTGTAGATCGTATTTACATAGAAGTTCACACTCTAATAATTCGGGATTTTGTTTTCAGACGGATGGAGGTCTAAAAGGTTTTTCCATCTGTAAAAGCGATTGAAATATTCGGAAGGTTTCAAAATATAAACTGTGACACTTTAAATGAAATGGAAATATACTTAGTGGGGTGTAGTACATTCACAACAATAAACGTAAAAGGGACGAGTGGATACGACAGTGACTCCTCAGCGTTCGACTCTGACAGTAACTATTTCACGACAGTTTCTGAAACCCGTTTTTCAACTGTCGTAACTATAGTGTTTCGTAAAAACAATTATAATGCCTGAGATTATAGAAGTAAGAGATATAACTGGATATGACAGTGCATTGATTGTTACTGTTATTTTGCTTGTGTTTTTCTTGCCGTTTATGAGTGTTTTTGCTTGGCGAAGGCTTGCCGCTTCCTGCGGACGACTTCCCCCCTAATATTCAAGAATTATCACTTATGAGTGAAATAGACGAATCACCAATCTATCCAGTCTCTCCTCGCTCAGTCATATCCCTTTCTGATCCTCCGTCACCTAGGAATTCCACATCGTATTATGAGGATATTGATTTGGATTTTCTTCAATACCGGCCCCGCCTCATTGTGCCCATAGATCCTAAACCTGAGGAGAAGCACCAGGAGGAAGAGGCACTATGGCCACCTGCACATCATCGAACCCGATCCACATGCTGATTCATACCTCGTGCCAGAGCCCATCGATCCTGGAGCCAATCCGGAGCCTCATATTCCAGCACAGTCATTCATTGAACAACCACAAAATGAGTCGGAGTCACCTGAAGAGTCCAGTCAAAGGAACAACCCTACCACAAGTTCCCACCCTAACGTGCTGCACTCTATAGAGGCCCACAAGGAGCTCCTACCTACCACACAGCCTAGCGGAGAGTCCTTGCCCCTTCCGCAAGTGGGGACGGAACACCTCGACCTCCTTTTAGCGTGAGGAGATTAAGAAAAAATAAAGAGTACTGATAAATTTGAGAAAAGGATCATCGTTCAGGGGTATCATTTTACTTTTGATTTTGAGTTTGATTATCTACAGCAACGTCTGATTATGGAGTAACGTTTTTTTATCCTAGGTCTGTTCATGTACTCATACCGGGGCGAGTGGGGGTGGGAGTGGGGAAGGGGCAGTAGGTATCATTTTACTTTTTGAGTTTGATTATCTGTGGTTATGCTAGGACTGTTTATGTACTCATTCCGCTGTGGGTTACTTGAGGGTTGGGTGGGGGGGTGGGGGGGGGGGGGGTAGTAGGTAGCATTTTTATATCTATGCTTATCCTAGGACTGTTTATTTACTCGAATCGCTGCGGGTCAAGGGGGCGGGGTTGGGGGGTAGGGGGTAGCATTTTTATGTGGGCTTATCCTGGGACTGTTCATAACGGTGACTGTTGCCATTTTTCTATTTTATAAGGCATTGTGAAGTTACAATATTTTTAAAATTTATAGAAGGCTAACTGAAATTAATAAAAAGGATGGAGATTAAGGAATTAAGTCACGTCGTGCTTGTTCGTGACGTCATAATACACCGCCTCGATCAACAGATCTTAGCATAAATATTATAAAATAAAGGGTCAAGATAAATATAACGCGTCGCGCTTGTTCGTGACGTCTTAATACACCGTCTCGTTGAATGATGGCAAAAACATATAGAGTAAAGGGTTAGGGATCTTTATTTCTCAGTTAGCAATAGTGTCAATTGTAATTAATAATTAATTATAAAACAGAGTTCATAAACTGTTCAAGATACTTTCGCGTATTTCCCTCCATTCTTTTTTTCAAGTTCAATTTATCCTTAAGTGTAATAGTGTTTTTAAAAAAAATTAACGAAATTATTGTTTACCTTTTTATACAAATTAAATTTAGTTTCAAAACATAAATCATGAAAATTAATCAGTGTTACTTTGTTAATGCAGCTGAAACAGTTATTATTCTAGTTCATACACTGTCACTAGGTGTTTCCTCTCACCTTCAACAACTCTGAGTTCCTCCACAATCCTGACGGAGTTGTTAAACATCACTTTAGCGACTATGTCGCAACTAATGCGCGATGTTCTGCGTCTTCTCTCTGCACTTACATCCAAATACAGTTCTAAGTCAAATCCAATCATTTGGTCGGTTATGGGTGCGTTTAAACACACATACCCATTTCGCCGCATTGAGCTACACAGACGAACTTCACCCCTCAATTGACGCGATAACAAACGGAATTCGAGTCCCGTATTGACGCGGAATATCTTGTCGTTGGTTGACAGTTCATTGCCGTTGTTTGTCAGTATCTGAGACCTCGTGATGTTGTAGCGATACATCGAAGCTGGTCCTGGCTCCGCTCGAATCCATCTCATTAATTGACGTCTGACCCTGACCGTTGCGTACCATTCGATGAGGGTTTTGGGCTCCATGGCTTCGAAAATATCATCCAGCGATTCTTGTCCTTGGTCTTCGTAAAATTGTTGGACGTACTGGTTGTACGCAATTTGCAAGTGCATGTGAAATGTTGCACTGGAGTTGTTGAACTCGTAACTGGAACGAACTTCTGAATTCATATCCTTTTTAATAAAAATTCGGTTATATAGAAACTTAATTTGAGTAGCGATTGAGTCAGATGGACTATTACAAAGCAGTGTTGAGCAAAACGTGAGGGGTCGGGTTTAAATAAGTCAAACGTGGAAATGACGTTGGACTAATAAAAACTTCCGTTGTGTTAGTAAGGCCTTTACCGGGTTTTTTATTTTATATAAATATATATTGAAGAATAATATTTCCGGATATTATATTTTATATAAATATATATGGAAGATTAATATTATTCCGGGTATTTTGTGTTGTATAAATATGTGTTGAAGATTAATATTTTCTCGTGAGATCTCACAGTGTCCTTTTCATCTTAATCCTATTCATCATTAACAAAGAGTACATTGTTTTGGCGAGTATTTTCAAAACCATAACCACTGTCGATGCGTCTATTGTTCGTATATTTCACTGTTGATGTGGCCCAAAGAAAGCAGTCTATGAGAATTGAAGCAAAAGGAGCATTTATGACTGAACCCATGAAAGAGATCGTGCCAAAATCGCACCCATTTCCAGTAATCGGGCTCTCTGTTTAGAGCATACTCACTAAGACTGCGTGCAAAATCGTAAAATACATCAGTTGGTGGTTTAGGCAGGTACTTGAAGAGAGAAGCAAAGGGGTCCTTTCTTTCCTTATATCCATGAATGAGATGAAACCCGTAAGAATGTCCGTGAATATGGCACACCCACAAAAACATATAAGAATATCCCCCTCTACCAACAGTAGGATAAATCTTTGAACATACATCAACTAATGGCTTGTCATCCAAGTTATCACCCCCGCTGAAGCGATACTGAGGAACTGTTTTCTTCTTATTTCACATGTAAATAAAGAATTGCATAAACATGCAAAAGTGTTTTTTGCGAAAGATGCGAACCAGTGTACTTAACACACTGAATGAAACTATTGAATTGTTCGCATACAGTAAAACCTCGATAATTCGAACTGGTTGGGACCGAAGGAATTGGTTCGAATTAACCGGGGTTCGAATTAACCGGGGATCGGTTTTCAGTATAGGTGGTTTTGGTCATTTATACAGTCAAAAGGTAATATATTTTGTTTAACAATATAAGGTGTCTTGTACGTATATCTGCGTGTATTTTAATGGTTTGAGACGCGAAATGAAGCAAATTTTAATGAGCATAGCCCTTTTATTTTATTGAACTCAAATCTACATAGGTTTAAGATACATGTATGTAAAGTCTAATGCCATGATCAAACCACATGCAATTCTAAATAACATAGAAACTATGTAAACTATGTAAACTATGCACCAAAATTCACTGTTTCTTGAAGAAGTCTGTGATGTTCTGTTGCGTGGCACGGGTCGCGCGATGCCTTTCTAAGAAAGATATCACTGAGTTCACCTGGTTGAAGGCGTCATTGGCATTGGGGCATGTGCCAAGTTTAAGGCGAATATCCGATAAGATGGCGATTGCGGAGGCGACTGACGGAGGTTCTTTTTGCGGTTCTTCGATATCATCTGCGTCGTCATTTTGATCATTTAGCGTTCGGACTTGATCGATGATGCTGTCCTCGTCAACAGCCTCGATGCACTCTGCTCTGCTATCAACGTCGATGTACTCTGCGAACATCTGGGGGTCTATAGCGAAGTCGTCGCTGACATCGGAGATGTAGCACGGGATAGAAGCCGTCATGTCAGTTGGGGTCGCGTTATCCGTCACCACTTTGAAAAAGTAGTTGCTGATGGTTTATGGAGATACCTTATCCCAAGCGGTTCTCAGAAAATGAAGTGCATCTGGCACATTCACTGAAAAAGGCTGCTCTTCGCTCATGCATGCCGACATTTCATCAACCAGCTGTCGACACTAATGGCACTTGAGATTGTGTATTATCCCTTGGCCCATCGGTTGGGTAGCAGAGGTGGTGTTCGGTGGTAGAAAGTACAGAGTAATGGCAGCTGATCCAGAAACCTTGGGATGCGCAGCACAGTTATCCAACAGCAAAGCAATAGAGCGTCCTTCTGCTTCAAACTTCTTATTTAGTTCTTTTATCCAAATCGTGAAAATCTCACTGGTCATCCATGCATTCTTATTTGCGCGATATTCAGTAGGCAAACTCTTCTGGTTCTTGAAACAGCGGGGTTCGAGACTTTTGCCGATGACGAGGAGGGGCAGTTTATCCGTTCCGTTCATGTTACTTGTGACAAGGACCGTCAGTCTATCCTTTGGAGACTTGATACCATGGGCTGTATCACTTTTGAACGTTAAAGTTTTGTCCGGGAGCATCTTGTAGAACACACCAGTTTCATCACAGTTGTAGATATCCTTTGCTTCGTAGATTTCTAGAATATCGGTTAAAACTTCATCGTGCCATTGGTGAACCTGACTCATGTTTACTGATTTTGCTTCCCCATTTATGCGCTTGAAAACAATGTCATGTCGGGACTGAAAGCGATGAAGCCAACCATTGCTACACTTGAAATCAGTATGCCCAAGTTTACTAGACAATTCTTCCGCTTTAGTCATAAGAATAGGTCCACTGACTGGAATGTTTTGTGTACGTGCATTAGTAAACCACTTAAGCAAAGCGATCTCCAGATCCATATACTGGGCATTTCGAGCACGTTTTCGATTCTGTTCATAACCATTATTATCCGTATCTTTGATAATTTTATCGGAATTCTTTATCCAAGTTGCAAGGGTTGATTTTGAAATTCCATATTCATTAATTATTTGTGTTCTTGTTTTTGAGCCTTTCTGAATTTCAATTTCGCACACCCACAAAAACATATAAGAAAATACCCCTCTACTAACAGTAGGATAAATCTTTGACTCTGAAAATCAAACAAAACCAACAGAAACTCAACCAATGGCCAACGATTGTTGGCAGAGATTTATCGTATTTGAGCCGGAAGAGAAAGCAATGAAGCTTTAACCTTTTGCGATTCAAAAAACGATTTTTACTTTAGCTGGCGAACCGAAAACAATTAAAAAGCTCCGTTCTGGATGTTTACTTGTTGAAGTAGGAAAGAAGAGTCACGCAGAAAATTATTAAAAAGATCGTCGTTTGCTGGTGTGCCTGTTGTGTGTTCACTGCATAAGAACCTTAATTCAAGTAAAGGGGTGCTGTGTTCAGATCTTCGAGACTGCAGCGAGGAAGAAATTCGTGACGAACTGATGGAGCAGAACGTTACCGATATCAAACGAATAACGATTACTACAAATGGAAACAAAACTAACACCAACACTTCTCTTTTGAACTTTGGGACATCAAAATTACTATCATCAAAAGAAATGAAGTCTGTGTCAAATGTGGTCAAGAAGATCATGATCAAACATCATACATGAATTCAGCAAAGTGTGTCTATTGCCAGGGGATCATATAGCTTCATCAAAAAGTTGTCCTGTTTGGCTGAAAGAGAAAGAGATACAACGGTTAAAAGTCACAAATAACAGAAGCTAGGCGGTTGGTTAACTTGAATTTTCCAGCTGCGATACCAAACCGCCTATTTGCTGCTGTAATCTCAAAGGCAGTTACCTAACAGCAACGCAAACTGATTTTACTTGGCATTTGAAAGAAGAGTCTATGGAAAAAAATCGAAACGATGACTTAAGGATCAGGGGGCTCTTCAGTTCAAACTGTAACACCGATCGAGAATTCAAAGAAAGGTCCAGTGAGACCAACAAAGAAAGCTGTAACACCTGTACGAGCTAGAGTGAATAAGGAATCAAAAGATCCAATCTACATGCGTAATAGATTTGGAGGTTTGGATGCAATGGACACCATGGAAGTTTCTGACCCCAAGTCTTCAAAATCCACTCCAAAACAACAACAGGACAAATCAGGAAAAAATGGAGAGATGGATGAGTGGATAAAAGTACATCTATCCTCAAAACCCAGTGTTAAATTAAAAGAAAAACACACAGGAAAAGATAAGTAATGAAATCGGCAGTCATGCAATGGAATTCTAGAGGATTTAGATCAAATTTAGATGAACATACTCTTCTTTTTCAGCTTTTCTTTCCTATAACGTTCTTCTTTTTCAGCTTTTCTTTCCTATACCGTTCTGTTTACAGGAAACTTTTCCTTCACCGAACGCTGACATTTCTATTAAAAATTACAAAGGCAAGGAAACAAAGGCAAGACTCAAACAAAGAGCTCAACTTGCCAAACAGAGGTTGCGCACGAACCTTACGGAGGAAATCAGTGGGAATAGATACTCCCCTCTTATGGATGCTGGAGATGGGAGACCTGCAGGCAGAGCCTCCCATAAGCCACCCCGCCCAAATAAAAAGCCTTCAAAAGTAACGATTAACAGAAATCGAGCTCTTAGCAAGTAACGATGACAATAATTCATTGGAATGTCAGAGGTTTTTGGACCAACTACCATGAATTGCTAACACTTATGCACTTAAATGATCCGGCAGTATTTTGTCTTCAGGAAACATTCAGCAAAAACGACAATCCACCAAAACAAACAGGATACACTCCATACAACAAACCTTCATCGGATGATAGAGCGACGGGTGGAATCGCTATGTTTGTTCGAAGTGAACTTTTACAAAGCGAAATCAAACTAAATACGCCTTTCCAGACCCAGGCGGTTCGTATCACGCTTGGCAAAACTTTCACAGTTTGTAATATTTATTTGCCACCACATTTGAGACCTCAACCAGAAGAGTTGAATGACCTAATAAATCAGTTACCTAAACCAGTCCTATTAGTGGGCGACTTTAATGCCCACAGTACATTGTGGGGCAATACTTACGTAGATGTGAAGGGAAAATTGGTAGAAAATCTCCTTAACCATCATAATTTAACCATTTTCAACGACAAGTCATACACCTATCTTCACCCTGGTACTGGCTCAAAAACCTCTATTGACCTTTTGATAGCATCTGCTAATTTATATCTTGATTTTAATTGGAAAGTGCTGGGTGATCTCCACGGCAATGACCACTTTCCTGTTTTATTGATTTAGTTTAAACCATACCACGAAAAAAGATCTCCAAAATGGAAGTTTCAGAAAGCAGATTGGTCACAATTCCAAGAACTATGTCATCAGAGTATCAAAAGGAAACATTTTAGTGATGATGACGACGAACATATTTCATTATTTACCTTTCTTCTCCATGGAGTGTGTGAAAAATCTATGCCAAGGAGTCAATTGCAAAATACAGAGTACCAAAAGTACCACAGTGGAAACTCACCAAACCTGTGGTACTAAAGAACCTCTCGGTCTATGCAAAGGAAACAACTAGCCCCTTTGTATTTCGATCAAACTTTGCAGAGCTCAAGGAAGAATTTAAAGACTACCATTTCGTCTACACGGACGGCTCAAAGCTCGACGACAAATCGGCTGCTTCCATTGTAACTGAAAATAACACCTTGAAAACAAGACTTCCAAATGGTTCCTCTATTTTCTCAGCCGAAATTAAAGCTCTACATCTCGCTATCCAGATAGTGAAGATCAGCCGATACAAAAAGTTTATGTTGTGCCTCGACTTATGTCCGTCCTGCAATCAATTGAAAACCTACAAATATCAAACCCAATTAACCTTGACCTTCTGGAAAGGTATGACGAGGCCACCAAAACTGGCAAAGACATAGTGTTCTGCTGGGTTATAAGTCACGTGGGTATCCGAGGAAACGAGATAGCCGACAAAGCCGCAAAAGAGGCTCTAAATGATAATTGTATCGATATGCTCATACCAGCCTCCGATTTTAAATATCACATCACAAGATACACAAAACGATTGTGGCAAGAAATATGGAACAAACAAACAAACAACAAGCTGTATCAAACAAACCCCTTAGTCGGACAAAAACCCCCGCCACTTAACAGTGTGCGAGATGAAATGGTTTATCATAGAGCCTGAACAGGACACACACATATATAACCCACAAATATCTGTTAAGAGGCGAGCCGGCACCCGACTGTGTCGGCTGTCAGGAACCTTACACCGTTAAACATATCTTAATAGACTGTACCGATTTCCAAGACGCCCGCTCACGTCATTTCAGAGCTGACTCCTTGAGGCAGCGCTTTGATGAAGTAGAACCTAGCAAATTTATACAATTTTTAAAAGAAATCAACCTGTATCAGTATTTCTAGTCGTTGTTTACTTTATGATTTTAGAATATACATGGTTTTAGCTTACTTTGATTTTGACTTGTAGCATTGTCTTCTAGTCACTGATTACTGACATGTTCTGACACAATGTAACCCGCTAAAGGTCGGTCGTGTCGTTAAACAAATCATTTAACTAACTCACTCCTCTTCGTCAGTATAAATACCGACGACATCTTTTAAATATTTCAGATTTCTGATAAAAGTTTCTTTTTCAAGAGGTGTCAATGAATCAAACCTGGGAAGTTCTTGTTCTACTTTCTGAATTTGCATGTTCATTAATACTGCTTAATAATGATCGAGCTAAAGCAGCAGTAATATTGGGTGCCGTACAAGTTCTTGAATCTCTTTCATTATCATCTCTCTTCTGTCGTTTTTCCGTATCAGCTTCTCAATTAAATTCGTTGCACTGCCTCTTCATTTTTACTGGTGTGTACTGTTTCGAAGTTCTCGAAGGGTCTGCTTCTGTCACATTCTCATAGGTATTATTTACACATAGAGACAACCATCCTTTGTTTGATTCGGGGCTGAACCAAGACGTTTTGTTCTTTCTGTTACGTGTTCTTTGTTGATATTTATATTATGATCGTCACACATGCATCTCATCAGGAATAAATGCTTTGTCATACCCATATAATTAAAGAAATAGTTGTGCAAAAAACTGCTCTTGAACTTATGAATTAATATGAACATTTTTTACAAATCTGAAGCGACATAGTGTAACCCGCTAAGGGTCGGTCGTGTCGTTAAACAAATCATTTAACTAACTAACTAACTATCCCAAGGACATCAGGATCCTGCAAGAAACCACATAAACCGTGGTTTAATGACGCTTGTAAAGAATCCATAGCCCTTCGTAAACAAGCTCTCAATAAGTTTTCAAATTACCCAGACCTGACAAGAGAAATAGAGTATCAAAGGGCCAAGGCAGTTGCGCGTAAAACAGTTAAAAAAAGCAAACAAGAGTCCTGGCAAGAATATGTTTCTCAACAAAACACAAATAATTCTCTAAAAAAGACCTGGGACATGGTTAGAAAAATATCCGGCAAGAACACCTTTAACACAGTAAGCCATCTAGAAGTTAACAATAATATGATCACCGACCCGAAGGACATTTTAGATACCCTAGGCGAAACATTTGAACATAATTCATCTTCCGAAAATTATAGCCACGAGTTTAGACGCTATAAAGAAACAGAAGAAAGTTATCCTCTTAACTGCTATTCTGACAACAGCGAAGCGTATAATGAGCATTTTTCTGTTAATTAATTAAGAAAGGCTATAGATAGTTCCCATGATTCAGCAGCAGGACCAGATGACATACATTATCAGGTGCTTAGACACTTGCCAGACCATACCCTAAAGATCTTTTTAGAATTGTTAAATCATACCTGGAATTCCGACACTTTTCCAGAAATATGGAAGGATGCCACAATAATACCAGTACCAAAGCCAAACAAAGATTCAAGAAATCCTCAAAACTACAGACCAGTTTCCTTGACAAGTGCCCTGTGCAAAACATTTGAGCGAATGGTAGCTGAAAGATTAAAATGGTACCTGGAAAGAATCAACTTGCTTGCCGACATACAGTGTGGCTTTAGGAAACAAAGGAGCACTCTGGACCATCTTGTAAGACTAGAATCTTTTGTGAAAGAAGCTTTCAATAACAAGGAACATGTTGTTACCGTTTTTTTCGACTTAGAAAAAGCTTATGACACAGCATGAAAACACGGAGTACTAAAAGATCTTTTTGATTTCGGCCTCCGAGGCCGTCTGCCCCAGTTTATAAAAGGATTCCTGGATGACCGTCGATTCAGGGTTCGCCTCGGTACAATATTCTCAGAATACTTTGAACAAGAGGAAGGCTTCCCCCAAGGATGCATCCTTTCAATTCTACTTTTTCTGATAAAAATCAACAATATAAAAGATACATTGAGACAGGGGATAGATAGCTCAGTCTTCGTAGATGATTTTGCCATGTCGTGTAGAGGCAAACGTATGAATTTAATACAGCGTCGTCTTCAGCAGAGTATTTATTATCTCCAAGTTTGGGCGAATAAGAATGGTTTTAAATTCTCACAAACCAAAACGGTTTATATGCACTTTTGTAAAAAACGAAAACAACACGACGATCCAGTTTTACACATCTCTAACGTGCAAATCCCTGTTGTCAAGGAGAACAAATTTTTAAGTTTAATTTTTGATAACCAACTTAGTTTTATACCACATATCAAACACCTCCGAAGAAAGTGTCAGAAGGCCTTAAATTTACTGAGAGTCATCTCCTCCCACCATTGGGGAGCAGATCGTGATACTAAACTCATGTTGTATAGAGCTCTAATTAGATCGCGACTGGACTATAGCAGTATAGTTTATGGTTCAACTAGACCATCGTATCTCAAGATGCTAGAACCGATACAGAATCAAGGCTTAAGAATATGTTTAAATGCCTTTACAACATCCCCAGCCGACAGTTTACACGTTGAGGCAAATGAAAAACCTCTCAATATACGGCGGTTAAATCTTGCCATGCAGTATTGTATAAAACTTTACGCCAATAGAAATAACCCTACTCATCAGATTGTTTTCGGATCACATTATGCGGATAGAGGTACCAATGCTATCCCGCCCTTTGGAACTAGGATTATACCACACCTGCAAGAAGCAGGTATAAGGTATAATCGTTGAGTCTGTTGCAAATTACAGAATACGCAACCACCCCCCCCCCCCTTGGAAGTTAACGAAACCTGTGGTCTTGAAGACTCTTTCTGAGTCCACAAAAGAACGAACTAATCCGTGTGTATTTCAGTCAAAATTTGCAGAATTAAAGGAAAATTATAATGACTACCATTTCATATATATCGATGGCTCCAAACTTGAGGACAAGGGTGCAGCAGCTATTGCCACAGAAAATAATACATTGAAAACCAGGCTCCCTGATGGGTCTTCTATTTTCTCTGCAGAAGTTAGAGCCCTGCAGCTAGCTATGCAAATTAGCCGTTACAAAAAATTCATATTGTGCGTGGACTTGAGTTACTAGAAAACTTACAGGCATCCAACCCAATAATTTTGGACTTGATAGAAAAACACGACGAAGTGGTAAAAGCTGACAAAGAGGTAATATTTTGTTGTGTACCGAGCCACGTTGGAATCCCGGGCAACGAGGCAGCGGACAAAGGCGCCAAAGAAGCGTTAAACCAAGATTGCTTAGATTTCCTTATACCGTCGTCAGATTTTAAGTGCTATATTTCTAGATATGTCAAAAATCTATGGCCACAACATTGGGATGAACAAAGCAACAATAAGCTATACCAAATTAACCCTGTTGTAGGGCGCAAATTGCCCTCCCTAAATGGCCTTCGCGACGATATGGTAATTCACAGATTAAGAATAGTACATTATTACACCATTAACAAACACCTCTTAAGAGGTGAACCACAACCGGAATGTATAAGTTGTCAGGAACGGTATACAGTGAAACACATCTTGATAGATTGTATAGACTTCAATCACATTCGTCCCCGTTATTATAGAGTTGATTCCATGAGAGAGCTCTTTGAAAAGGTAAATTCCAACAAGGTCCTAGAATTTTGAAAAGAGATTAACATGTATTCTTATGTGTAGACCACCATTAAGTCTAGTTTTTAGTATATTTAAGATTTTATTTTATAACGATTTTTAATCAATAAAGTATAAATTCGACAAAGTTACCAGGAATGACACAATATGACCTGCAACAGGTTGGCGGTGTCATTAAACCAATCAAATAACTAACTAACTAACTAACTAACTTATAATCAACTTCAAGAGCTCGTTACAGCGGCCATTTTGAACTTGTACATTAACAATTAAACCTTATTAAAGGCCAAAGTTCAGGTCGAGACACAAACAAAAAATTACTTGGGCCGGCGATAAGGGGATGAATGAAAAACTCCACATTCCTCTAAGTCTGACAAACCTTCAGTCAACCCCACGCAAGGCATGTGAAACCAATTTGTCACAAAAGATGATAGAATCCGTCGAGTTTTTCACATCAGGAGAGTGTATGCATTTCTTTTGACAGATACCACTCAAGTAAATAGGAGCCGTTCTAACTTTTCTGCTTTTCCCTTTTTTCCTCCTTTTTTATCCCTTGCTTGTCGTTGGTTTTAGAAGCAGATTTTTTCTCCATTTTGACCATAGCGTTGGAAATCGGGCGTCGGCCAAATTTCCTTTTTTAATTAATCTACTGATAAGCTGTGGTGCTAAGAAAATGTGAAAAAACTAAGAAAATGTGAAAAAACAAACTCCAGTGTTCTGCTACTGGAGACCAAAACTGTAAATCGAAACAGACTTGCTCCAAATGATATCCCTTTCGACTATACCCAAAAAAGTGGTACTTTGAAATTGACGTTATTGCCATTTGTCAATGAAGTTGTTGCGTTTTAATCGCAACAGTCCGCCCGAACACTCTAGGTAGTGAACGTTGTCTGTTTGGTGCTTCAAGCGTACTTGTTAATGTGCATTTTATTTCTAGAACCCTGATTCCACAGCACTCACATTTTACAATGCGGTTTGGTGAAGCCATGAGAAAGAAACAAGCCAGTGGCCTAAATAATCGACACAGCCCTAAATCAGCCCTGATCCACAGCCCTAAATCCGCAAGAGGTCTAATTTTATGCAGCTGTGCTTTCCATCCGCCTTCTATATTTTAGAGCACGTATTTCACTGTAAGGCTTGGTGTACTGCAGAACCTCACTTATTGCTGCAGTCATATCACACGATGGGTCACGGGAATGCCATTGCATTCGAAAGTACCCTGTGAAATTTAGATGCCGTTATTCTGCCGCGACGTTGTGCGTTCCATACTGTTTTATTTTTAACCGTTTTTTATTTTTCTATGTTTTGAATTTGTTCTGGTTATAAAATTTCAAATTTTTTCAGTGAGTTCTTCTGTATTTTGTGACAAGTTTGTCCAATCTTCTATGGGAGGTGGAGCGGAGAAAACAAAATTCGTACTGCGTGTCATAGGCCCCGGAAACTGCATTTCGTTCTGGCTTGCGTTCACCAAGAGTTGCGGAATAAGTGCGAATATGTCAAGTTTTTCAAGAAATTGTGTCTCCGTCATGTCTTTGTTGGGCTTTGCCGTTTCAAGTAAGCTCCGGGCTGCGCCGCTTATGCCGCGAGATTTCTCATCCAATTTGGGCTTGCTTATTTGCAGATCGGCAACCTGGACAGCTTCAACCTCACCCTGCTTTGACACTTTCTATGTTCGTGGTTTTGAAGTACAGGCCACCTCAGTTTTAACGTCACTGGTTTTCCTCGCGTCACCAACTTTGAATAATACCGTTGCAGCATGACTATGTCTGACCAAGCCCGGCAAAACACATGCAGTACGCTGACTGAATTTCTCCCTTTGTCTTTCGTACCATTACCCAAACTTCATGGGGGACGTTGCGTAAGCGCATGGACGGAGCGCAATTCGCTTTTAAAATTTAAGAAGCAAAATGTCGAATCAGTTGAAATTGGGTTATATGTTGCGGTTCCGCTCGCTGTGTGTGTGTGTATTTCACCGTAAGTCCAAATAAAAGTCAGCCATTAAACAAACATAAGCAGGTTTATTACCTCTTCATAACTTTTTCCCAGTTCCAAACAAGACTCAACTGTTCTTCACTGTCTGTGCCACCGCCCCGAATGAACTGAGATATTTATACCAACGATTACATAACGCGTAGTGATCTAATCAAGTAAAAAAAAATTGAACTTTTTAAACTGAGTGTATAACCACAATGAAAGCTGGTTATAGATATTAAATTAATTTAGAGCTGTAATGGTGCCAAAAGACATAAAAATAACACAAAAATACAACATATAGAAATATCTGAACTGTTGCCAAAAAAATAGTCCGGAGGTTCAATCTATTCCGGAAGTTCTCAGAAGCGGCCTTTTCAAATGAGAGAATGTCACATGGCTGAATTGCAAAGGTTAAATTAAATAATAAACTTCTATTTCTAAGAAAGAAAACAATAAATAATACATGAACGACAACATAAATATAAGCACCAAGATACAAAATAAACGAGGTAAGACATAAATGTTAAGTTTAAAAGTGTTCATTTCTACGGCTCCAAGCAACAAACCCCCGAAAGTCGAAGTAATACCCCCAAGAACATTTCACCCCGTCTCATCAGAATGCGACCCGCATTCTTAACACAGACATACAGTTCCCAGTCCCCCAAAAAATTCAAGTTATACCATGTATCATATACCAGTCTCGGTGGCCTAGTGGTTAGAGTGTCCGCCTCGAGACTGGAAGATCGTGGGTTCAAACCCCGGTCGGGTCATACCTAAGACTTTAAAATTGGGACTCCTCCTTGCTACCCTGTGAGGCACTCCACATGTAAGGGTTAGAAGGAGGGCTGGAATGCCCCATTTCAGTATAATGTGGCAGGGGGATCCCGATATGACCATAGCAGTTGAAAGGGATCTAAAGAACAATACAACAACAATACAACCATGTATCATAACATCCCCTGATATATCAGATACGCACTATAAGTAATAAATTATTATAAAGTAATAACATGTGAATTAAACTGAGCTAACTAAATGCATAATAACAACATTTGAGCGGAATTACTCTAGTGAAGTGTTTGGTACCACGCTATTTAACTCTACATCGAAGACACAGTCGGGATCAAAAGATAACACTGGGTCTTGCACCACAAGGCCAACACCATCGACACCATCTAACACATCTAAAACCACCGCGCGAGCAGTGCAGTCATCTAAGGAAATGTCCAACACACTGTCCAGTGACAGCAGGTCTTCCGGCAGCTGCACGGAACCAACCTCTGTTCCGCGAATCCGATCGCGAATCGCCCCATAACGGTGCATTGACAAATCAATAGCTTTAAAATGGCAGACGCTACATTCGGAAATAGCTGTAAACCCGGATTCATGATGCACGTCCTCCTATTGACCCACGTTGTTATGCGTCAATACGATGTGACGTGTCACGTCGCAGCGCCTCAGGGCTGTCAAGCCACAGGCTCTGCACTTAGAGGCCATGTGCTTGAGGGAATGTGCTTCCCGGCGATGTCGTTGCAGGTTTGTAGCATACATGCCGCATGTACTACACACACCGGCTCTGTTAACACAGTGCAAAATGAAACATTTTAATAATACAATTTATGTTATATGTTAATACAAATCAGCGCTGAAAACAACTAACATCATTCTATTCAGAAATACATGCATGCACAAAATGATGTCACGAATTTTCTCCAAAGATTACGTTTCAATTGCTTAAAGCCGATACTAATTCCACTCATAGTCGTCGAATAAAAAAAAAATACAAATAGTCAAAGTGTAATTCAGTATCAGTTCCATAACTCTAACGAAATGCATTCCTTAATCAAGATCGTAATCCATTAGATGTTGCGGTCGTCGTCGAATGTGAAGGATGTCCGTAGATGTCTTCTCTGATCCACGAGACTCCTCTAGGGTGCTGTCTGCCGTTGATATATGCCCAGACACATTAAGCCCTTCCCTAGCATTGTCTGGAATCGGGTGTGGTTGAGACACGTTTACTGAATGCATGTTTTGGTTATCCTCTGTTTCAGGCACGTCGTCAAAAACAACCGAAAAATCAACAGTGTCAGGTGGTTCAGCGGCCTGGACCTCATTGCCATTGCTGTCAAGCCAACTGATGTCGACGGGTTCACGAGCATGATACAGTCGAAGCGTATCGAAATGAACCACCTTCCAATTTCGTTTATTCCTGTCAACTCCGATCCTGTACATGACATTAGACAAAGGTCGAATTACCACAAACGGTCCCTTCCATAAAGCCCTCATTTTGTTTTTAAGACCTTTCCTTTGGTAACATCTTGGTATAGAACCAAATCACCTGTTTTGTAACGACCATGATTACATTTCGAATCATAATACCGTTTTGCCGTTACCGAAGCGGTAATTAGCTTCTCCTGAGCTACCCTTTGTGTCTTCGAAATTAGGGACTGCAAATCAGCCGAATAGGCCTGCGCGCTCTGAATCTGATGCTCATAGAAAAACAATTGAACAGAAAATCAATAGGTTGGGTTATTTCCTTCCCGAAAACCATCATATTGGGAGTTTCACCTGTCACCGAATGCGGTGTTGCTCGGTAATACATCGCTGCTAATTCAATACATCTATCCCACGTACGTTTGTTCTTGTCGACTATGGTTGTAACGATTTCCATCATGGTGCGATTGGCCTGCTCCACCTGACCATCAGATTGAGGTCTCCCTGGGGTTGTACGCGTTTTTTATATATATTAAGTAGTGAACAAACGGCTTGAAATACCCTACTTTCAAAATTTGAACCCTGATCCGAATGGATAAAGGTAGGAATACCGAATCGACAGATCCACTCACGCACCAGCACATCACTTACTGTTTCGGCCTTTTCGTCCGGCAATGGGTAACACTCCTTCCATTTAGAGAAATAATCAGAAACAACCAGACAACATGTATTGTAGCGCACAGTTTGGGGTAGTGGACCACAAATATCCAATGCTATTCTTTCAAACAAAACACCGGAGACTTGAGTTTGCATTTCAGCTCTATTGTAACGAGGGGGTGGTTTATTCCTCTGGCACATGTCACAAGTTTTGACCCACCTATTGATTTCATTTCGAAATTTGAACCAAAAGAAGCGCTTTCATATTGCTAGATAGCAGCGGAGCTGCCCCGATTTGTCATGCACGGTAGCCAAAAGTTGAGAACGAAATTTTGTCGGAAGAAGACTTCTGTGCTGAACTAATATCATCACTAGTCAACTCCGAGTCAATTGATAAACAATAGACATTCTGCACTGGAGGAGGGGTAGTATTTGCTTCAGTATTCGTGCCTATGTCAGTAAACGACTTTTGCACATATTGTGCACACACACACTTTTTGTTATTACAAGTGGGCCTTCTAGACAACGCATCGGCGTTGCTATGTTTATGACCTGGCCTTGACACAATCTGAACACCAAACTCCTCAACAGTTTCAATCCACGAAGACAGCTGATAATCTTGATTTTTGAAACTACGATGCCAAATCAAAGCACTGTGATCAGTTCTGACAACCATGTCCCTTCCCCACAAATAATTTCGAAAGTATTTCAAAAGATGTACCACAGCCAAGAACTCTGCGCGTTACGCAGTATTGCTTTTGCTCTTTAGACAGAGCCTGACTTGAGTACGCAATAACAGCTTCCCTACCATCTTGTTCCTGGCTAACATCGCATTCCCCCCCTCCCCCCATCCATTCAAAATAGACACATGTTCAAAGTGTTTTCCATAATCTTGCCAGCTTGTGGCTGCCGAGTATTTTTGTGGCAGCATCACCTTTTTTCTGATAACTTGCTTAGGTTTAATGTTAGACCCAGGATTGCATGTCTGACCCGTTGCATTTTGACAATCTATATTTTCAGTCACAAAAGGGTGTGTTGAAGGATTTTGATACTGTAGGAAAGGATTTATATTTGAAACCTGGGGTCGAACACTAAACAATGGTTGAACATGATCGCCGTGAGCAGGAACCGATTCACCAAAGACTTTAGATACTTCAGTTTGGCTCTGTATGAAAGGGTTTGTATTGGGAGACTGGTTGTATGTTAACCAGCGGATGATTAAAATGGCCGTAGGCCGCAACTGAATCATCGAAAACCCTTGCTGAATAAAGGGACGAATTCACGGGGAGAGCACTATCAAACATTTTTGGGCGAGTTACATCTCCGCCACACAACGAGTAATCTAAAGACATACTCAAATCTCCGTAATCTGACATTATACTAATAGTAACACTTCTACACAAATTACCGAGGCGGTAATTTAAAACATGATAACAATATATAGAAGAAAGCTGAAATTGAAATTAGTTAAATTATGCAAAAGCGCCAGAATCACCGTAAGCGGTATTAAATTAATTTAGAGCTGTAATGATACCAAAAGACAAAAAATAACACAAAAATACAATATATTTAAATATCTATCTGAACTGTTGCCAAAAAAATAGTCCGGATGTTCACTCTATTCCGGAAGTTCTCAGAAGCGGCCTTTTCAAATGAGAGAATGTCACATGGCTGAACTGCAAAGGTTACATTAAATAATGAATTTCTATTCTAAGAAAGAAAACAATAAATAATACATGAACGACAACATAAATATAAGCACCAAGATACAAAATAAACGAGTTAAGATATAAATGTTAAGTTTAAAAGTATAAATTTCTACGGCTCCAAGCAACCAACCCCCAAAAGTCCAAGCAATACCCCCAAGACCAGAGCATATAGAGGATTTCTTATAGAAATTGGGATTTGAAGTAACTTAAAGCTTTCTGTTCTTTATAGGCACTTAAGAGCCTGTTCTTTATAGTCATTTAAGAGCCTTTGGCCAGATACACTTTGTGGTATTCTTTTTTACTTTTCATTAAGAAATAAACCATATCTTCTATAAACATGGTGGACACTCGTTTACGCCTGAACCCTCTCCAACCCAGCCGGTAAGTTGTCAAAGTTATCCGGCACTGTACCCCATTCCGTTCTTAACAGGTCATGGTATTCCTTTTAGTGTACTTTGTCTTTATCTTGCGGCGTCAGTAATTTTTTCAATCCCACTTTCATTTACAGCCAATGCGCGGGCAATCAATTCTTCTTTTCTGCCAGTATAACGAGGTCCTACGCTTAAATAGAAAATGTAAATGAGCTGCATTACACACTTTCCAAAAAATAATGAATTTTGGGACATCTGTTGCTACTGAAAAGAGTCATCGGAAATTTTCCTAATTTATTAATAACGTTTACCTAAACAACTGTTTTTTTTTCTGTTTTGCATTAAATTTTGCTTTCTTCCAAGTCCAAGAATGCAAAAATATAACTTTAAGTGTTTATTGAAGTATACAGTAACACAGTAATTGGTATGAACTGCGTTGTTATTTATGTAAGTTTTTGCCCCACTATAGTTTTTTAACGAAATAAAAAAAACTTAATTGATGTTTTATCAACACCCCAGATTAATTAGATAGTCACAAGATATTTTACTCATAAAAAGGAGTATTAAGAAATTAAACACTTCAGTTTTAATTTCAAAAATATCAGCTTGTAGACTACGAAGCCATCACTATGGGAGATTAGAACTGGTACGAATTGGTTGACATACCGTCTACAAGACCCTATGCAGTACACGAGGCAGAAATAAATTTCAGCGGGGTCTCACCGCGTACTGCCCATTTACCAACAATAAACAATATTCAGTGGGGTTACACCACGAAATGCCCATTGTTAATACACATGCTGCCATCATATAATGCCCCCCACCCCCTCTTTCAGAAAAGTAAGAGGACAACGTGAAAACACAAAACCAGTCACTAGCACCGTTGCCAACCCAACACAGCATAGTGTACCGTGTGCAAAACCGCTTTGTCCAAAACGAAGACCATGGTACAAAAGTCAGTATAGGGCCGGCAAAATAACAGCCCCGTGATAGCCAAACCGCCAGTCTACCGCTGCACATCGGGAGTGCTCCCCACGCAGGAGTCTAATTAGCGGACTTCTTTTTCTTGAACGCTCTGTTCCCGCCAGAATGAGCTAACAAAATAGTTTTCTTGATATAATTCGAATTAGACGCTTTCGATTAATCGACCGTTATGCTCCACATGAAAGATATAAACAGAAGATATAAACGTTGTAACGTACTGCGATAAGTAGCCGAACGTTTCACGTACGCTCGTAAGAGGGTAACGGGACATAGCATCGAGGTATCGATGCCGGCACATGACCTAACTCCCGGCAACGCCGAAATCACAGTCTGCTCAAACGTCCCCATTCCCTTGGTAAGAAAAGTGTCTTGGCCAAAAAGGATGGTAGGGGCTTCAAAACCACTGCCTGTCACGAACCATTGACCTGAGCCACGGAATTCTGTAAATCATGTATCTCCCCGCGGCGCTTACCCGACGCCAGGGCAACCAAGAACACGTACTTGAGGGTAAGTAACTTGTCAGATATAACCGAACTATGGAAGAGCGGCGACGTGAGGTACCTAAAACCAAAGAAAAATCCGAAGACACCACTGTCTTACCCGCAGTAGGTCTCTCCACCTGAAAAGACTTAAGCAAATCTGACAACACCTCCGAAGATGACAGGTCATAGCCCGAGGACTTCTTCAACACAAAAGTAAGAGCCGAGCGGTAAGTCAGAATCGATCTAACCGAAACTCTTCTAACTTCAAACAGATACAAAAAGAAGTCAGCGACTGCCACAGCTGTGGCCGCAACGGGATAAATTCCCCTATCCATATACCATGCCTCAAACAACCGCCAATTTGACAAATATACCTTATTGGAATCCTTGTGCACTCTTTCCATCGCCTGAATGACACGATGCGAAAACCCTTTCGATTTCAAGAGGAAAAACTTATGCACCAGAGTCTGAATCGAAACAACTGAGGATTTGGATGACAATACTCCCAGTGATTTTACCTCAGACTCCCACACTCCAGGGGAAAGTGACGACTCAGGACGCACCTTAACTGCATCAACAAAGGAAACTAAGACAGGTCTGGAAGATCGGGAGCCAACAAAAGTAGGCGTCGAGGCTTCTCATGCCAACCTTCACAAGAACTTTCATCATAAGAGACGATGGAGGAAAGGCAAACAGCACCTGCGCTGGCCAATGACACACGAACGCATCGATCGCTATAGCCGCCACATCCGGGCACGGAGACATGTACGCCGGAAGACAATGATTGAGACGATTGGCAAATAATTCGATCTGAGGTGGCTCCCACGGAGAATGTTGAACAATCCAACGAAACTTGTACTCCGCTAAAGCCCACTCCGTGTGAACAGTCTGACCCGCCCTGGACGCTTAATCGGCAAGGACGTTCAGGCTGCCAGCAATGTGAGAGTGTTGAATGACAAAATGGGAATCCCGAGCAAGCAGTAAAACCTTGGTGAGAGGAGACAACATGGGTGAACCAGTGCCTAGATAAATACGCCACACAGTCTGATTGTCTACGAGGATCTGAACCACGTGACTGCACAGAAATGATCGAAGAGTCTGATATGCTGTCCAGCTTGACCAAGAACCCTTCCACAAACACCCTTGGAAGACCACACCCCAACCGGTGCAAGACGCATCCGTCTGTACTTGCCTCGATAGTGCTGCCCGAGCAAACGGTACACCTATCAAAAGATTAGGTTAAGACGACCACCAATCCAAATCCCTGAGAGCTAGCAAAGACAACGTTACACGATGGCCCGGTAACCTGCCGTGACGCAAAGCCTTGAGAACTACACGCTGAAACTCGCGAAAGTGACATCTGCCCAGCTCGACCGTCTTCCCCTTTGCCACCAACAAACCTAGAAGGGATTCCAGATGTGCTACCCGAGGCGTGGACGTAGAAACCACCCTGGCAATGAGAGTCATAACTCTGTCCTGTGTGGGAAAGGCCTTGGCACACACAAAGTCCAGTAACTCCCCGAGAAATGTGATCTTCTGCGTTGGAATAAGTTTCGACTTCTTGTGATTGACCAACAAACCCAGAGCAGTGCAGCGACTCGACAAGAACGCCACTTGTGTTAGAAGCAACTGCCTGTCCGTATTCACTAACAACCACCTTTCTGTTTAACTAACAACAGAAACCCTTTTTGCGACTCCACCTTTTGACTACCGACATAACTTGAGTAAACACTAACAGAGCCGTCGGTAGGCCGATCGGTAGGGCAAGAAACCAATAGTTTTGACCCGCCACCGTAAACGCGAGAAAAGGACGAGCCGACTGATGCATGGGAATGTGTAGATCTGATAGATCCACCGACACCGCCCACATGTCAAAGTTGGCCTTGATCAACTGCCGAGTATCCATTGTAAAGGACGTGAGATGGAGAAACTGACTGAGCTGCGACACACAAGTCCTTGAGAAGCCGTCAACCCCCAGATATTTTGGGAACCAGAAAGACACGACTGAAAAACGCCGGTGTGCCTATTGGCAGCTTTTTCTATGTTTTTTTTACTAACAAATCGTGAATCATCTGCTGCAACGCACGTTGCTTGTCCCGAGCGTGATACGTTGTCATTAAAGAAGGATTGGGAAGCCTGGCAAGCGGTGGCAAGACTTGGCACCCCAACGTATCCTTTGCAAACGGCAGAGGGTAACCCCAGCGTAACCACCGAACCACATTTTTGAGAGCTCCCAAAGCCTGCCAGGCTGGCCAAAAGTTCTTTAGACTTCCGCTTACGTTCATATCTACGTTCAATTCTTGACATGGACCATCCGAATTTTCGCAAAAACGGAAAGTATCGGGCAGAGATCGTCGTGCGATCTGTGCCGGATACTACTCTGCTTAGGAGTAGTAGCCTGCTTTTAGAGTCAAGTTTGCTTTTCTTCGGCCAAGGTGTCGACACTGGCGCTGAAGTGGACCTCTTCCGTGGCGTAGTTGTAGGCAAAGGCGCCGTATGACGTTGCTTCGACTGAATAGTTCGTGGTGTGAGTGCTCTGCGCATCAGAGCATCTTGTGAGCGCACACGAGCCGCCTCGATAATCGACTGGAGAATGTGCGGTGGGAACAAGTCCGCCTGATTAGCAAACCGCAATTTCCTGGCGTCGTCCGCTGCAATATTCGAGTGTGGCAGCACTTGATCCCTGCGCAGAATAACCAACGAAGACAGCAAATAAGCATTTAACTTTAATAAGTCCGACGATGCTGCCACTACTGAGTCACTACTGACACACGAGCAAACAGCACATTGGTGCCCGGATTGACAAACTTGGCGGAGTGTTTGAAATGCTGTGTGTTGAAAAGACAGTGTGTAGTAGAAGCCTCCTCCCACTCTTCCGTCGGAAACTCCATCCCTGGTGGTGTAGGAGTACGTACTGGCCTGAAAGACCTAATTGCGCAGTATGCGACACTGTAGCTTCTGACAGAGGCAGACGCTGTGGTCGTGTTAGCGGAACCGTGAGTGATGTCGTCGCAGCCACGATGGAAGATTCCGAGACTGCCGGTTGAACCTGCTCGTGTTCACTGAACAATGGTTGCTGCTCTTCGCCCGACGAAGAAATATCCTGTGCGGACTCCGACGAAGAATCATAGACTGCTCTCCTTCTCAACGCACTGGGTTTACCAGTGAATTGGCACAATGAGAGGGAGCGGAGGGGGATGCGACTGCCTATCTTTGGGTGAAGAAGACTACAGTGTTGCCACACCGTCCTGCTTTTTGCAGATGTCCTGCTTTTTTTTCTTTTTTTTTTTTTTTTTGCATTTTCGGAAAACGCCCTGCTTTTGAGCTAAAAAGGGCAAATGTCCTGCTTTGTGAAATCTCGTCCAGCTTTTGTCCTTCTTTTATAACCGAATAATTCATTATTTAGTTCAAGATCAGATTTTTTGGCGCCTTCGGCGCCTCTACCTAGATTGTTCGGTGTTTATACAGAACGTGGCTATTAGCAGGGTTTGCCGGATCGTTCTTTTTTAAAGATTTAGTCTTTATTTTCGCATCGTTCTTTTTTTTACCTCAAAACGTACTTTAAAAATCGTATATTCTCCCAGGATTCTAGCCTGAATGTCTTGAAATTTTGGTGGAAGGTAGGGCGCCTAAGTCTCCATCTGGCTGTTATTATTTTTTTTTTTTTTTTTTTTGGCGATTCGCCAAAAAATGTCGAAAACATTAGCGAAAAACCAAACATTTTTCGTTAAGTCTTAACTAGTTCTAGGAAATTAATCTTACTGTTTTGAAAATTTCAGATAAGTTAGCAGGCCTTACTGCTACCTAGCTATTACTTTTTTTTTGGTGATTGGCCAATAACTGACGAAAATTTTCTGTAAAATCTTTACTAACTGCTGAAAAATAGTCTTGCCGTGTTGGAATTTAAAGTGAAGGTAGCAGGCGTTACATCTTCCCGGGGCATTAATTCTTTTGGTGATTGGCCAAAAATTTTGTCGAAAACAAAATTAAGTAAAATCTTAACTAACTGCTGGAAAATATTGTTACTGTGTAGAAATTTCAAACAAAGGTAGCAGGAGATACTACCTACCCAGGTGTTACTTTTGTTGGTGATTCACCAAACTTTGGCGAAAATTTTGGCGGAACACCAAAAATATAAGTAAAATCTTAACCAACGGCTGGAAAACAATCTTACTGTCTTCAGATTTTAATTAAAGTCGCAGGAGTTACCACCTACCTGGCTGTACCTTGGCGATTTGGCAAAAATTGGCAAAAATATTGGCGAAAAACGAAATTTTGTCTTAAATCTTAGCTATATCTTAGTTAGTTTTTTTTCGTTTTTTTTTTTTGTTTTTTTGTTTTTTTGTTTTTTTTGGTGATTGGTCAAAAACTGGCGCAAGTTCTACCAAATAAAGCAACAAAATTTTTCAGTAAAATCCTAACTAACTGCTGGAAAATAATCGTACTGTCTTGAAATTTTAGATGAAGGTAGGAGGCATTACTACTTATCTGGCTATTACTTATTTTGGCGATTCACCAAAAATTGGCGAAAACCCAACAAATTTTCGGTAAAATCTTGACGGTCTCCAGGAAAATAGTCCAAGTCTTGAAATTTGCAGACCTTCCTACCTGTGCTGGTACAATTTTTGGTGATTGGCCAAAAACTGGAGAAAATTTTGGCTAAGATGTGAAAATCGAAATTCCACAAATTCTGAACTTACCCCAGTAAAATAATACTGTCTTGAAATTTTATGTAACGGTTGTAATGAATATTACCTAACTGGCTATGAATATTTAGTGATTGAAAAAAAAATCGACCTTTGCTTTCCCGTCGTAATGAAAATTGTAAGTAAAGTTTTAATTTTTGAACTCCAGAATTAAATGCAGTTTTCCTTCATGTTCTGGCGCTGCCCATACGTGGATATATCGAGTTAAGTCACTTTTTAAACTAAGATATTGCGTCCTTCTTTTGTCCTGCTTTTTAAAAAAAAATCGTCTTGCTTTTGGCAGGAGAGCGTCCTGCTTTTAGCTTAAAAGGGCGTGGCAACACTGAGACTGATTAGTCACCGTTGCGGAGCAGAGTTAAAGCGTAACGTAGCCGACGCCACTGATCCCGACTTGGAGGCCAAACTGCGTAACATCTTCAATTCATCTTCGGAAGCATGGCGCAACGTGTCCTGATGCAGGTTAAGACTCAATGGAAATTCCTTCAAGGGAGACAGTTCCTTTCTCCGTGAGGAAGACTCCCGCAACACATTTGTAAGCACCGTAGAGATCGCATTATCTAATTCCCCGGCGGCCGACGATGGCACATGAGGCACTACTACCATGTCAGTCGCGATATCTGTGTGTAATGGAACATTCACAAGAGATTGAATGGGGTTCTGCATTGCAGAGGTTTCAGTCACTAACACTGTTCCAGTGGGAGCAGTAACATCAATTTGCCCCTGCTGCGGAATAAGTCCCTGTTGCTCAGACTCCGCAGATTGTAAAGCAGATAACGGAATAGTTTTAGGAATCAGTTTCTGTGCTTGAAACTCCTCCTGGGTATCCGTATCTAACGCCATCGTGGACGGCAAATTGAGGGGAGAAAGGCCTTACAGTGATGCCGATGACCTGTCGCTCTTGGAGCGCCTGCGACCCCTGTTCCGCACCCTTGCAAACTCTTGTTGCTGGAGAATAAAAGCAAATGTGCGCACTGATCACAACAACTCTCCAGTGTACATGGCTGAATGCCCCAGCGGCGAATGCAAGCCGGGCAGCGTGAATGTAGATCACCAGCACGCTTGATCTGGGCACAGGACTCTACAAGCAGAGAACAACAACATACACGAAGTGTTGCAAGAAAAATGTGCAGAAACAGTATACATTTATGATCAAAGAGAAGCAAGTAATCTTACATCATTAGACTGTTACGTTTTCCGTTCTTTTTTTGGAAAAAAACTACCAGAGCTAATAGATAAACAGAGGTAGAATTTGCACATCGTAACACTGCACACACACACACAAGATAACGGGAGGGGAGAGTATTCAGAACAGAACGGCAATCACACTGAGGCGCCGCAACTCCCCTCTGAGCACTCCAGAAAACGGTGGCAATCCGAAGCACAACGTCCTGGAGTGGGAAACGATCCAACTCATGAGCACCACAAAATGGAGACATGCCGAACGGACGATATTCCGATACGGTGGCATTCCAGATGCATAAACATTCCGAGTCGATGGCACTCCAAGTCGGAGCAATTCCGAGCCGGAAGCACTCTCAATCAGAAGCATTCCAGGCTGGTTCCACTCCGCTGCGGAAATATTCCGAGTCGGTGGCACTCCAAAACGGTGGTCTTCCACCCTAGGAGTGCGTAAGACAGAGTTACTAGGCGTATAGGGTACACAGGCCCACGCTAACTCCACACCACACGCCAGTGAGGACACAATTGGAGGTGCTCCAGCAGCCAGAATTGTTCCAACAGAGGTGGTGTCGAAATGTCGTGAATGAAAAATTGGCTCCCTTGTGCTAGGTGGCGCAGTAGATGATCCCGTGAACAAAAAACACTCTATAAGTGTTTAGGTGAGGTTTCATATTTATTGCTTTTGGTGCTACAATCTTGTATTATCGCCCCATCGGCAGAAGCTTTTTAATGGCAATCTTCGATGTTTAGCTATAATGCTATGTGAAAGTAAGACTTTTGGAGAGGTACTGTTAGGTATAGGAGGTAGGTAGAGGAAGTAGGTATATTTTCACTGTAGCAAAAATCTAAAGCGAGGGTTGAATAGCGGCTGAGATATCGTGTGCACAAAGTAGGTAAGTAGGTAGTTAAGTAGGTAGGTAAGCAGGTAGTTAAGTAAGTAGGTAAGTAAGTAGGTACGGAGGTAGGTAGGTAAGTAGGTAGGTAAGTAGTTATATAAGTAGGTAGGTGAGTAAGTAGGCGGGTGGATAGAGGTAGGTACGGGTTCGGTTAGGTACAGTTACGGTTAGGTAGGTACGGATGGGTACCTGTATTAAGGGTTAGGGTAGGTACGGGTGTTTACGGGTAGGTAGGTACGGGTGGGTACGGGTAGGTACAGGTAGGTAAGTAGATACGGGTACAATTTGATTACACCAGGTCGCTTAAAAGAGAAAGTTAGTCGGGAATGGATGGCACCAAAGCACATTTTAAGATTCAGGTTTGATAGCTTAAAATGCAAGGAATTTCACCGCAAATAAAAAAACTTTATAAACTTTAAAAACTTTAAAAAATTTAGTGAAAGTAAACCGCTAGATTTTAAAATACCTAAAGTTTCGTAAAGTCAAGATGCACTTTACGACCAAAAATGGAAGAGCTCCGGATGTTATTTTTAAAGTTATAAGCTATCTCCGTTAATATTCATCGTAGGAGCAAACGGACAGCACCAACCAACCAAACGTTAAGACGTCAGAATGACGTCAGGTCGACGTCGTCACCCGACGTTTCCGACGTCGGACTGACATGCCGGATTTGGTTGTATATGAAATGGAACCGACGTCGGGTGTTCAACGTTAGATTGATGTCGGGTTCCGACCTAAATCCGACGTCGGAATTAAGTTGGTTTTAGGTCGTATATGAAATTGGAACCGACGTCGGATTCCGACCTGAAACTGACTATAGTTATATAATTAATAGATAATTAATCATTCAACAACATACGAGAGCATTTTCCAGGTACATTTTTACAATCTAGGGAGAAAAATACCGACGCACCATCAAAATTATAAAATTTTCAATTAAAAATTACGTTTTTTCTTCCTCTTTTTCAAAATGACTTTCATTTCCGTTGAGCGATAATAATGTTCAATGTTGGCTAGATGAGGAAAACGGAAAGGAATACTGGCCGCCGTGCTTCATAGAGGATGTTTCTTTTTTCTTCGGAAAAAGCGAACATTATGGTAAAACTTCTTTGGCGAAAAGATTGCTGTGTGACTATAAACAACAAACAGCTTTTAGCTATTTTAAGTTTGAGTTTTTATACAATAAGGTCTCTGATGAATGTAAATATTGTTTTGTTAGGGCGAAATGTACTCCATCAATGCGACTGAGAAATGTAGGTCTCAAATGTAAGTCTGGGCTTTAATAATAAAAGAGTCTGGTGAAATAAATAGCGAGTATTGTACATGTTTTGCTGACCTCAGGGAAACTTGTTGCGACTGTTTTGTTCAAAATTGATCACTCCTGGAAAGTTGGTGATATTTTCGGTGAGAGAGTTTCATGCACATCCCATTTATGGAAGTGGAACACTCTCAAACCTGATGAATGTAAATATTGTTTTGTCAGGGCGAAATGTATTCCATCAATGCGACTGAAAAATGTATGTCTCAAATGTCTGGGCTTTAATAAAATAAAAAAAAAGAGTCTGGTGAAATAGATAGCGCGTATTGTACATGTTTTGCTGGCCTCGGGGAAACTTGTTGTGGCCGTTTTGTTCAAAACTGATCATTCCTGGAAAGTTGGTGATATTTCCGGTGAGAGAGTTTCATGCACATCCCAGTTATGCAAGTGGAACACCCTCAAGCCCATGTCTGTAGATCCCATTCGTATCGAAATGCAGGTATCTAAGCATGTATTTGACGGGGATGCCAATTTGAAAGATGGCATGAATTGCGCGTATAGGAAGAGTTTTCTATAGCAAAAAAAAAGTACGAGAGGAAAGAGAGGAAAGAAGAATTTTTTAGCCGTTTGAGTGAAATTAGCCTGGATTCGGTTACATTAGGGGAACGGAAACCAGAAAGAAATTCGGTATATGTACATGAATATGCCAAAAAATCCGAAAGTGGTTCTGTTCCAAGAAGCATTGAGGAATTGGCAACAGTTTGCATTGATTCTTTGGAATTAACAGACAAAATAAATCGACTGACCTTTGATGAAATACAAAACATTCAAGCATTTACAACTGAGCGAGGGAGTTCCGAATGGTGTAAACAGAGGAGGAGTCGTATCGCTGCATCTAAATTCCACCGCGTTCACAAACGTATGTTGAGTTGTGTTAAAGACCATACTGTGAACATGGAGCCTGTTATCTGTGAAGTATTTGAATATAATAAACCGTCATCCGAGTTGCCCACCCTAAAATATGGCCGTCGAATGGAAAGTGTTGCCTTTCAAAAATATATAACCGTTTTAAAAAGTTTAGGTCACAAAAATGTCTGTTTGTAAGTGTGGCTTGTATGTTTCTGACACTTTTCCCTTCTAAGGCGCACCCCCTGATGGAGTAGTTAAATGTGATTGCTGCGTGGAACAAAACAAAGCTAAAAACCTAAACTGGTTATTCCTTGTTTATTTCTATTTTTAAACCAATCTGCATCTCAAATACAGATTACGTGTCAAAGTTCAATAAAGACATTTCAAAATTCTTGATCATTCTTTATTTTGTGTTTTAAAGCTATCACTGTTAACAAAATAAATAGAAAAGTAAATATTAATAAGCAGGTAAACAACTAAAACAATGCCATTATATCCGACACTTGTATATTAAATTAAGCGTCTTCAGATTAAACCCGATTTTCAGAGAGCCAAATATATCGTCCAAAAATGGCAGATGTGGGATTGCGATTTGATTTTTCAGAAACTGGAAGCATTTCATACACTGAATTGCCCTTTCTACATGAATACGTAAATTTGCCACGTTTTTAGTTCTTTCTACATCTTTTGCTGTCATTTGGCAATGACCCTTTGAAGCAGGTGGCATGATTAATTCTGCCCTTCTCACAAGTAATGTCGATGAATAAGGAATCCTCTATCTGCCATCCATTGGTCGTTGGGGTCCACATGATCTAATATTCCGCTATTTAATGTGATTTTTCTATCAAAAGCTCGTCCTCTCCAACATTTCGAAACAAATGAAATGCATCCCCTTGGGGTAATCCCAATAAGAGATTTTGCTGTTAGGTGGTGTTTATAATCGCTAAACATTTGGGCTTGAACATGAAGATCCCGGGGCGAATCCGCAAAAAATTCAGAACTATCAGTTGTGAATCTAATGCGAGAATAAAATGTCTCAAATAGTTTAGTCAAGTTATTTCTAACTGAAATTTTGTCAGGCAAGTAAATGAAAAATTGCAAATTACGCGCTAAAACTCTAACCCACGGGTTAAAGATACTCGATACACAAGTGGATGAAACATTGCAGCGCTCTGCAAGCTCGCGATTAAGTAGGCCTAACCTTAACTTCATGAAAAGAAGAATTAATTCTTCCTTCATTTCTAACTTCCTCTCACCACCAAACTGACGAGGGCTTTTTTTTTTTGGTTTTTCGCTTTTTATTTATTACCCTATTCTTTCCTCTCCAGTAAGGCATTTTTACAGCTTTATCTGACATAAATTCACATATCAATTCGAAATGCTTAAGGGATGGTATACAAATGTAAAACATTTGTATCACTTTTCAAACACATGAAAACGATGTCAGTTCTCTGTACTTTACACTTATTTATATAACTCTTTTCCAGCAGTGAATACCGCTTATCTTTGTTTTTAATTAAGTCACGCAATCGTGCTTCTTCATCTTTAAATCGATATACTTCCGCAAGCAGGTCATTAATAGTTCTCTGTTTTGTAACACAACTTCCACAACTGTCACATGAAATTGAATAAGATTAATCGAAACTAGACCGATTTCGCCACCGAGTGACGAAAATAACGCTTGGAAGCAGTCAATTAGAATGCTAAGGATATAATTTATCGTTAATATACTTTTGTATGGAGAGTTTTCAATATTGTGCCATTTATCGAGCTTCATTCCCATTGTTAGGCATAACCTGTTTAGTAATTACTGCATTCTTTTCGTTTTATGTCAACACTGCTTGATATATAATATTGGGGATTCTATTCGGCACTCCGGACTGGCCCGAAGTGGTTCAATTTACGGCCTTATTTGTAAGGTGGTCCCATTTCCTGGGCGGTCCAATCAAGGGGTTCCAGTGTTAATTACGATGCACCAGAAATGCATTAGAAATAATACACCAGTTCGACTGACCAGAAATGGTTCAATTTACGGTCTTATTTGTAAGGTATCCCATTTGCTCGGCGGTCCGATCCCGGTGTTCCAGTGTTAATTTTGATGCACCAGACATAGGTCCACCACTTGGACTGGCGAGAAGTGGTTCAATTTCTGATCTCACTTCACAGGTGGTCCAATCTGTAACTTGTTCTAGCATTAATCCTATGATCGGACCATGGGGAAAATAGGACCATGTCACATATAGGACCGCTTTTTGACAGTCCTCTTAAATATTCCATCCAATCCCGCAAATAGAACCTACACTTTGGGCCAATCGCAGTGCAGGTCATATTTCAGGGGTTCTTGTGCATATAAGACAGGAATAAGACGATTTTTTACGGACCGCACAGCCAATTGGATCACCTCACAAATAAAATTGGTAACTGGAAGAAGCTAGATTAATTCCAGGTTCCTTCCATTTTCAAGAAATCACTTCAAACACAATAAGACCATACTTGGAAATTGGAGTACCTCACAAATAGGACTGGAAATTGATCTAACTCGGTCACTACAACTGGTGGTCCCATTTCTGGTGCACCAATAAAATCTTAAAATAAGATTGTTAATTGAACCATTTGGAGTTCATCCAACTGGTGATCCTATCTCTGGTACATCAAATTTAATACTGGAATCCTAGGATTGGACCGCCCAGCAAATCGGACCACCTCACAAATAAAATTGGTAACTGGAAGAAGCTAGATTAATTCCAGGTTCCTTCCATTTTCAAGAAATTACTTCAAACACAAATAAGACCATACTTGGAAATTGGAGCACCTCACAAATAGGACTGGAAATTAGTCTAACTCGGTCACTACAACTGGTGGTCCCATTTCTGGTGCACCAATAAATACACTGGAACCCCGGGATCGGACCGCTCAGAAAATGGGATCACTTCGCAAATAAGACCCGAATTTGAACCACTTCGGGTAAGTCTAACTGGTGGCCCTATTTCTGGTGCATAAATATATACACTGCAACCTCTGAATCAGACCACCCCGCAAATGGGACCACCCAACAAATAAGACTAGAAATTGGACCAATTTGGGTCAGTCTGACTATTGGTCCTATTTCACGGGCATGAATATATCCACAGTGTTATTTTAGGTTTACGGGGATATACGATGGACCTTTTGGATCGTACCACTCCGTAAATAGGACCACCTCACAAATTGGACTGGAAATTAGACCAATTCGGGTCAGTCCGACTATTGATCCTATTTCACTTGCATCAATAATTACACTGGAAGCCCAAGATCAAGCTGTCCCGAAAATGAGACCACGTCAAAATTAAAACCTAAAATTGGACCAATTTGGGACAGTCCGACTTAAGATCCTATTTCTGTGCATAAAAATATACACCGCAACCTTGAGATCAAGCCACATCGGAAATGGGACCACCTCCCAAATAAGACAGGAAATTAAACACTTGAGGTCAGTCCGACTAGTGGTCCTATTTCTGGTGCATAAATAATTATGACCTCACAAGAAAGACCGGAAATTGAACCACTTCTGGTCAGTCCAAATGGTGGTCTTATTTCTGGTGCATGAAAATATAGACTGGAACCCTGAGATCTGACCGCTCAGAATATGGGACCAGCTCAAAAATAGGACTGGAAATGGGACCAATTCGGGTTAGTACGACTGGTGGTGCATAATAAATTGCACTAGAGCCTCGTGATCGGAACGCTTATTAAAAAGGGCCACCTCACAAATAGGAACGCTTTTGACGGTCCTGTTCCAGGTTTCCTCTATGTTCAAGAAATCATCTCCTCACAACTAAGACCATATCCGAAATGTGGACCACTTTGGGTTAGTCCAACTGGCGGTCCTATTTCTGGTGCATAAACATATACACTGTGATAGGACCATCCACAAAGGAACCACCTCACAAGTAAGACCACTTTAAACGGCCCTGTTCCAGGTGCTTTCCATTTTCAAGAAGTCACCTCTTCCAAAATAAGACCATACAGGCAAATGAACCACTTCGGGTCCGTCCAACTGATGCATAAATATACACACTGGAACCTCAAGATGGAACCACCTTACAAATAGGACCATTTTAGTTCAGTCCCGCTGGTGCTGTTTTCGGAGTTCTGGTGAATATCAGTACGGAATAAAAGTCGAACCTGTTCCTCGTAAACAGACCATCTGCTCTATATATGAATCCTGGGATTGGTGCGATTTTCAGGTTGGTCTCATTAAGTTAATTATATTTTGAATAATCCAGTAGAATATTCAACCCTTTAACTGATCACTAACTACTCCCTGCGCCCCCCCCCCTCCCACACACACACACACACACACACATTCATTCTAAACAAATCCCCGTTTCAATAGCAAGCGAAAATCAGTACCATGCAGGCAGCATTGCATTCAAGAGGCCAGACGAAACGAGTACAGTGATGGGAGCCTTTCTGTGATGGGAGCCTTTTAAAGCTTATCCTTATTTGGCACAAATACAGCAAATGGCTTGTGCGAGTATACTAGTATCTGTTTACTTGTGACCTTGTGATGGCAGTATTTTGTTTGCGTATTTTGGGGTCGGGGTGGGGCGTTTTACAAGGCATTGGGTAGTTTAAAGTTACTTTTAACTGTCAATTCGTATACAACTAAGCTTTCTGTATACTGTGCGTAAAAATCCCGCTTTAAAACCGACCAGGAACAAAAAACGTAGAAATGACGTCAGAATTACGCAATACGTAAAAAATAGTGCTATCACGGTGTTCTTTGTCAAAAAGTAGTCTCATGACGTATTTAGCTCCAAACCTCTAGATCCAGTGGTTTTGGAGATATTAAGTTATTAAATCTGCATGACGTCACAAGACGCAGATGATGATGTCATAGGTCAATAAAAAATTCATTTAGCACCACTTCGCATCGTCGACTTCAAGTGTGCCAAATTTCATTCTTCTAGCTTCAGCCGTTTCGGAGGAGATGTCTGGAAACCGACGCGGACTTTGCGTGAAAAAAAAAATAAAGAAGAAAAAAACAAAAAACTAACAAAAAAAAGGAAAAAAAAGAGGTACTTTAACCCCCACAATTCGAGGAAAAACAATAACTTCTTGAAACGAAGTTCGAAGCGTTAATTACAACACTTTTCCTGACAGGTGTCTCCAACCACTTCATTATCTGTTATTGACGCTGTAAGCTTTTTTTCTGCTTTTTTCCGGTACCGGAGAACGTAGTATAGGTGATTTCCTTCGATACGTTTTCCCCACGTCATGTCCTATGTGAAGATTTGGAGAAGGATTTGCCTCTGTCGGTCTGCCATCGACAAAATGGATGGAGCACACTGTCGTTGCCCGTCGGCTCCCACCTATCACCCTTTTTGTGCCTTTGTGTGAAAACCCTTGCTCCACTTTTCTCCTTGAACGAAATATATTAATTAAAAAAACAGCATATTCACTTCTTGAAATATTGTGCTTTGGAGCCATTTATTGGGAGGGGGAGGGGGCGGTGTGGCTTGAGGCAACTAACAAAATATTTGCTGTTTTTTTTATTCTTTATTAAATACTAAACTTGATACCTGGACAAATCTATTCACTGCCTCAAAGCGATTGATGTTGTCGATCCATATAGCTCTCTCTTCGGGTCTCTGAATCGTCGGAAATGGATAGAGTATGAATGGAAGTGGGGATAGGCGTTTGTTTTGTCCTTGTGGGCAACCATGTTCAGCACATAGCTCTTCCTGCCACTTGTTCAGTCGGTACGTGCTACTGCTGTATCCTATTACCGAACAAGTCGTCTTTGGCATACTTCACTTCCACCTGAAACACGGACGTAACTGTAATATCAGCTAAAGAAATAATAATCAGTAGTTGTATAGTGGGTGTTCTAAAACAATATATAATGAGTTTTCTAAAACAGTGACGTCATATTGTTTTAGAACACCCATGGGTATAGTAAAACAGTGACGTCATATTAACGTCATAATGACGTCACAGGGATAGTGGGCAGCCGGGCAGACGGGTAAACGGGGAGCCAGACAAACGGACATCCGGACAAACGGACAGCCGGACAAATGGGCAGCCGGAAAAACTGACAAACGCGGGCAGGCGGGGACAGACAGGCAGACAGACAGCTCCCCAAACGTACAAGCTCTCCAACTGTTTTTTAAGCAGAGGACTAATAGCTACATGGTTGGAGCTCACCTATTAGGTATTTTGACCCAGCAATTACGTCACACAGATCGACTTAAGCCTGCATGCGGGCAACTAGTCGACAGGCCCCCCTGGGCCATTCGCACTACAGCCCCCTCCCCCGGGGCCAGCCGCACGACAGCCCCCCCCCCCTGGGGCCTGCGGCATACACGTGTATGCGAGGATAGCCACTAGGTCACTATCTATGCTATAATAGAGCTGCCCGACAGGCCCCCCGGGACCAACTGCACTTAAGGCCCCCCAGGGCCAGCCGCACAGCAGCTCTCCCCCGGCCTGCCGCACGGCAGCCCCCCCCCCCGGGGCCTGCGGCATACACTGCGAGGATAGCCACTGGGTCACTGTATCTATGCTATGAGAGAGCTGCCCGACAGGCCCCCGGGGCCAGCCGAACTTCAGGCCCCCCGGGGCCAGCCGCACAGCAGCCCTCCCCCCCCCCCCCGGCCAGTTGCACGGCAGGCCTCCCGGGGCCAGATGAACGGCAGGCATACACTGCGAGGATAGCCACTGTATCTATGCTATGAGAGAGCTGCCCTTACTCTCTCTCTCCACACACACACACACCACGGCAGACGGGTAAACGGACAGCCGGACAAATGGGCAGCCGTACAAATGGGCAGCCGGAGAAACGGGCGAGAAACTTTTTTTCTCTCTCTCCACACACATATACCAACACCAACGGCAGAGTTAGCGTTTCATTGCACAAGCCTAGGTATTTTAACCCAGACAGCAACTTTTTTTGCTCTCTCACTCTCTCCACACGCATATACCAACACCCAAGGCAGAGTTAGCGTTTCATTAAGCCTCATAGGTATTTTTAACCCAGACGGCAGCTTTTTTCCGTCATTTGCTCTCTCACTCTCTCCACACGCATATACCAACACCCACGGCAGAGTTAGTGTTTCATTAAGCCTCATAGGTATTTTAACCCAGACAGCAACTTTTTTCTCGGGACAGGCAAACGAGCAGACAGACAGACACCTCCCAAAACGTACAAGTTCTCCAACTATGTTTTAAGCAGAGAACTCATAGCCACATGGTTCGAGCTCACCTGAGCCCCCTTAAAATTCAAAGGGGTATAAATCAATGATTTATAGACCCCTTTTAATTCTTTTTAGCATTTCCCACACTCTGATGCATACACACACATACCAACACCATGACATGTTTAGCGCTTATTTCGTATTAGTGGAGGGCTCGAAAAAGAGCCGTGGAGGTTTTTTTCGCTCTTCTTTTCGTCACCTGCCGCTGCCGCCGCTGCTGTCTTCCTTGCAGCCGATCTTCCTCCTATGCGCCGCTACCCCAGCCCTGTTTGAGCTGAAATGCTTGCCCAGAACACTACAGGTATGATCATGGGACTTCATAGCCTCTGAGCACTTCTGTTCGTGCGCTCTCGCTGTGACGCCCTGCGGAATTATAAAGCCGCAGAAGTCACAGTATCGTACATTTTCCACATCGTCCAGAATGCGGACGACGTCCTGGAGTGTTGACTCTTTGCTAGAGTCGTCCTCCAATTTCATCTCAACCAGGGCAGTGGTGTGACCATAGGCGGAAGGCCAATGCATCTGGCTGGCGTTGATCGTTGTTGGCATATCTGTAATGCTGGCGACAGCGGCCGTCAGCTCATCCATAGGAGGAGGCTGCGGTCTGTCTGGCCTCGTGACAGTGACACTGGGCACGTGCCTCTGCCTGGTCACTTGCTGTTCAACCGGCATCCTCCGGATAGTGACGTTAGGCTTCTTCGGGCTTGCTGTCACTGAAGTCGCTTTCACAGGAGTCGCTTTCTGGCAGGGCGACGGATCCCGAAACTTCACAGGCGACTGTCTTAGCCGTTTGTGGCTCTCCTCCGCCGCCCTGTCAAACCGATTGTATTCCCTCGTGGTTGCTGCCTGAAGCTCCCTCCACTTATCCAACATGAATACTTGGTATTCAATGTATATTTCTTCAAACAGGTTAACATCCTTCTGAGTCTGAAAAAATTTCTGACGACGCTCAACGTTGAAGAACTCTTCCTTGTATTGCATGTTAACCCGTCAAGAGATAGAAGCAGACTGACTGCATAGAGTGCGAGGCTGCCTGAAAAAGAGGCTGACCTCCCCCCCCCCTTTCCCTGGCCGACCGACTCACTCTATCTATGCCATATACCAAGAGCCCGTACCATGTGAGGACCTCCCCCCCCCCCGGGTGCCCACACATGTACCGTGTGAGGACCTCCCCCCCCCCCTATGATTGCAACGGCAAGACATCATGGAAACGTCTCTGATAGCAACTTCAGCTAGCAACATGGAAATTGATAGTTTGTTCGGCAACGAAACAACGGCTTTTGCAGATTCAGTTTTTAACTGCAGAGGAGACCGCTGCCTTCCTAAGTACAATTGCAGAAGCTGAAAAAGATTTGGAGGAAGCATTAGGGGCTCCGTCGGACGTGTCTACAGTACAGCAAAGAAAGCCTTAGGAAGCGTTAGGTGCTCCGTCAGACGTGTCTACAGTACAGCAAGCAATGCCAGATCCTGAGGGATCCGACTACCCGTTCTGGGTTGCAAATGCGCTTGTAAATGGTAGCGCCAAGCCACTTAGCACAAAGTTAAAGGCACATCTAGAGCATCTTGAGGAAGAAGTGGTCATGTAAAGCGATGACAACAACGACAACGATGGCGATGACGACAACGACGACAACGACGGCGATGACGACAGCGACAACGATGACGACGACAAGCAGCTCAAATCTGAATTTGAATTGAGCAAAACTATTCCTGTTACTGAGGAAGACGCCACGCTGTTGAAACGAAACTTTCGAGCAGTGATTCCTCTGATCGATTGCAACATTTTATGGCGTTTATGTGAAGAAGGCTTTTCCGATCAATACACGTACATATACCTAACGGAAGAATTGAACACTGTCATTCAGCTTATCTACATGCTAGATGGAAACCTAGAGCAACTTTCCGCGTCAGAGCCACAGTTCTTCGAAGCCATGATCCGACGTTTCGTTCAACTTATTAGAAGTCTTCATGATGAACTTTTTAAGACTTTATGTCTACCGGCGCCAAAGTGTGTTGATGAGGATCGAGATTCCAAATGTGCAAAGGTCATGCTGCATGGCATTAAGGTGTATGATATGATGGCCTACCTCTATGCAAAAGGACATTTCACCATGCCAATGCTCTTTGAATGGATAATTGGTAGTCGCAAACGAGGAGACTGTTTAGTGATCGTCATGAGACAATCTCTAACAGACGGTTTGCCAACAACCTTTCTTGATGGTTTCAACGAGATCACTTCGCGATTTTGCAAACATCTCATGAAAACATACATGTAATGTCCATATAAAAGGAGTGAGGTGCAAAGTGAAGTCATCATTCAACGCGCAGCCATGGAGAAGACAAGCAGCTTTAAAATTAGTGCAAACTTAACCATTACTGTGGAGCATGGACAATTTGGGCTATTTATTCGAATCAAACGTGGAGAGAGATGGCTTGCTTTGTCACCATCCTTGTGGAAGATTGTGTGTCTGAACTTAACAAGATTACGCGATATTGGCTTCAAACTGTACTTGACGCAAACGAAATGGCTTGAAGTCATTTCATACCAAGGCATGCGCTACGTGAGTTTTGTGCATACATCACTGCTTGAAGGGAAAGAATACAAGTATTACATCAACATGAATGATGGTGAATGGGAGACATTGCTTCAAGAGATGGATAGCATCAACTCAGCCTTATTCGGCAAACCTGAGCCATGTTTGTCATGGCCAGAAAACTCCTATCAAGCTGCAAAAGGACAATCGAATGAAAGTGTCAAAGTTATCCAAGAAAAGACTGGCCGAAGTTCAATTGGAGAATATGAACGTGCAAAATCAACTTGGACTTGAATGTTGCGGTGCTTACGAATATGCTGAGGATAATGATTGTCAATGCCACAAGTACAATTGCAAGTTGTGTGAACCAGACAACTTCTGCAACAAGTGCGGCTCACAACAGCATCTGCAGAGTAAGACTTAGAGTCATTTGTCCGCCAGCCGTCATAGTGTGCAGACGTGTTATATGGCCATGTGAAAGAAAGATGGGTGTAGAAACGTGCTTCAAGGAGAAGTATGTGGACTACATGATAAGTGAACTGGCGCGTTTTGGATCTATTCAACAACAACTGCAACACTTTGACATCTATTGGGAACTTGCTCATTCCACGTTGAACTTACCAAACTTACGTGAGGATTTCATCAACAAGTGTATGCTTTCAAACATTGACGGAGCTGAGGAGTTTGATGTGGAAGCAGCATATCACTTTGCTCGATTTGATCCAAGACTGTTTGATGAATTGAGAGAATGGTTAATCTACATTGCAGTATAATGACAGACATTACATTGAGACAATATATTGTGCAAAAAACATATTGTGAAGAAATATTATTAACTGTAAAAAAGTTTGCATGTTTCGCATGTCCTGCTTGTCAAAATGAAGAGTGTTTAGAACATACTTGTCATTCTGCATGTGTATATACATATTGGAATGAAGCTAAATATTATATTCATTTAGATAAAGTGTTAATTAATGCAAATCAACGTTGTGAAAAAAGATATGTTGATAAAATGCAATATATGTTGATAAAATAAAATGCAAGGTATGTTGACAAGTGTTGATCATTTAGTGTTAACATGTCGACGTGGAAAGACTACTTAACCAATATTTACTTTAAACCTGGTCATCCCGGGGCATTTGTTGGTCCTTACAAACTTTATCACATATTAAAAAACATGATCAACCAGTCACTCATTCCAAAGTGAAGAAATGGTTAGAGGATCAAGATGCCTTCAGTTTACTACAACCTGTAAAATACAGGTTTAAGAGGCAAAGTGTAATGATGTGCTTTCCAAATATTTGTGCGTGCAGCCAGTACCTAATAAATCACATACCAGCACCATAGAAGCCTTTCAAAAGATTTTTCATGAAACACAACGAAGACCACGATCTCTAAGGTCGGATAAAGGCACTGAATTTAAAAACAGATGGGTAAACGCATTTTTGAAGAAGGAGGTAATACATGCCCATACGACAAAGAATAAAACCAAAGCAAACTTTGCTGAGAGAGTCATTCGCACTCTAAAGGGATTGATGTATCGATATTTCCTACATAATCAAACTTATCGATATATGGACATCCTTCCAGACTTAGTGTATAATTACAACCATAGACCTCATGGCTCCCTCCCTAATAAGTATGCTCCTGCAGATATTCGTAAAAACAACGAATCGAAAGTGTGGAGGGATATATATGTGGACAAATTGAAATTAAAACCAAAGAAGAAGAAAAACCCTACAAATTTAAAATTGGTGATCAGGTTCGCATTTCCCACATGAAATATGTATTTCAACGGGATTATCATATAAAGTGGACGCAAGAAGTCTTCATTATCACATATCATTGTAAGAAGCAAGGAATACACTTGTATCGTGTGAAAGACTTTTTGGACGAATATATTGATGGACATTTCTATGAAGAACTGCAGAAAGTGACAAAAGATATTTAATCGGTCTACAGAATTGAAAAGGTTTTGAAAACACGAAAAAGACGAGGTGTTAAAGAATTATTTGTTAAGTGGTTAGGTTGAAAAAAAGAAGTTCAACAGTTGGGTGAAAGAAACAGACATTAAAAAATGAAGCATCCATTCATATGTTTGGTCTCTGGACCTACAGGCAGTGGTAAAACTTCTCTAGTTAGGGAAATTGTAGAACAAAAGTTAATTAAACCCTCTCCAAAAATCATTTTATGGTTCTATGCAGTAGATCAGCCTTTGTATAAGGGAATGAAAGGTGTGGAATTTTACCAAGGCATTCCAGATGACACTGAAAAGCGTTTTAACCCGAAAAAAAAACAAACTTACTCATCATTGATGACTTAATGACCAAATGTCATAGTGATGAGCGAATGACACGTCTCTTAAGTGTTGGCAGCAAACATAAAAATCTAAGCATTATTTTTATTGTGCATAATTTGTTCCATCATGGTAGAGAAATGCGAAATATTAGTTTGAATACACATTACAGCATTCTGTTTAAAATCCTAGAGACAGTCAACAAATAAGTACATTAGCGCGACAAATGTATCCTGGAAACAGTCAACAAATAAGTACATTAGCGCGACAAAAGCATTATGAAACCATACACACACAATCCATCTTCTTCGCAACCATTTTCTTCGTCAAGTGGGTGGGGAATTACCAGGATTTAAAGGGGCTAAAATCGTTGCACCACATCTTAAAAAGGCTGCAAACGATGTCGCGAAAGATGTTACAAGTTGAGTAGCACAGCGTGTGATTGGTAATGTGTTGGGAGGGCAAAAGAGAGCGAAACCGACAAAACCTGTCAAAAGGCGAAAGGCAGCTAAACGGAAAACATCAACAAAATATAAGAAAGATATTTTTTAATCATGTCTTTAATTCATAATCATTCTTGCGAATGTGGTCTTTCTCCATTAGAAAGTTTCGCATACCACCAACGCAAACTGCTGTAGAAAAAAGATATAAATAGACTATCAACCACTGACTACCATTAGAGAAGGTGCTCCAATAGAATTCTAGTACAGAAGAATATCTAGATTTAAAGAACAGAAGACTTCATATTGTATGCCGCATTGTAAAGGCCGATGGAACACCGTGTGGTGCAGATGATAACGTATCATGTATCAATAATTTGTTTAATGGGTTATGGTCTAATATTGAATTATTTCTAAACGACCGATTGGTATCACATAGTAACAATAACCATGGTTATATCAGTGTCATATCTCATTTCATTCATGACTCGGAAGAAACTCCATTCTGAGCACTCTATGCGTCTCATCTTTAAAGATACTGCCGGTTCAATGAATACTCATGAGGTGAAAGGAGCTAATGATGAAAGATATGTATCAGGTTTTCATGTAAATGTTGAGGGTGGCGATCTAGCTCTACAAGGAAATAATGGTTTACATAATCGTTATTTGTATACACGTCTAAGCCGTGAGTTTATGCTAACAGGTGGTTTAAGGGTAGATTTGTTTGAGCAGGACCGTTATCTTCACAATGGTATTAGTATGAAATTACGTTTATATAGACAAAAAGATGAATATGTGTTAATGGCTGCAAATAATGGTTTTAAAGTAGAAATGAGAGAAGCGTTTTTAACCATTCGCAAAGTGAGGGTTAGTCCAGGTATTCAGGTGGGACATACAGATGCATTGATGAAAAGTCCTGCTAAGTTTATTATTACTAGAAAAGAGTGTAAAATTTTAGCTATTCCAACTGGATTTCAATCTTTTGTGCATCTTTTTAGGCCAATTACAAAAACGTCTTGTCATTGGACTGGTTCATAATGAATCCTTTGCTGGAACAGTATTGAGAAATCCATACAATTTTGAACATTTTGATCTTAACTTTATGCAGCTTTACTCTGATGGTGAACCAGTCCTATCCAAACCTCAAGCTTGACATAAATCGAGACAAATATATTGACGCTTTTGAAACTCTTTAAAAATCTTTTGATAGATTGAATAGTGAGAAAAGTTCCATCATAAAACGGGAAGATTGGCCTAGAGGTTATTCTTTATTTTCTTTTGACTTAACACCTGATTATGATGGTGATGATCATTATGCCCTTATCAAACATGGGAATTTGAGACTAGAAATGAAGTTCGCTGGTGCCTTGCAAAATACAGTCAATGTTATAGTCTATGCTGAATTTGACAACATCATTGAAATAAGTGCAAATCGTAGCATTCAATTCGACTACCAGTCATGAACACGCAGCAGATAGAAGCCATACTGCCCCATGATGCCGCGACAAAAGACTTGTTACAAGGTGTGTTTTCCATGGACCAGTTACCATCTTTACAACGCGGTGCCTATGTCACCAACACGGACGACCATGATGAGCCAGGGGAGCATTGGGTGGCAGTATATTATGACAAAGACGATGCAGAATATTTTGACTCTTATGGACTTTTACCTATAGACAGACGTTTGAATAAGTTTTTAAAGTTTAATTTCATTTATAATTCAGTTCCATTACAAACACCGATATCATCTACGTGTGGATTTTATTGTGTGTATTATATAATTCAAAGAGCTCGAGGACATAGTCCTTTTGAAATCATTGATGTATTAAGAAGAAGTGATGGTGATTTTGTTGTAAAGCATTTTGTATATAGACTTTATAAACCATTATTTTATTGATGTTGTATTAGTTAAGCTGTATTAGTTAAGTTGTTGATAATTGTTAACTTTATGGATATTGTAAATGAACAAGACAGTTTTATATAACATTCTTTTTTTATTGTGTTATGCATTATTTACATTTTAACAATTATTTTACATTTCAACAAATCTATTTTACATTAAACTTTTATTTGACAAATACCTTCAATACAACGATAAACAAATGCCATTCATACCAATCTAAATTAATATATGTATCATAGACATTACACCCACTTTTGTAAATGCTGTGAAAACTAACATAACACTGTCCATAACCAAACTGTATTATTTTAACATCCTCGTGTTCAGACAGTTTCAGTTAATATCCATCTTCATTTATGTCTATGTCCATCACCATAACGCACATTGGATGTGTCAGCTCAGTGGACTTGGTACCCCGCATGAGTTGCACTCCTTCCTGTTTGAATTCAAGCGTCAGGTTCTTTCCAATCCAATGCTTGTAACAGAGCATACCATTCCACTGTGTTGAGGGTGATGTAGTCGTAGAGTTCTGTAAGCTCGTCATGTTGGCGAAATTGTACAAACACGTCTAGACAGTTCTCAGTCGCACGCACTTCTAAATCCTCTGAGAGTTTTAGGAGAAAGCCAGGTATCCTCAACTTCTCGAGATGGTCTTTCAACACAGATTGTTCGTCAGGTGATAGAATGATATACTTTCCAAAATATCTTGGCACAATGTGATCACATAAGTTTCTCAGATATAGGAATCCATTTGTAATGGGTTCATAATCCGATAAAAAGACTTCCATCTCGTTCAACAGTCAGATCAACTATGAGCTGTCTCCTCGTCTGCAAACACGTTTTTTATGCTCGCAAGATGGTGAAGAGTGGATGTTGTATAGCTTCTAGGAATCGTAAGACTGCGCGCCAATTCTTCATATCAAAGTCAATCAAATCTGAATATGGAGTATCTGGCACAACTCCATCATAATCCTCTGGATAATCCTGTAAAAGATTTCTCCAGAATCTAACACGTATGTCAGAATCATCATTCCCAACCACTAACACTTCAACTTTATTTTCAAGTGAAGTGAACTTACGTGTACTGCGTACGTTAGGGCAAGATGTCCGCTCTGGAAGACTGCCAGGTACACACTACTCGGAGCACATGACTTGTGGTTTCCAAGCTGTCAATCAAGGCGGCCGCGCGACTATTTACTCAACAGGTACAACACTCTTCCCCATTTTACAAAATGTGGGCCCTCTATCCTGTTTGAACCTCATAACTGAACATCTTTATTCAGCATAGGCTGCGTCTAAGTTGTCTGTTTGTCATCCAAAGACTGAACATCATTATTCGGTCCACGCACCATTCTGCAAGCGATTGATCATCGATGATCAATCCAGCGAAAAGATCTGATACAACATCCTCGCAGATTTTACGGTTTCTTGAAGAATCTGCGTCCTTGTGCAATGGCAGATTTCTGCTATCTGCTCAGAAATAATAGGAATGTTGTACGGCGAGTTCATCAGCCGATTGTCTGCTCCTTCCGGTCCCAAATAAGGTGCATCCGTTTCGAGAACAATTCGAGACATATTCCTTAATTCTTGAATGACTTCTGATGACTCAGGATGCTTCAGGCTCTTAGTGATGAGTCCGGTAATACCAAAGAAGGTGTTTGGGAAGTATCTCAACCATTCCTTTAACTCATCTAAACCGCCGTTGAAGCAATGCCTATGAATGGGCGCGAAGGGAGGTAGATGTTGTCTCATCAATTTGAGACAGTCTTCGCTCGCACGACGCGAACCCAATTCGTCTCGACAATGAATAATAATGGGAAGCCTGATTTCATTTCCGATCTTAAGCAGGTCAACAAGAGCGTCTTTCTGAATATCCTCTCGCGGGCAGGTCGAACTTGAATAATCTAACCCTATTTCGCCTAAGGCAACTGTTCCTGTGGACTGCAACATCAACTTCAGGTCTTCCAACACATCAAAATTCACGGATGTCGCAGCTTTCGGATGTACTCCAAAAGCGAAACGCAGTCTGCCGTCTTTCAGCAAATTGTGACGCATGGTACCTGAGGGGTATTGTTGAGGGAAGCAAAAGACGGCTACCGCACTTTCCAGGTAGAAATCGCCCGGACAGCTAGGTCCAAGTGCAAGCAGACTTTCGAAGTCCCCCTTCTTGTCTATTTGAGTGGACCTTTCTTCCATCTTATCAGGATGGAAATGGGTATCGATCCCAGGTGTGAGCCTCGGTCTTGAGGGTGAAGTTCGGATGGCATGTGTACCACGCCTCACATCCAGCTCCACCCTGAGATCGGATTTCTTTCTCTCTCCAATCATCTTTGATTGGATACCAGCAGACGAAACAGGTAATGCCCATGGCCTTTCGATTGCTTCGCTTATCATCGACCTCCGAATCCCCTCCCGTTTACTTTCTGAAAACGTCATACTGCTCAGCAGATAAACTTGTGAATCACTGAGGCAGTTGAAAAGGCAGCGCTGATCTTCCAGTATAGCAGGGCTGCTACACAGTTCGGCGGCGAAACGACTATTCGATCTGCAAGCCCGATATCTGAGCAACGCTTATTCAGAAAGAGCTGGAAGTCAAGCAACAGCTCAGTCTCTTCCGGTTTCAACTTGTAATGCTCGTTTTCTTCGTAGAGTCGTTTTTCTTTTACAAACCTCAACAGGTCGTTAAGGGTTCCCAGTTCAGACATTGAGGCCAAACACAGGAGATACGTCAGAAAAGAATTGAAATTCTTCCTTAAATCGGTTTCGCCAAAAATGGTTGGTAGATGTGTCAGTGCGTGCGTATTTGGGTGGTTAATTCTCGCAGAAATTCTAAACCGGCAATTTCTGTGGCCAGCTCCCCCGACTTTATTATTATTATTATTATTCATTACATTTATATTGCGCCTAATCTACATTAGCTCTAAGCGCAGAACAATGTGACTGAACCATTACAAAATTAAATAAAGGTTGAATAAAACATTATAGAGTTAAAACTACTAGTAGAGATCATCACAGACGTAAGAATACTAGACATTACATATATATGTGATAACGACAAGGTAAAATTGTAAAACCACATGCTAACTAACATTAATAGACTTGCCTAAATAAATAAGTTTTCAAATTCTTTTTAAAATTGTAAACCGTACTACTGTTTCTGATATAAAATGGTAACATATTCCAAATTCTTGGTGCAAAATTGATAAAAGCCCTGTCGCCAAATTTAGTACATGAGCTATGCTCAGTTAAAAGTAATTGATTACGAGACCGCAAATTGCGTGACGACTCATATAGTGAAGTCAGTTCTATTAGATAATCAGGTGCATTACCTTCCAATCACTTATAAATTATGACAAGATTTTTGAAAACAATTCTTTTTTCCACAGGAAGCCAATGAAGGCCTTGCATAATTGGACTAAAATGATCATATTTATTTGCTCTAGCTATCAAACGAGCTGCTGAGTTTTGAACTAACTGAAGCTTATGGATTTGACTTTTACACACACCGTACAACAATGAATTGGCATAATCTAATCTAGCAATAACGTATGCATGAACAAGTAACTTAGTAGACTCAGGCGTGAGATATCTTCTAACTCTAGAAATATTTCTAAGGTAGTACAGACATGATGAAACTTTACTATTAACAAATCTATCCATTGCCATTGAACGATCGAAAATTGCACCAAGATTTTTTACCTCTGATACAGAATTAATGACACTTGATCCAACATTGATAGTAATAGAACTGATGCATCGCAGATTATGTTTTGAGCCAAAGAGGATTAACTCAGTTTTATCATCGTTTAACTTCAGAAAATTTGCACACATCCATTTTCGAAACATTTCTATACACCTTTCAAGACGGTTTAGATTGGCCATTATGTTTTTCTTTGGTTCAAAAGATATATATAGCTGTGAGTCATCAGCGTAAAAGTGGTAATCCATGGCAAATTGCTTTGCAATATCCGCTAATGGTGATACAAAGATTGAAAATAGTATAGGACCTAAGACCGATCCCTGTGGGACACCTTGGGCAAGCTGTGCTGGACTCGAAGAAATGCCATTGATGATCACGCGTTGAACTCTGCCACATAGGTAAGACTAGATCCATTGAATTGCTGTACCAGTGACCCAGAAAACGACATTGGAGCCGATTTAAAAGTATAGAATGTTCTAGCGTGTCAAACGCGGCACTGAGGTCGAGAAGTGCCAAAGCAACCATTGATCGATTATCCAAACTCTGTAGAATATCACTTTGAACACGCAACAGAGCCGACTCAGTTGAACTAAACCTTCGGTATGCCGACTGAAATTTGTTCAAGAGCTTATGAAATAAAAAGTGTTCATTCAACCGAGATGCAACAACACGTTCCAGGAGTTTGGATAGGTAACTAAGGTTAGATACCGGTCTATAGTTTTTCAATATATCTGGGTCTAAGTTGGCCTTCTTAATTAGAGGTATAACAAGAGTAGATTTAAGGTTTTGTGGCACTTCAGCATTCGCTAGAGAGAGATTTACTATTTCGGTTAGTATTCCCAAAAATTCGTTGGAGCATGCTTTTAGGAGCCATGATGGGAGGGGGTCTAATGAGCAGGTAGCCACAGATGATTTCGCGATTATTGACCTTAACTCCTCTGGTGTAGCCGGGCCAAATTCCTTTAATACTTTACCACTAAAACCATTTTCCTCGCGAAATTCCTGGAAAATCTTTTCACGCTCTTCGTACGGAATATCATTGCGGATTTTTATTTTATCTAGGAAGAATTCGCAAAATACATTTGGAAGTATTTCTGGTGACAAGTTGGATGGAAGTGACTGTAAATCCGACCATCCGAGAAGATCCTTTGTAACACTGAATAACTTCTTTTGAGCGGACTGATTCCAGTATTTGAGAGGTAAACAGTTCAGACTTGGCCGCATCACCATTAACATGGTTGCATTGATCCTTGTATTTCTTTTTGTCCTCAGCGAGGCCAGATTTACTTTGCTTTCTCTCAAGTCTACGTCAAATCGTTATTTGGTGGCGAATATGACTTTTGAACCATTTTGTATTAGGTCTGATAATAATATTCTTTTCAAAAAATGGAGCGTGCTCATCAACTATTGCTTTGATACTACTTTCATATAAGAGTACTTTGTTTTCAACGGTATCTGCCTGTGCTAAATCAATGTTTGAGATATCGGCTTTGAATTCATTCATATCGATTTCAGTAAATTTCCGATACCGTACAACTTTTTGTTCTTTCTGTGGTCTTTCCAGTTTAATCGAAAAAGTGATAAGAAAATGGTCAGATATATTGATATCTCTAACTGAAACATTATCCGAAATAATGTTGTTATCAGTAGCAACGAGCACATCTAATTGGTGGTTTCCAGAATGCGTAGGTTCGTCGATGAACTGAACTAAAGAGCACGCCTCTAAAATTGAATAAAATTTGATAACATCAGGGTCATTCTTAATATCTAAATGAAAGTTAATATCACCGGCGACAATAATATCAGTCTTATTTGCTGTAAGGGAGAAAATAAAACTAGAAAACTCTTCTAAAAATATAGCATTGTTTTTGCGGAAGGGATCGGATCGGTAGATGACACAGACATAAACGGAACGATCCTTGGTGATGAGAGTCGTTTCTAGAATCTCAAATAACTTGTACTTTGACTTTGAAGCTGCTTTAATGCGCATATTACTCCTGTACATTAAGCCAACACCACCCCCGTAAGAAACAGTTCTCGGGATATGGGTAAATTTGTAGCCCCTAGGACACATGTTAGCAATAACAGCGCCATCATCATCGTGGCCTAGCTATGTTTCAGTTATAAGTAGCAGATCAAGTTTTTGTTCGGTGACAAGTGTGTCAATATGACTAGATTTATTTCTTACAGATCTTGCATTGATAAGCCCACATTTCACATTTGAAGATAATGGCTTGGTTTGTGAAAGGCAATTAATTTCAGTCAACATTTTATTCAGATATCTCGAAGGGTAAGATCGGGATTTTCGACGAACACGATCAAGTACTTCAATAGGAGATATTGTCATAAGGTTGTTTTGATTGGAGCCCCGACTGTACTTAGTTTGTACCTGTGTAGTGACACGTGTCTCAATTGGTTCTGAGAAATCCTCCATGGTATTTCACACACAGACGCTATAAGCACACAATAACACAATGCACAGAATTCTATTCATATCCAAATCTAAGTCAGTACTTGTTTGTTGACAGTATAAACATTGTAAAAATCCAAGTATTCAATCATCAAAATCTACATTTACAAAGTTTGCAAAACCTAAAATATTCCTTTAAATAAAAATCATTACATAAAACCAAACTTAGTCATATTCTTCTTGTCCATATACGTCAACCATATCCACAACAATTGGTGAAATAAAATATTAAATTAACTTTAACACGTCTTGTCACAAACGACAATCACAGTCACTTGACCATCGTGGTCAAACCGGTTCAAGTGACCGCAAGAGTCGTACTGCGGGGATTGACGATATCCGGCGGTTTCGTCTCGGTGGCATTCGGAGAATTCCTAAGGGGGGTGATTCCAACGGTGTTCTGAGCTCTTTGGTTAGAACGACTTCTATCAAAACGATGGGAATCTCTTTCTCTTGACCCGGTTTGACCACAATAGACAAGCCTTTCCTTGAACTCAGAGCGACTTTTACGACTCTTGCGGTCACTTGAACCGGTTTGACCGCGATGATCAAGCCTTCTGGCGAATTCAGGGCGACTCTGCCAGCTCGAGTCCTGAGATGACACATGCACTTGTGGTCGGTTAAGCGGTGACGGGTGGTAAGTCCGTTCAGTCGAAGTCTTCGTCAATTGTGTTCTTTCCGCAGTACGACTCTTGCGGTCACTTGAACCGGTTTGACCACGATGGTCAAGCCTGCTCCTGAATTCAGAGCGACTCTGTCGGCTCGAATCCTGAGATGACACATCCACTTGTGGTCGGTTAGCGGTGACGAGTGGTAAGCCCGTTCAGTCGACGTCTTCGTCAATTGTGTTTTTTCCCGCCGTACCCTGAACTCAGAGCGACTTTGCCGGCTCGAATCCTGAAGTCTTCGCCTATCTCTCTTCCGAACTACTAATTGGAAGCCATCATCTGAGTCTTCCTTTGCCTCGTCAGAAGGAAGAATGCTGACGGACTGTTGTTGGTCCTTGGGGCTATCAGCACAAGTGGCCTAGGACGGTAGTTCGGGTCGTGAACTGCTCTTATCACTAGTTCCTCTGGTCGTTATTTCTGTTCCGTCTTAGCCATCGTCAATAGGCGCTCTTGCTCGGTCGGCCTCGCTACCGAAATACCGGATATCACGATATAACGGTGGTAGATACGTTATTTTCTGAAAAGACAAGACCCTAGTCTTGTAAAGTATGACACTATTCTTGGACAGTTTATCTACCACACTACCAATCCCCTTAATTGGGGTATCATCTCTTTATCTTACATGCTAGGATATATTTGTTAATCTAAATTCTTAAATAATATTGCATGCACTTTTGACTAACTAATCTTATATTAGTTAAGTGTCTAGAAAATTCTGAAGGACAGAAATTTGGTTTTCACATGTAATAATCTTTATTTAGATGCTGAGGTACTTTAATTTTAAGACTATGGCGGGGGAGTACCTCAGAAGACTCAAATTCTTTCTGACTATAAGAAAAATCCTTTGTCCCTAATTTCTCATTACTTGCATTTTTGTCTTCTGAATCTCGAAAGAGGTTTTCCAGATGAAGATCCTTCTCACCAATGATATTATGGTTAGAAGATTCATCCGTGATACTCGTGGTCAACCACCTGCGTCTCATTCGCCTCATCCATAACGGTACGGATCTACCTTCGCATTGGATAAGGCGATCATGATGTATGACGGTAGTCTTCCTCCGATCTCGAATACGAAACAGTACATGTGATAGAACTTCAACCACTAAGTACGGTCCCTTGAAAATAGGCTTAAGTTTGTTGCACTGGCCAATTTTCGTAACAGAGTTGAGTTTATACACCTAGTCTCCAGCAAGAAAAGGTTTTTCGTACAGCTTGGCATCATAATCCCTTTTCTGACGTTTCTGACAGGATTTCAAATGTTCTCGAGCAGTGGCTTGAACACCTTTCAAGGTAAGTAATAGCTTCTCAACATAAGTGGAGGGTTCTTCAAATTGTTTATTCTGATACACTACTCCGAACATGACATCCTGGGGATGAGTGACTTCTCTACCCAACATCATCATATTGGGTGTGAAACCAGTTTGTCTATTGACAGTAGCTATAATAACAGCACAAAGAAGTGGAATATGTAAATCCCAATTATTCTGATTATCCTTAAGATAGCAGCGAATAAGTTGAAGAAGGGTTCTGTTATACCTCTCAACTTCTCCATTTGCGCTCGGTCTATAAGGAGTTGTGCGTTGTTTGGCTATATGCAGTAGTTGGCAAATGTTTTTAAAAACATTCCCATCAAAATTTCGTCCTTGATCACTATGCAAATAAATTGGACATCCAAACTTGGCAAAAAATTCATGTAATGTTGTTTTTGCTACAAGAAGTGCAAAACATTCCACCCATTTCGTAAATTGGTCAACAATAACCAATACCTACGAATTTCCTTGTTTACTTGGTTTGTACGCCCCAAAATGTCTATGTGAACACGTTCCATAGGTTCTCCACTGTGATATGAAACTTGAGCAGCTCTAGCTTTTATCCTAGGCTTCTTATTAAGGTTGCAAACGTTACACGTCTTCACATAAAGTTTTGCGTCAGTGGTCATATTATACCAGTAGAAACACTTCTTCATTTTCTGAATTGTTTTCTTTTGTCCCATGTGTCCTGTCGTCACATTGTCATTTCAATACTGTAGAACATAATTTTTCATCAATTTTTGGACAATCAATAAATCTCGGTCACGTATTTCACCAATCCATTTCCAGAATAATAACCCATCACGCAAGGTGCAAGGATATCAAGTTACGGTTGCGCCAATAATGTTCAGGTGGTCCTACTTGAAATAAAATATTCTCCTTCAGAAGGAATTCTATCTTCTTCAGTCCATTGGATTACATCTTTGAGATCCGAGTCTTTCCTTTGGCAGCTCTTAATGCTTTCTGGTCCATAAAGTGGTAGCCATGATTCTTCGCTTGACTTCTGGATCTTATGGTAAAATATCATCAACGTCGGTTTCGAATCTGTCCCATTGACTATGAAGTTTCTGACAAAATTTACAACCACCACAAGTTAACTCAAAAACTGATACACCTGCCCTGTAACAGTCATAAGCTTTCTCTTCCGGAAGTCGTAAAAGAGCGTCGGCATTAGTGTGCTTCTTGCCTCGTCGGTGTACAGTCACCATATCAAATTGGCTAAGCTCTTAGAGCCAACGCGCAAGCTGACCCGTCTAACATTTTAAAACGCATCAACCAACTGAGACTGTTGTGATCTGTACGTATGTAGAACTTGCTTCCTAGTAAATAGTGGCGATATTGCCTGGTAAATCGGACTATTGCTAGAAGTTCCTTGCGGGTTGTACAATATCGTCTTTGCTGCGGTGTAAGACCGTAACTTGCAAAAGAAATTGGGCGTTCCTTACGGTCTTGAATCTGAGACAATTCAGCTCCTATAGCGTAGTTTGAGGCGTCCGTGTCAAAAAAAAATTCATCATTCGGATTTGAGTACGCTAAAACAGGTGTTGTCATAACTTCTTTAAGTCTATCGAAAGCTGATTGCTCATCTTGGCCCCATCTAAATTCGTGTTTCCCTGTGAGCTTATACAAAGGTTCTGCCAGAATAGCAAAATCTTTAATGAACTCTCTATGATAATTAACAAAGCCGAGGAATCTTTCAACTTGAGCCCGGTTTTCAGGTGCTTTCCACTTTTGCACAACGGCTACATTTTCTGGGTTAATGCCGATGCCTTCTTTAGATACCGTCTTTCCGAGGAACTTCAGCTCATTCTGAAAGTAGAAGCATTTCTTTGGTTTGAGTTTCAAGTTGAATTTCCGGAAGCGATCAAAAACTTTCTGAAGGTTTGCCAGATGGTCGTCAAAGTTCTTTCCAACCACAATTACATCGTCCAAATATGCTAGGATTTCTTTCCAGGCCATGCCCCTAAATACTAGCTCCATAAACCCTTTGGAAGAAAGCTGGTTCATTCATTAATCCAAAACCCATTCGAATATGTTCAAACAAACCATACTTAGTAATGAATGCAGTTTTGTGACGATCTTTTTCATCGATTTCACACTGCCAATAGCCGGAAGCTAAATCGAGAGATGACAAGTATTCGAAGTATCCATGCATTCCGATATCAAGGGAACTCTATATTGATCGCTGATTGTTTTGGAATTCAGATCGCGACAGTCATGCACCACCGTAATCCGCCATCTTTTTTACGGACTAGAACTGGAGCACTTGCCCATTCCGAAGTAGAAGGTTGTATAACACCACTATCCAACATGGATTTCAGATGTTTTTCTTCTTCCTTTTCGAAGCCTCAAGGAGTTCGTCGAATACGATGTTGAACAGGTTTTGCATCACCAGTATTTATTTTAGATTTGATATCACTAAAGTGACCGATGTCGGTATCATTCTTGGCAAAGATGTCTGAAAATTCTGTAAGTAGGTCTGCAAATCTTTCAGCCTGTTCTGGAGAAAGATTAACGGATGACTTTTTAAACATATTTGCAAGATGTTCTGGCATGGCCCGAGCTTTTGGCTGATTTAAGTCATCAAATGTGGACCTTACACATGGAGTGGGTTTGTCTTTTTCAGACTGTTCAGCAGGATCTTTGATACGAAAGTCGGAGTCGAATAGTTCAGAGTCATCGGGTAACTTTTGTTCCTCAAGAACAGCAATCTGTCACGCCGATCCCACAGTGCAGCTCTTCGGAATAGTGACATATCTATCAGAGTCGTTTAGAAATAAAAGATTGCAGGTTCCTTCAATGTTGCTTCGAAACAACCTTTTAGGAATAAGTGCCTTCCCTTTTATCTTCTTAGAATAATTGGGTTATACTATATACAATCCATCTATTGGGCTTTCCAAGTCACTTGTAATTAAAGCTGCTGTATTTGGTGGAATAACGCATCTTTTCCTCGTTGTAACTCTAGTCACACGATAAGGTTGTTCAGTATCACTATTGCGTTTCTCAAAAGCTGCTATTGCGTTATTGTTGATAGTGATTGTATTCTGTTCAAGATTAACAACAGCTTTAGAGTATGTCAAGAAATCTAGTCCAAGAATAACACTTTCACTGACTGGTGCTATAAACATATCCCAATTGAATGTCTTTACCAATTTCAAGTTGAACTTTTGGAGCTAATTGTGCATTGAAATACTGATCTTCACCCGCCCCTTTGAGGTTACTTCATTTCTGACAGTTAGGGGTTGGCGCATCGAGTCGGCAAATTGCTGACTTAACACGGTTAATTAAGCCCCAGTGTCAACAACTGCTACAGTCTTGTGTTTCTTTAAACGTAACAGCGTTTAGCCTTGGTTTCGCGCCTTCCTGCAACTGAGCATCATTACTCAGTTCTTCATTGCTCACTTTAAAATCAAAATCAAAGATCATCTGTTCAGACTTCTTGATTGTTAAAGGGGTTTGATCAGATTCCGGTGAATCATTTAGAAAAGAGGTCGGGCCATTCTTTAGCTCGACCCCTTCTTTAAGTTTAAATGATCCTCTTTAAAAGATACCGAATTTCTAGTATCAATCTGTTTCTGGCTATTGTTTTTGTGGGGACATTTGACATTGAAATGACCCTGTTCCCCACAAAAGAAACATGAACCTCTTTAGTTTTAATAGTTTTAACTTGAATAACTTTGCCTTTGACGCAAGGAAAAAGATGGTTGGATTAGTTAAAAGTGATTGTATTGAAAAAAAACCTTCAGTTTACCATTGATTATGTCTTGTTACAGGCACGTATATTCATACATAGATGTCGGCGTAAACATCGGGAAATATTTTTTTACTGAATTTTTAATATTTCTTAAATTGAAATTGCAAATTGTAAAACTATTAAGGAAAAAGGATAAAAGAGTGACCGATGCTTTAAATAAAATTGATTCTTTGTTATGAAGAATGAGATAATGTATATTTAATGGTTGTTAGAATAAAATTTTCTTAATATATGACTATTGTATCAGCAACAACAACAAAAATGTCATTTGCAGTAAATATCAGTAACTATCGGTTTTGACTGAATATTGTTAAATATGCACCGGTTATAACAAAAATGACAATAAAAAAAAAGTTTTTAGCAACTTTAGTTTGTATCTTGCCAAAGTAGTAGAACAGCCAAAGTAGTTGATAGAATAAAAGTTGGTGACAAAAAAAAAAACATGAACCTCTTTCTCTGCAGGGGCACTTTGCACTGAAGTGACCTGGTTCTCCACAAAAGAAACAAGATCCTTTATTACCCGGACTTGGACTTCTTGATCTGGAATATCTCTGATTCTTTCCCGCAGTGGGAGAATTCGATCTGTCAGTGGATTTCACTGAGGAGCTTGAGCTACATCTTGGAGAATCTGACTTCTTCTGATCAGATCTTGATGTATTAGAAGAGTCCGTCCACTTTCGATCAACATCTTTGATGTCAGAGATTCCCCGTTTGACCAGTAGTTCTATAATATCATTCATCTTCTCTTCCCGCGTACTACCAAACTGCTGAAATTGACCCTCAAGATTTTTCACCCTTAAATTCAGCGGTTTGCCTCGTCCTCCACTGACTTGTTGAATGTATTCTCCTCCTGTTCTGATAGTTGCACCTTCCGGATTTCTTTCTTCTTTGAGCCAAAAATGGCTTTGGTATTAAACATATGCATGCGCATTAAGTCAAGTGCTTGCTACAGGGTGGTTGGATTTGTATCAGAAGCGTACTGGGCCAACTCTTTGTCGTGGCATCCTTGACAGAATTTCCTGACAATCTCCTCTATCAGATAAGCTTCGTCGATATTGATATCTTGAAAAGCTTCCAGCGCCACCCACTGAACTCTCCGCCCACTCGTGCAGATCCTCGTCGTCTGTTTGTTTCAGAGTATGAAATTGAGCACGCATGGTTTGAGGTAATTCTTTTTTTCCAGACCGTGCTTCCATTTTTCGGGACATTTCATCAAAAGTCATGTGCAACTCATACTGCATGGTGTAATACTCAGCAGCTTGATCCTTTAGACAGAGTAACATCATTGTCCTCCTCTGTTCGTCCGTCCACGAACCCATTTCGGCATGTATGTTAAACTGGGTGATGAATGGTTTCCAGAGACCTTTGCCGTCATACTCCGGTAATTTTGGTTTACTTGCGATGGTAAGATTTCTTCCCACAAGTAAGCTATCCAAGTTATTGGTACGTCCTCTGTTGAAAAATCGCCTCGGAGTAGAAGCCCTTTGTTGGTATGATCTATTTCTATTTAGAAAAGACCCTTGACCTCTTGCACGGTTACTAAAAAGAGCACGCCAACTTCATCATCTTGTTCTTGCCCATTTAGGTAAGCATCGTAATCTGAGTGAGGACCGTCATCGTCATCTTCGTTCTCAGGTGGGATCCTATTACTAGCTGCCCGTGATTGCTGTGCGGTAGGTTGTTGTTTAGGATAAGTTCTTCCATCGGATGTGCAAGGCCTATCATATACGGCTGTATTCTGAAACCTATATGCTGTATGTTTAGGTTTACCGATAGGCTCATCCGTCGAATAACGGACGTCCTGCGTTGTTCGTATGGCTGTAGGTCTTTACAGTGGCGCTGATTGGCTGTCTGGTTGTTTTATGATTGCTTTCTGGGTGACATTCAGATTTGCTGTAATTTTATGTTCAAAAGTATCGAAACGCCTATCTATTTGTCGAAATTTTGTAATTAGTTCGTCCTCCAACACCATCATTTTTGATTGGTGATGATCCATAAACATCCTCATTTGTTCGGCGTGATGTCCTTCTAACCGTTTCATTCGATTAGACAAGTTCTCCGAGAAATCGTACAGATTTTCCAATTTACCAGAAGGATTCTCCCATTTCGGGGGAAAATCGAAAGCTTTATCTTCTGATTTCGTTCCGCGTTCACCAGCTTCAGGTAGATTTAAAGATCTCGGTCGTTGCTGCATATCGGCCAAGTCATTATGGATAGATTTGGTTTCGGGAATCTTCAACTTTTCTGGTGACTCAGCTGGAGCTGCGGATTCACTATCTCACCAGTCCTGTCGTTTGACCCCATCCTCAATGGATGGGTCATGAGTAACTTTGTTCTCCGTAAATATGAAACGATCCACTTCACTAGAATAGCAGCGAAATGTTTTCAAAAAGTTTGCCCTGGTCCATGGTTTATTGCGACGTAATTGTACTATTTTGTTTGAATCCGATAGCAAGCCGATAATGACATCAATTTCATCAGCCGAGTCTGTATTGATGTCAACTTTTGGATGTGATCTAGAAGATCTTGTTTGCATCCTGGTCGTACTCATAATTGAGCGAAGAAAATTCCAGATTCTGTTTTATTTTTTTAATTTCCTATACCAGTGAAGTCTATTCAAAAATAATGATTTTATGTTATTTTTCACATTGTCTCTAAATATCAGTGGTATTAGTAGATGAGAAAGTTGGTTTTATGTTAGTACTATATCCTCATAGATAATTATTTTTATTTATTAGAAGACAACAGTTTTTTCAGAATGTTCAGTCAAAGAATAGTGTTGTTACTTAAAACAAGCCTTGCTAATGTAGATAGTTTTAACAGTGTTTATATTTCTACAACAAGACTTTTTTTAAATGTATAGCGGATAGCATTTTGCTGTGATAATAAAATAATGGTAGCTTTTGCAATTGTGTGTTTGTGTCACAGCCTCATAGATGAGACACTGCGTACACATCCATTGCGTCTTATAAGAAATATGTAACAGTGTATTATTTAAAATAAGAATTTATGAATCAAATAAGAAATCAGATATTTTTTGTCATGGGTGATCTAACCTTCTTTTCACCAAAAAAAATATGTCTTATGTCAAACTTATTTTATACATAAAATGTTTTCAAAAAACTAAATTTGTTAGAGTTGATTTAGAACCCTGCTTTTCCCACCACTACAACATGGTAAAATGTTCAAACTTATTTTATACGTCATATGTTGTCAAAAAACGACATTTGTTAAAGTTGGTCTAGAGCCATCGTTTTCCCCCTACTATGACCTTAGAACATTTGAATAAGTAGCATGCTAAAATGCTAAAACTTATTTTATATATCATATGTTGTCAAAAGCTAAATTTGTTAAAGTTGGTCTAGAACCACCATTTTTCCACTACTATAACTGTAGAACATTCGAATAAATAGCATGGTAAAATGCTAAAACTTACTTTACACATCATGTGTTTTTCAAAAACTAAATTTATTAAAGTTGATCTAGAACCACCATTTTCCCACTACTATAGCATGGGGGGTTTTGGACCAGACATGAATGTGTGCATTATAGCGTTATATTTCATGTTTTCACAATACAGGTTCAGTGCGGAATAGCTCAGTTGGTAGAGCGCGGGACTCCTGGTTGGACCCATACCGGGAAGGTTGGTAGTTCGAGCCCCGGTATGGGCAGCCTAACTCTAAACGATGGAATGCATTATGAATGTGTATTATGAATGAGTATTATGAATGAGTACATCATGAATGAATACGTGATGAATGTGTGTGATAAATGTGTATGATGAATGTGTGTTATGAATGAATGGTCGGGGGGGGGGGGGGGTCTGAAGGTATCACAGACAGATGGTAGAAGGGACGTGACCTAGGGGTCTGACGTCATTATGACGTCACAATTGGCGTGGAACACCCATGGGGGTTCTGGACCAATAGAATGTTCTAGAAAAAAGTGGCGTGGAACTGTTTTCCTCATGATAGACAGATGGTAGAAGGGACGTCTCCTAGGGGTCTGACGTCATTGTGACGTCAAAAAGTGGTCTGGAAGTCTTGCTAGGGTTAGGGTCACATGACCGATGATGGTTGACAGGTCACGTGACTAATGACGTCATGATGATTGACAGGTGACTTAGGGTTTTGCTGCTTAGGAGAGTCTTAGTATGATGTCATGACCTCATAACATCATAATAAAGTCATGATAACGTCATTATGACGTCATTATAACGTTATGATGATGTCATAACGTCATGATGACGTCATTATAACGTCATGATGACGTCATTGACACGGGCGCGCGCTCTAGCGGTGACCATCTGTTCCAGAACTCACATGGGCATTAAGGCACACCCTGTGACGTCATTATGACGTCACTTCCTGTTCCAGAACTCTCGTTTTCCCCTACTCCTGTAGCCATCGTTTGAGTTTGGTTGAACAAACTGTCTCTATTCTGCACATGTTTAATGCGTCTTTTACAAGCTCGAGTGATGCCTTCAGCTGTATGTTTTTCTTTCCCAACGCATAATAAACTACATTTTCGGTCTGAGTCCAACAAACTCTTCAATGGGGATACCTGCTGTCTCATCCTTCGTTTTTCCAAGCACTTTTTTGTTCACGATGGAATGTAGGAAGTGATCTGACGGATAGTCACTTTTGTCGAACAAGTCAGCATCTTACTGCATATCGTTGTAGATATCTTCCGTTTCTATGTCATAACATAGACTGTCGGTGTCGCTGAACAACAACTTGGCATTGGGATATTTGGCCATGATGTAGTTGTAATGAAAGTTGAACAGAAGCACTTTGCTAAGATCGAGAATTGTGAAGCCAACTTGAATGGGCTTATCCAGAAGCAAATCCACTTTGCCTAAATGTACAGTGGTCAAGTCTTCGTTGAAAATTTTGAATTTGTGGAAAGAAGGTTTGGCTACAAGTTTCTTGAACCGCTTTTCCTGGTGAACAAGTTCAACATTGATTCGCTTTCTCACATTTTCCATGGTTTTGCCAAACACAGAGTTGTTCATCAGTTTGAAGAAGTCTTTCTCAAATGGGTTCTTGGCCAATTTTCTCTTTTCTGTGTTCAAGGTAATGTATTTTGCTGGCTATTTGCTCTGTTCAAACATGATGGCGCGATGTACTTTGGTGACTTTCAACCCCAGTTAGACGTACTGTTGTAAATTCCTGTAAAGAAGTACATATTTCTTCTTGTCACACAAGTTAGGAATGAGCTTTTCACTGGGTTTGTCTTTCATGTTCAGATCTTTCCGCAGCTTCTGACTGTACTCAGACAAACTGAAATGCTAAAATGTAATCTCAGACATCCCCTTTTATACACAGTCATACATAGACAGAATTTGCGTTTCATTTCACAACAGAGGATCGCCCTTAGAAGGGTCGAAAGATTTTAGTAAGTTGGCTCTTCACCAACAAGTCGGGTTCCCACAACTGCACTGATATCTATAAAACTGCTCCATCGTGAAAGGTCTTCTTGGACACTTAAAAGGGTGAAAATTATAATACTTGATGTTTCTCAGAGTCACACCGCACCACCAGCAGTCCGGACACGGCGGTTCTGGTCCAGGTAATGTTGCCGTAAACTTATACCATAGCAAACCGCCACAGGGTTTGCAACTGTATCGACGTGGTGCATTGTGGTGTACCGGGCAGTTGTGTGGTTGTCCTGGATATTCTAACTACACCCAACACTTGTAGCATTCTGTTTTCCTGCCCTGCCCTGCGGTTTCGCATCACTGTATGTGCGAGTTGTAGACATCTTGCCGCTTGTTTTGGGAAATGTGGCCTTTAACCTCCACTTATATACTACTTTTAAACGGCCATCCTGTCATATGCCGCAAGCTTCCGGGGGGGGGGGGGTCCTCACACGGTACATGTGTGGGCGCCCGGGGGGGGGTCCTCACATGGGACATGTCCTGGTCAGGTCATTTTGACCCCGGGGGGGAGGTCGTATATAACTGCTAGTCATTTCAGTTCAGGTTCACAACCGCTTTGAACTTTCAACAGCATGGAGTGTTTCTTCGCTTTGAACGACGCGTTAACGCTGAGAAATGTACGGGAAGTGAATGTACCAGTGACTCCACCAGTCAACCAGCCCTCACGGTTCTACTTTTACCAGCTGCTGCCGGATAGAGTCATCGCAGCCGACTGTGGACACCATTCATGCATTTATTGCGCTTCACTGTGGACCTATCTAACAGCATTAAATCATCAATAAACAACAGGATGCTTCACATGCGGGCTAAAAACAGACCATTTTCTATTCAACAGCCAGCAGATGAGTCACTGCGCCAGACCAATTCAAGATACTGTGGAGTTTTTTTAAACCGGGGACCGGCAGCAGCAGAAAAAAAAACAACACTTCCCGGCTCTTTTAAGAGCCTGCCACTAATACGAAATAAGCGCTAAACGTCTGTCATGGTATTGGTATGTGTGAGAGTGTGGGAAATGCTAAAAAAAAATAATAAAAAATATAATAAAAAGGGGTCTATAAATCATTGATTTATACCCCTTTGAATTTTAAGGGGGCTATAGGTGAGCTCGAACCATGTGGCGATGAGTTCTCTGCTTAAAACATAGTTGGAGAACTTGTACGTTTGGGAAGGTGTCTGCCCGTTTGCCAGTCCTGAGAAAAAAGTTGCTGTCTGGGTTAAAATACCTAGGCTTGTGAAATGAAACGTTAACTCTGCCATGGGTGTTGGTATATGCGTGTGGAGAGAGAAAAAAATGACTGCTCATTTGCCCGTTTTTCCGGCTAGCCATTTGTCCGGCTGTCCGTCTGGCTGCCCGGCTGCCCACTATCCCTGTGACGTCATTATGACGTTAATATGACGTCACTGTTTTACTATACCCATGGGTTTTCTAAAACAATATGACGTCACTGTTTTAGAACACCCATTATATATTGTTTTACAACACCCACTATACAACTACTATAATCTCAGCAAAAGTCTCCTTTTCCTTTAGTTTTTCCATAACAACCACCGAACTGAACTTTAAAACCCACATATTTGCCACGAAAAGCTACAAAGCTATACATTTCTACCCCGTTGAATGTAGCTCACCAGAATAAATAAGCAACCGTTATTGTCCAATAGCTCACCTCTACGGAAGATAGTCTCAGAGGTCAGTAATTTTATAACAACGAAAACAGCAAAAAAAGAACCGCCGTAGAGGTCAGCTGTTTAAATAACAACGACTGTTATATAATTCGCGAATTTACACTGTCGCTAAAAATGTAAACATCCGGTATGTAAGCCCTGGACCAATATTGGCTGAAGGCTATAAGCCAATTCATACTTTCGGGTCTTTTCGACGGAGGTGTAGTTTCGATTTCAAAATTTCTGATATAAATCATAAAGAAATGATGAGGGAAAAACATCAAAACTCTAATAAGCCAATTCGCACTTTGACTTTTGCCGAAAAGTTTTTGCGTTTCGACTGCATTCAGTTGGCATAAGGATATAAAGAAATGATAGAAAAAAAACGGCAAAAATCAACAAAATTATATATATATTTTTGCCAGGGTTTCAATTTATCCCGTGACCGTCCGTCTGTCCGTCCGTCGCACTTTAAACTTTTTTCTTCTCCGGGCAATATCTCAAAAACTATTCATCAGGTCTTCATCAAACCTTAAAGAAAGGAGGTATATATATAATGTAGATATGACACAGGGTTTCAATTTATCCCATGACCGTACGTCTGTCCGTCCGTTGCACTTTAATCTTTTTTGTTCTCTGGGCAATATCTCAAAAGCTTTTCAACAGACCTTTATCAAACCTAAAAGAAAGAAAGTATTTGTAACCAAGATGTGCCACAGGGTTTTAATTTATCCCCTGACCGTCCGTCAGTTCGTCCGTCGCACTTTAAACTTTTTTCTTGTTCGGGCCATATCTCAAAAACTATCCATCCGATATTCATCAAACCTTAAAGAAAGAAAGTATTTATAGTGTAGATGTGCCACAGGGTTTCAATTTATCCCCTCACCGTCCGTCTGTCCGTCAGTCGCACTTTAAACTTTTTTCTTCTCCGGACTATATCTCAAAAACTATTCATCAGGTCTTCATCAAACCTTAAAGAAAGGAGGTATATATAGTGTAGATATGTCACAGGGTTTCAATTTATCCCCTGACCGTACGTCTGTCCGTCCATTGCACTTTAATCTTTTTTGTTCTCCGGGCAATATATCAAAAGCTATTCATCAGATCTTTATCAAACCTAAAAGAAAGAAAGTATTTATAGCCCAGATGTGCCACAGGGTTTTAATTTATCCTCTGTCCGTCCGTCGTACATTAAACTTTTTTCTTGTTCGGGCCGTATCTCAAAAATTATTCATCATATCTTCATCAAACCTTAAAGAAAGAAAGTATTTGTAGTACAGATGTGCCACAGGGTTTCAATTTATCCTCTCACCGTCCGTCTGTCCGTCAGTCGCACTTTAAACTTTTTTCTTCTTCGGACTATATCTCAAAAACTATTCATCAGGTCTTCATCAAACCTTAAAGAAAGGAGGTATATATAGTGTAGATATGTCACGGGGTTTAAATTTATCCCATGACCGTACGTCTGTCCGTCCATTGCACTTTAATCTTTTTTGTTCTCCGGGCAATATCTCAAAAGCTATTCATCAGATCTTCATCAAAGCTTAAAGAAAGAAAGTATTTATAGTGTAGATGTGCCACAGGGTTTCAATTTAACCCTGACCGTCCGACTGTCCGTCGTACATTAAACTTTTTTCTTGTTCGGGCCATATCTCAAAAACTATTCATCAGGTCTTCATCAAACCTTAAAGAAAGGAGGTGTGTATAGTGTAGATATGTCACAGTGTTTCAATTTATCCCATGACCGTACGTCTGTCCGTCCATTGCACTTTAATCATTTTTGTTCTCCGGGCAATATCTCAAAAGCTTTTCATCAGATCTTTATCAAACCTAAAAGAAAGTATTTATAGCCCAGATGTGCCACAGGGTTTTAATTTATCCTGTGACTGTTCGTCTTGTTCGGGCCATATCTCAAAAACTATTCATCATATCTTCATCAAAGCTTGAAGAAAGAAAGTATTCATAGTGTAGATGTGCCACAGGGTTTCAATTTATCCCCTCACCGTCCGTCAGTCGCACTTTAAACTTTTTTCTTCTCCGGACTATATCTCAAAAACTATTCATCAGGTCTTCATCAAACATTAAAGAAAGGATGTATATATAGTGTAGATGTGCAACAAATAAATAAAAATATAAAAACCTTCATTCACTGTTGTGTTTCAGTATCCATTAAAGTATCGGAGTACTTTAAGATCAACGATGCCGAGGGCCCATTGCGCTGTAGTTGGTTGTCACAATTCCACTACTGCTATAGACAGGTGGAGGGGAGAAACGTGTCAACTTCACCGATGTCATCATGCACAACATCAGTGTAACTGTTCGCCCCCATTTGACATGTTCTCTTTTCCAAAAGTTCCAGAAGTTAAGCTTGTTTGGGAAAAATGTGTCAACAGAGTTGAAAGTGTGAGCAGGGAGGTAAAATACGGCAAAAATGTGTATGTTCACAAGAAAGGGAACCCATGGAAGGCTAACCCGACCGATAGAATTTGCTCCCAACATTTCTTGGATGGCCTTCCAACACCACAAAACCCTTACCCAACTGTCAACATGGGGCATAATAAAGACCTGTCAAGATTGTCCAACAAACGCAAGAAACCATCTTTGAGAAGTCCGTTTGTTGCAATAAGTAACCGTCGCAAAGTCAAAGAAAATGTTTCTGTTGAAAAGCCGCACTTGGCAAGAGGAAACTTCATCAGTTGACGATCGTTGTGAAATACCACATGAAGACCATACTTACAGTGTCCCTCTCCATTGTGAATGTACGAATGACTGCTGTGTGAAAATGAAAGTTATAGTTAGCAAATTGTTACAAAAAGTGCACTATTTAGAAAATCAGTTAAGAAATATTGACAGAAGTAAAGGTCATCAAAATTACAAGGCTGTTGTTATTAATAATGTCGACATAAAAAAGTATATAGGAACGGATAAACAGGTTAAGTTTATACAGGACTTCCTTCTGTTGCACATTTTGAGCTTGTCAGTAAATTTATGCATGACAAAGTAAAAAAAAATGAGGTACTGGAAAGGTAAAAGAAATGTGGTTCATCGCATTCGCCATTTTAAAAAAGCGCCCCGGAAAATGGGCTGTGAAAGAAAGTTGGATGAAAAATGCGAACTTCTATTGTGTCTCATGAAGTTGAGATTGGGGTTGCTAAATCGTGATCTAGCCGACAGATTTGGGGTATCTACCGCCACGGTATCTAGCATTTTTACTACGTGGGTGAAGGCTTTGTCCGATTCTCTTCGCTTCCTTATTTACTGGCCGGATAAAATAAGCGTCGCCGCCAACCTACCTAATTCATTTAAACGTTTGTATCCCAAAGCGCGATGTATCATTGACTGCACCGAATATTTTATCGATAGACCAAGAGATCTCACTCTTCAAGCCCAAACATGGAGTGATTACAAAAGTCATAACACTCTTAAGACACTAGTTGCAATTATACCTTGGGGGAATATTTCATTTGTTTCGAAAGCATGGGGAGGGAGGGTGTCGGACAGGGAAATAACCATTCAGTCTGGCATTTTGGCTAAAGTTGACCCTAAAGACCAGTGGTTGTCTGATAGAGGTTTTCTAATCGCTGGGGAATTGTTAGAGCGTGGAGCGCAGTTAATAGTGCCGCCACCAGGAAAGGGGCATCAACAAATGTGTGGGACTCTTGTTAAAAAAACCAAAGAAATAGCAAATGTCCGGATACATGTGGAGCGTGCTATTGAAAGAATAGAACGCTTCCCGAGTTATTAAAAACCAGCTAGTTCTTACCCACGTTTCCTTTTTTGACGACATATTAATTGTATGTTGTGCTTTGTGTAATCTGGGGAAGAGTCTGGTTAAGTAAATGTCGTTAAAGTTATCTTTGATAATGTTTTGGTAAAACCTCAGCGACTGAATAAATTAAGTGTATGTGTGCCCTATTTTATTATTTGTTTTTTAAATGTATTTTGAAAGCGAAGGCAGCAAGAGAAAAAAAACAGAATAAAATCAATGCACTTTTTTCAGTGACATCAACATCAAATCATTTCACTTAACTGGCAAGGCTCTGAGGCAGGCGGGACACGTATAAGTTTCACTTTCTAAATCAGAATCCTCTTCACTAGTTATCCCAACACAGCACCAGTGAAACCATTGTCTACATTTATTACAATATATGCTAAAGTTTTTTACATCAGTATCATTTTCTCCAATATCAAGACATCGCAATTTGCAGATACCACAGGTGTATACAGGTCTAATTATCAATTTTCTCCCCTTGCCTTTTGGTATTTTTCGCTTTTTAGCCTCAACACGGGATGACATAAATGTGCCACTAGTTTCTTCTTGTTTACAACGCTTTTGGTCACATGTTTCCATGGACTGCCATACCTTTTTTGAAATTAATTCAGGTATAAGGAAATTAAAGAAAAAAAAAGAGTGAGATTATAACAAATGCTCTGCCACCTTTCAGAGTCAAACGACAATCTTTCTAAGTGAAATCCCTTTTGAATGCACACAAAAAAGTCAGCATAAGAAAAATTACCAATCGCCATCTGACCCTGAATTTGAGTGAAGTACATGTAACTTTTCCTCAATGAGTATTTACCGGCAGACTGTTCTTGTAAATAGGCGACATTTTCTGGTGTGGGTTCAGAATTGCTACTATTAAGGGGGCACTTTATTTCCAAAACTCTTTTAGGACAACAACTGCAAGACACAATTCGGTCAGGGGATGCGGCTAGATATGGCGCTTTGCCACAAATATATAAACCACACTTCTCCACCGATACATTTTTATGTCCCAGCTTCTTTAAAACACTCTCATACTTTTTGCAAGCTATCTCTTCCATTCGTCTTCCGTATTTCAGCGCCTTTAATTCTGATGGTGGAGGATTGTAATCTAAAACATTGGCCAAAACACCAGACATGTCTGTTTCTGTGTTTTTGTTCAAAGTCTCCATGCGCGTATGCACTGAATAATATTTTGATGCAGTGAGCATTCCCCTACGTTGCTGACACCAATTTTCGCCTCCTTGAGTTCTGGTACCCTTTTCTATAACCAGAACCTGTTCCTCAGTTAATACATTCTCTGATATTTTATTAGTTAAATCATCAACAGAATCAAATGTCTTGGCTAATGCCTCAACGGACAATGGCAAACCAAAAAAGTCAATTAATTTTTTATCAAATTCCTGATAAACACTACTCCTCTCCGGTTTGAGTTCGAGTAGTGTCACTGAGTCAGGACTAATCACTTGTAACTCATCTAAAAACTGTTCGTCTGACATGCCCCTCTGTTGCTGGTGACCAACAAATAGTCGCTTTGAGGCGGCGTTCAGCTCGAGGCGTTGTGAAGTCTCTGAATAAAATGAACAATTCAAATAATCACTCAGAATTTTTTACTTATTTATTTGTTTTCATTATATTTCTGATCTGTCAAAGTTATATTTTTTCAACCTAAAAGTGATTTTATTAAACGTTTGCCATATTCAATAACATTACCTGCTCTAGTAGCTTTTGGTTTTAGTAATGCACATATCTTCAGCACGGATAGGTGCAATCTGCTTTCTACTGCTTGACCAAAGACATGGTTGAGATGTACAAGAAACTTTCGTCTGTCCAGTCTTCCAAGCATAATCGATCCGAAATAGTAATGCAGCAATGTGGTTGCAGCTCTGACCTAGACTGAAACAAATACACATACGTAAATAAGGAACACAAGATAAACATAAGTATCAGAGATGGAGAGTCCTCAGCCAATAGCATTACTTAATTTGTGGTGGATAAGAAAAAAGGTTTAAGTGCGACAGACGGATGGCAACGGGATAAATTGAAACCCTGTGGTACATCTACACTATATATACCTCCTTTCAGTAAGGTTTGATGAAGATCTGATAAATAATTTTTGAGATATGGCCCGGAGAAGAAAAAAGTTTAAAGTGCGACGGACGGACAGACGGACGGTCAGGGGATAAATTAAAATCCCGTGGTACATCTACACTATATATACCTCCTTTCAGTAAGGTTTAATGAAGATCCGATAAATGATTTTTGAGATATGTCCCGGAGAAGAAAAAAGTTTAAAGTGCGACGGACGGACAGACGGACGGTCAGGGGATAAATTGAAATCCTGCGGAACATCTACACTATATATATTTCCTTCCTGTAAGGGTTGATGAAGATCTGATAAAAAGCTTTTGAGATATGGCCCGGAGAAGAAAAAAGTTTAAAGTGCAACGGACGAACAGACGGACGGTCAGGGGATAAATTGAAACCCTGTGGTACATCTACACTATATATACCTCTTTTCAGTAAGGTTTGATGAAGATCCAATGAATATTTTTTCAGGACAAAAAAAGTTTACTGAGAGACTTAGACCGATTAGCAATAGCCTTTATTCAATATTGGCAGAGGGTTAAAACTTCGTATCGTTTTTTTGTTTTTCATTTTACTCAATTCATGTCACAGCGTTTTTGAAAGTTTTACTTGCATATGTCATCTCTAACTCGCACTTAAAAGAATTATCATTTATTTTTTATGTTATTATGAATTATGATACAAAAATAATAATGATAAACCAACTGCCCCCATCCCCCCTCCCATACACACACAAAGAAACGAAAACAGGGCTCAATTCTACGCGACAACATGGATATTGGTTAAAGTAAACGAGCATGTAGTTGAGTAAAAACATAAAAAAAAAATTACAGTGAACAAATGAATTGGAAACCTTACTCGTAAATCTGTGTTAACTATAAAAGATACCAGGCAAAGCATGTGCAATATGCAGAGGCGATCTCCTGTTTCTTTGTGTATCAACACCCAAACATCATGGGGAATATCTTTAACACGCTGAGAAGGTTGGCATTTGCACTTGAGAAAACAGTACTTGGAATCCTCACATATCGGGTTATAAAAAACTTCAAAAATAAATCTTGACTCGAAGTAGCTGTACGCTTTTTGCTCTTTGTAATGGCTCAAAAGGGGTTCACGTAGCGATACCTTCTCAGTGACATTGTCATATTTAAAGAGATAAATGCCGATATCTTGGATCATAGTCGGAGGCCAAGCATAAATGGACTCCGTTTCATTTTGCCAACCGGAGGTTAAATCGTAAAACGGATCAGGAAGCTTCCCTTCATCCTTGACATGAAGCAAACTCGCGTACTCACTTTCGCGAATCTGATCGAGCTGCTTCACTGTTGCCTGGACTGGCAGTTGCAGTTCATGCGCTGTAAAAACTCTTGCGACAAGCACAGCTTTGGATCCAGATACGGGAAGGGCACGGTCCCTCAGATACTGTTTCAATGCCGCCACATCCCAGGTTTGAAATACCTCTAAATGTATTGTGGATTTCTCAATGCTCATCTGCAAGCACATTGCAGTACATAACTGATGATAAAGTGAGACTGATATGATAAAGCCAAGCAGCATATCATATGGAAATGAAAATTGTGGTTTATGTCTATGTAAGAATGTCACGTGTTTTTTTTTCGTTCCTTTTGTCGGACTTTAGAAAAAGTCCCAAATGTCGTCGTCCATTTTGTCTCCGTCCCTTATGTTGTCGTCCCTTTTGTCGGGATAAGTATAAGTTTTTCAACAGCTTCGAACAGGAAATGGGCGATAAATGCGCATTCTAATAAAAATACATTTTCGGATCGGTCATGATGCGTGAAATGTATAATTTTGTTACTTCAAAGTTTATTTGTTTCCTTATATTACCTTGATTTATTGTTACTTGAGCAGAATATTCAACTTTACCGTTTTACTGAAATACGTGTTGACACCCCAAGTTCTCGGACCTGCTAGATTCTAGCCGAAAGTGTAATTTGGCTTAATACAGAGGTCAGTCAGTTATTTTATAACAGCGAAAACAGCAAAAAAAACCGCCGTAGAGGTCAGCTGTTAAATAACAACGATTGTTATATAATGCGTGTATTCTTTTGGGCATAACTATTTACCGGTCTAATAACTGGTTCTAGAACTACCTGTTCTTTTCAGATTTAACTGGAACCAGTTATAACGGTCTGTACCCGAGGTTACTTCCGGTTAAGTTCCTAACCTCACGTGACATCACATGATAATGTCAAAATGGCTGCCAAACTGTAAGAGTTTTTTGGTTTTCTTTGTTTACTTTCTATTATTGAGCTATATATGTACTCCATCAAGGGGACTTTGTAAACAAATATGGATAATAATATGGCGTTGGAAGTTTCAAGTCCCTGAACAAAAATTTTCAGTTCATCCATTTTCCCGCCTTCCATTTGAATTGTTTACATTTTTTTGGGTCGGGTAAACCTGTTCTTTTACTAGTGTAACTAAAACCAGAACCGGATGTTTTGATCCTTCTGGTTCGGTCCAAATGTAACTCCAAAAAGAATACACGGAATTACAGGTTGACCGACTGCTTTTTGTAAAGTTGGCTGCTTGATGAGTGACAAATATTCTCGCTTCGAATATGCTTTATAAACTTTCAGCATACGTTACAATTTTAGCAGTTGCTGTTTACATTTTGAAGTAAGTAAGTATATTTATAATTGAAGTCCGGTGTCATCGCTCACTCCGACCCAGCTTCTGCACCCATGTAATGCGTGTCCTGAGGCTTTGCGAAATTATAAGTTGGGCGTAATATCTGTGAGTTACTGAGGCAAACGACCTGGGTAACACACAAAATCAGGCCTCAAACCACAATTAATTTCCCATAGACATACATTATATTATTCCCTATTATCGCCACTTGCACAATATTGATGGGCCCAAAATCGCTATTACATTTTGTTATTTAGTCTAAGAGGAATTCAAAAACATTAAAATAAATGGGGGTTGACCGATTGGATTTGTTGCTATAAATAGAATAAGGTACCCCCCCCCCTTCGGAATTCCCCGGAGCCGATTCACCCTACCAGTAACTTAGATTGAATCCGCCTGTGCCTGTAGCATCGCCACCTCCCGAAAACAACAATTATCCCGGAAACGATATTTTTTGTCGAACCTCCCGACCACTGCAATTGGTTCTCGAATGCAAAATACTGAGCTGCTATAAGAAAACTGTTAGTATATACATTTGAAGTCAGGTTTATGCTCACATGTAATCCTTATGGTTCTTAGCAGTCATTTTGAAAAGCAAATTGATAGTCTTACAGTTTGCACTTAAAGTTTATATTTCGGGATAATAGAATAAAGTGGCGAGTTACACCTCGAAAATCCTGCCCGAAAAATATACATCGGCCTGGCAAATCATGACACTTTACTTCGCGCATAACAGAAAATTTGTGTAAAATCCTGTATTTGCTGCATACACAAACATATCCGAATCGCGTCTAAAACACGAAAGTTATTGCGCAAAGACTATTGAAAAGTGGCGAACGATCCTAGGTTACTAGTAACAATAATTTTGACAAGTTTTCTCATCAAATTTGCAAGATTGTTTGGAGCTCTAGAGCAACCATTTTAGTATTTATCGCAGTTTTTAAAATGTCCTTATATTGTCAAATTCTGCTTTAATAGTTTATAAATGACTTGTTAAAGTAGAGCCCTATTTGTGCGTAAGTTTTTCCTTATTTTGGTTTACGAACACGGAAGTAATTGTGGTCTGACATAAAATTGTGTTTTTAGGCAGTTTTAACCTTCTAGGTGCATTTTGATACATTACGGTATGTGCCTCAGTTCGTTCACTGAAAAAATCTCCGGCACCTAATAGTCCAGATAAGCGGATTCGTACTTGGATTTTAGCCGAAAAGTTTATTGTGATAAAGGTATAAAGCTATTATACAAAAAACTTGACAAAAATCAACAGAATTCCCTTTCATCAAAAACATGCTGACAAATTGACTAATAAATAGCTCTTGAATTAATTCATACAAGGCCCAAACCGTAGAATGGGACGGAGGGTAGAATGAGACATTTGATGCAGATAGGCTGAAACCTGCTTTACTCATTTTACTATTGGATATCCTTAGATCCACATACTTGGGAATGTGTATCTCATAATATTGTACCGTAAAAATGAAAGTATCATTTGTTGTTCAAGAGAAAAGTTAATAAAACCAGCCAGATTGATCAGCTGCTGTTTATTTGTTGACGTCGCCATCTTGGTTCCGGGACATCGGTTGTAATGCTTTTTAGGCCCCAACCCTTCGGACTGGGGCCTATAGCTTTGGGGTGTCCGTCTGTCTGTCTGTCCGTCATCGCTTTTTTGTACACGCCATATCTCCGGTTCTATTGGTAGAGCATTGATAGTTAGCTTAAATGAAAGCTCTCGACCTGTAGATGTGCCTTTTGGTACTTTTGGTCACATTCGGTCATCCGGAAGTGGTCAAATTGACCGAAATGGGCGATAATTGGGGTTTTAGGGGAATAAGCTTGTTCACGCTGTATCTTCGGTTCTATTAGTCGTACAACATTGAGAATAGGCTCAAATAAAAGGTCTCGACCTGTAGATGTGCCTTTGGATACTTTTGGTCTGATTTAGTCATCTGGAAGTGGTCAGAAATTGCCTTTATACCCCTTTGAATTTGGGGGCGGTTGGGGCCTGCTCATGTTTCACAAATACTTACTTGTTGTGATTGGTTAATGTTCAGGCCGACATTTTATGTCCCAAACTTGTCTATTGTTTACCTTAGAAACCCAATTTATACTTTTGGGTATTTTGATGTCTGTATACTGGTAAGCTGCTGTGTTTTGTATTAGCAATGTTTGGGTAGACCTCTTCTGTCGGTGGTATATATTTGTTTGCGTGTAAGTTGAGGGATATTTCCCAAAAATCACTAAAAACCCATAATTTTGTCCCAATTACTGTCTCGTCCTTGTATATCTCGATCTCGGCCAGAGTTACATTGTTCCGCTAATAGTGGAAACTTCACATGTTCTGAGGCACGACTCCTGCATACCAGTCCTTTAAATGCCATGTGACCAAAGTCCAGTGACCAGAAGGGTTCCGGACAAAACCCCCGGGATCGAACCCCCCCCCCCAACCAAACCCCCCAGGACCGAACCCCCCCGCGTGCATAACCCCCCCCCCCCCCGTCATATGGAGAGGACCAAACCCCCCCCCCCCCTCCCCTCTGCAACGATTATATTTTAACTTTTAAGCAGCCTCCGATATTCTGTAATCGTTACTTTTTGATCATTGATTAAGTTATAAAAGGTACATAACTCCAGTTATATCACATCTGACGAGCTTTGATCTCAATCAGAGCTTCATTACGCTAAGGCATGTGACTGTCAAAAACCACTGGCTTCCCGGAGTCGGTTTTCTTTATTTGAGAGCGCTCCAGAGATACCCATTTGCAAGATGTTGTACAAATGAACTACATCTCAAGTTGTAAAATCATGATGCAATAAACGGGTGTTAGAATTTGACATTTTGATTAGGTTGAGAGGTTGGTTGGTTTGGTCCGATGGGGGGGGGGGGGTTGGCACGGGAGGTTATGCGCGCGGGGGTTTGGTTCCGGGGGGGGGTTAGTCCCGGGGGTTCTGTCCTAGACCCTGACCAGAAATACTAGATTATCTGTGCAATATGTACTAAAATAGTTGATAGATGCAGAATTTGGTATAAATTTATTTTGTAAACCCACAATATTTAACTTTTTATTTCTTCCATTCTTTTTGAAATATCAGTTCAAAAGTTTTGTTTCTTTTGGTGGATTATTGGAAAAAAAAAAATTGTTGTTGCTTTTTCACGTAACAAACTATGCTCCATTTACGAGAATACAAACAAATGTCAATTTTTGAGGGACATTTATGGTTATTTCCGTATTAATTTTTTTTAAAAGAAAGCCTAACACAGAAGTTGTATCTCATTGCCGGTGTACTTTGAGGGCCTTTAGTAAATGCCAATAAAGACTTGTAGGTTGTTGACTCTCGCACCAAAGATTGTTGACTCTCGCACAAAGCCAGCGCAGCTGACTTGCATATCGTTATATAGTGAGGATTTGAAGCGGTGCGTGGAAACCCTGCAGCGTGCCGCTTCTTGGAGCTAGCTATTAAAGGGGCTGAATAATTACGCGGAGTCCTAGATGATCGCTGTGATCTTCCTGTGAGAGCAAGAGTCATAGTTTCTATGATACTACTTACTGATGTCAATTTTACCAATCTCATCGTACGACTCGGACCAGTGGCGTTATTTTAGAAAGGGCGCACAATTTTTATGGTCAATGAGCCATCTGTGCTTAGAAAAATAGATGTTTCCTTGAGATCAGGTAATTTCTATTACAGGAACTGTGACCCTTTCTGTTCTGGGAAGATATAAAGGTCCGATGGGTCTACTGAATAAAATGTTAAGTCATTTTTAAAAGACCAGATTGTGGCATTTTATTTTCGAAAGTGTGTATGTTGAAAGAAAATTAAATTCTGATGTTTTCCCTTATAGTTTCTTTATAATATATCCAAATAAAAAAAAAAAAAAGAGTGCAGTCGAAACGACATTACCATCGCAAAAATCCAAAAGTACGAATTGGCTTATTGTCAGTCCAGGTGTCAGATCTTCTTGATCTTTCTGTCGTTCCAACTGCCAAGGTTTGGGTTAAATTTCAATGAAATGATGACAAACCCCCAAAATTCTATGAGTAATTTTCTTTCAACGCGCACACTTCAGAATTTCAAAAGCCATCACATGATCTTTTAAAAACAATTTTACATAGTATTCAATTCCTTTAATGGCCATCTTGTGAACATGTTTCTGGCAAAATTGAATTTTGTTGATTTTGCCATTTTTTGGTCTATCATTTCTTCATAGCTTCATCCTGACTGAATACAGTCGAAACGCAGAAACCTTTCGGCAAAGGTCGAAGTTTGAATCCGCTTTTAGAAACAACCTGGCAGTGTGGAAGTAAGGACTGCAAACTGGTAACCTACGAGACATGCCTTCCCCAAATTTTGGCAACCGCCAAAGTAGCTCCAAAAAGCGGCTCGCTATTGGCGTTCGGCGTACGCTATGTAACTATGTAACTATATAACGATTTTGTGCCAGATTCAATGACCCACAGGCCTTTATTGACATTTACGTGTTGCCCTTAAAGTACAGCGGCAATGATGTATAACTTAATTGGAGCTACTTGGAGCTCGGACATGAACTCCTTTTACAATCACTCCATGCCATCTCTTCCTTAAATAACTTCATATAACTCTGTGAGAACTTCCTGGAACGAACTAATAAAACGAGCTGGTGATAGTGTCACTTACAAGTCTGCAAGAAAGTTGAGTAAATCGACACGCCGGAGGAGGAGGGGGGGGGGAGGTTAAATCCGAAGGTCTATACCTCAATGACTGCTTAGACTTAAAAACATCTGAAGTAGCCGTTGGGATTTAACCGATTACTGTCGTGAATCCTTACTCTCGGATGTAGTCAAGTGACCTTGAGTTTAGGCTTAAGTTTGGCGAGTATTTGTTTGTGATCTGGTGTAGGAAATGTCTTCTTTTGTGCCTATAGGCGGCCATAGGGGTCCCATTGCGTATGTCTGGCTTGTAAAGCACACTTGTACTTTGCTGTGAACGATCAGGTGGTATTCCAACAGCAAGGCGTGCAGCAGTGATGCTCGGCTTGACGGCAAGGTTGTCATAGTGACTGGAGCGAATACGGGCATCGGCAAGGAAACCGTGAAGGATCTCGTGCACCGCGGTCAGTTTGTCTATGCCGTCCATACACGGAAAAATTAAATATGATTTAATAATTTGTTGAAGTGCATGGGTAAATACCTTACATGTTTGGTAACATGTTTCCTGTTCTTATTTTTTTTTGTGACCGTTTTAAACAGAACTGAACATTCCACTGCTTCTGTGAACGTTTCCACACACTCTCGTTTACAGGTGGAAAGATCTACTTGTGCAGCAGATACCTGGAGCGTGGAAATGCAGCTGCAGCTGACATCAAGCAGCTGACAGGAGTGACAGACGAGCAGCTTGTCGTTGCTCAGCTGGACCTTGCTTCCATGAAGTCCATCAGAAACTTTGTGGACGAATTCAAGCGGCGTGAGTTATTTTTTTTTTTTTTTTTTTTTTTTGCGAGTCACCAGTCTTTTTTTTTTTTTTTTTTGAGTGATCTTTCATTCACATCATCATCTGTGATACATCCAATTTTGTCACTGTTTTTGCGGTCAACAACCAGGAGCTAAACTTAATTGTATCATTCTTCCAGGATTGTTGATGAAATCCACATATCCATGTTATCTTGAAACGGTCGTTGTTTTAGTGTTCTGCAGTGCGTTTCCCTGACGGATAGGTTTCAGACTTGAAGATGTGGGTCGGCGCTGTGTGACGAGTGTCATCTATAACCACTTTTCTTTTGTTTTTGTAGGAGAAAAGCGACTGGATGTTTTGATTAACAATGCTGGCGTAGTATCTCCTCAGCAAAAGACTGAAGATGGATTCGAAATGACCTTCGGCGTGAATCATCTTGGTGAGCAGTCGTTTTTATACCAGTAGATCGTTGGACTGAAATTTTCCAAGGCATTTATATGAATGTTTCCCATGTGTTTCTATGAATGTTTCCCTGCAGGTATTTCTATGTAGGTTCCCAACGCGAATGTTTGGTGAAAAAAAAAAACTTTTTTTAAGATCCGCCCGTAATTTATCAAATGGCAGCATTTTATTTATTTTGTTATTTATTTATTTATTCATTTATTTTGCCATTTTTAATAGTTGTTCACTGCTTCTCCTCTCACAGGATTGGTCGGATTATTTTCGGATTTTGTAGAAATTCAGTCCAGTCCGTATTTATTTCCTACAGGCTTTTTTCCTGTTTTGCCACTGGATCTCGGCTGGTTAAAAAGCCATTTCACATTCTTGTTATTTCTCTGTACTTTAGATTTTGGCTGTCAAGTATTATGTCTATGGCAACCAATAGACCAGACTTACACCACCCTCCTCCATCCCCCACCCCCACCTCACCCCCCCCCCCCGGTCTAAGGCATCGACAGAGTATTGTCTATCGCCTTGCTGCCTCCAAAAAAAAAAAAAAAAAACACGGTCTTTTGAGGTAAACACAAGCATAGGAATCAGTGATACTTTGGGTTTGATATGTTTCTTTGCATTGTGTTTGTTCGACAAGTGTAATATTAATTCACTTCATAAATCAAGAGGATACATTTGCTTGTTGACAGGTCATTTACAATGCTTAACCTATCCACTCTTTTTGTTTATCAGAGGATTTATCACAAGATTTGTTTATTTATTTATTATTATTTTTGTTGTTGTTGACAGGTCATTTCCTGCTGACCAGTCTTCTCACGGATCTGTTGATTGCCTCTAAGCCCAGCCGCGTGGTGACCGTGTCGTCCAGGGCTCTGGAGCTTGGCAGTATGAATTGGGATGATCTGATGTATGAGGAAGGCTTCGGTCAATTCCAAGCCTACGCTCAGAGCAAACTCGCCAATGTATTGTTTTCTAAGGAGCTCTCCAACAGACTCCACGGTATGTGCGTGCCACGGCGAGTCGGTCATAAGAGGCACTGTCACGTGATGTCTCTCGCAGATTACTTTTGTAGTTATTTATTCTGATCACTTTTATCCGTCCTTGTTTATGTCTGGTACGTCAGCAAACACATTCCCTCCTCCTCCTACAAATCGGTTACGATCGCTTTGAAATTAGGTCGAAGTTTCACTACTTCATTTGGTATTTTGGTCAAAACACAAAAGTGCTGATTTCGTGGGCCTTTGAGATTATGTTGTCCTTGTAATGTTACGCAGGTGGACGTCAACCAACGCCCCCTACTAAATATGTATTTATATATTTTATCATAACTAGCAGGTTTCTTCTTTCATTTTTTTGTAATTTTTCTACTTTCACGGCTTAATCTAATGTCCATTCTTGTTGAATTTATAGAAGGCCATTGGCTGCTGATTAGAAGGATATAAATAAATGCTACTTAGGTACTTGTCTGTGTGATATAAACATGGCTGTGACATAGTGTACAGATGTCTACACGTTTGATGTGGTTACAGTCAGAAACGGCTTCATGTTTTGTTTTTTTGGGGCACATCAGGCCACGGCGTCAACACGTACTCGCTGCACCCGGGGGCGATACACACAGGCATGGGTAACCCGATAGGCGACTGGTCCCTCATAGCCTTCTTGTATAAACCTAGCCTCTACCTAGGGTGGCCTTTCCTCAAGGACATCTCTCACGGCGCTGCCACTCAGGTGTGCTGTGCCGTGGACGAAAATCTTGCCGGGAGCTCGGGCAAATATTACAGGTAGAAATGCTTCGCAGCTGTCCAACGTTATTACGAAAATATGCTGTTTTACGCATGCGCAGGAGAGAAAAGTAATGACATTTTGAAAGAGAAAGGATCTATTTTTGAAGAGATTATCGTATCTTAAAAATAATACGGTTGACGGTGGTTGTGCTTATAAATCCTGAAGTTAACAAACTTTGAAATTACAGCTATACTTGATTCAGTTACATGTTTGAAAATGCATTAGAAAAATAAATCCTAATAGTGTTTTCTGATTGCAGCGCGTATTGATACACTGACTTCTCTTCTGTATGCTTCCGCGTCAATTCACTATGGTTTATTTTTTTCAGCGACGTTGTGGAGACGGAGTTGTATAACGCAGAAGCGAACTCCGACGAAGCGGCGAAGCGCCTGTGGAATGTCAGCATTGAGCTTCTCGGGCTGAAACGAGAAGATTTACATCCTCTCCTCAGATAAACCGCGCAACATTCGTCATACTAGGAACTGACTCATACAGAAGCGAACTCGGACGAAGCACTAGTGGGGTGTGACCCGGTGTCAGCGTTTACATCCTGTCCGACGATAACCTGCCAACAATGGTCACCTTTGTTTGCTTCGATTTTAACTGACTGGTTTGGTATAGGTGACCATTGACCGTATGTTCTATGCCCATCGTGTGGTCCTTCTGTCGTCCGTCCGTCTGTTAACTTTTGTTTCTGGCTATTGCTCTTTCAGTTTTCATCGGATCGCTATAAAATAATGTGGCCCACTTTTTAGAGGGACGAATGCCCTGATTTTGTTGTCGCAATTTGCCAGTATGGCGAACCCGATCACCACCTTTGCGAAAAAAACCCTACCCTTCCTACATATTTTGTTAAATTTGCTCAAAAATTTTGCCGGAAGGTAGTTTGGGCTCAAGAAAGTATCAGAGGCGATTTTTGATTTTCTCCAATTTGGCAAATTGGCGAAATTTCATAGTTCGCCAGATTTTCTCCAAAAGTACATTTTCTGTATAATTTTTGTATTCTCTTTGAAATTTTTAACACTGGTGCCTCCAGTAAGCCCGAGTCGAACTGTGTCTTTTTTCTTGATGGTTCGTTCGCCAAATTTTGGTCGCCACATTCTGACGCACTCTTTTAAACTTTGCGTTTTTTCATGGATTTGAGAGCTGTGGATTGAGTTGAAAGTTGCATGCGGATATATAATAATAACATGTTTAAACCACGTTGTTTTTTTCGGAATAGAACGGATTCCTAATTATCCTCCATGGAGACAATTGTAGGGATTTGATTATGCAAGAGAAGCGAACATTTTGGTGACCTTGAGTGGCCGTTCTAGGTCACGGTTAGACTTTGTCCTTGAATGTTACTTTAATTATTACATTCAGCAGTGTCGTAGAGGTGGGTCTTGTAAATAGGATTCCACCAAAGCTCGCAAACAGATTTCAGTGAAACTTTCGGTGACCTTGAGTGATTATTCAAGGTCACGTATGGACTTGAATGTTAACCTTCGACGCTGTTATAAGGGTAGGTCTTATGGACACAGTTTTGCTTGGGAGTTGTGTACGGATTTTAATTAAACTCAGTGTGACTTTACATATGGATAACTTCTCGAGATGAAAAGATTTAGGTGACCTCGTGACGCCGTTCAAGGTCACGGCTTGACTTTGACCTTTACCAGAAAGGCGCTTTTGCATCCTGGTCAGCTATGATGTCGTTGGCGGAATGAACCCAAGCTCGAATTTGTAGCCCAGAATTAATGTTGAGGATATGGGGGGGGCGGGGGGGCGTCAGGTGAAACATTATTTTTTTGCTCATACATGGTTGTGGTTGCTAAACTAACGGAAATAGCCGATGCGTAGGTTTCGAAGGGTTGGTGATTTTCTGTCACCGGCTGCGAACCATAGTTCAAGTAGAAATGTTTAGTGAGACAGATTTGGTGTAGATGGGTATGCGTAGTGGATGACCGCTTATTGAAAGTAACATAACCATGCGTATAACCATGCATATAACCATGCATATATGTAACATTTTGACCATTTTTACGGTGCTGGTGATTAGTATTGTGTGCCAACTGCACGAGGCCGGAACTATCCCTGGTAAAGCTCTTGGGAAACATAACTTAATTATTACAAGTTCTGTGATGTGAAAAAGACGCCACAGTGATAAAATTAGTGGTGTGTGATGACTTAGCTCAAGAGTCAGTGCCTGGATGTTGACTTGTATGGTGTTGACCTGTATGGTGTTGACCTGCCCGAAGAATGTGTAGCTTCATGCCTTCCTGGCTCTACATTTATTTTCATGCATAGCTTCTCTGTGATAACCTTTCTATATACATTGGGCCCTCGTTGTTCAGTCACCTGATCAAACGTGTGCTGTGTTCTTCCTGTCGGCCCAAGCATTGCGCTTGTAGATTATAACCAGTGAACAACGTGTTCTTTGTTTGTTTCTGAAATGTCTCTGTCAGTTGCAGGAGTGTTGTATAATGACACTTGTTGTTTTTTTGTAATATCAAAGTCGCTAGCAATGATTGTTGTTTTTATAACCATTGTTGATGCATGACATCACTGCTGTTGTTGTTGTTTTTTTTTTTTTTTTTTTTTGTTTTTTTTTTTTGAGTGATATAATCTTTCTACGAGATCAACATAGTTGATGTATTTCACTGTGATTTATTTTTTGCGATTGATGTTGAACATCATTTTAGTAGTTTAAAAAAAAAACAATTAAAACAGTCATTTTATGAGATTAATGTTGTTATTGTATGCGATAAAAAATGACCTCCGAACTGGCGAGTCTGCGTGAGAGTCTGCCTGTCAGACTGTGGTGAAAACACGAAGCGAAACACCTCAAAGCTATTTTTTCGAATTTAGGAAGGGGTGGGATTGCCACCCCCCCCCCCCTCCCCGCACTACAATCAGCTACTAAGATTCGCGTTGAACTAACAAAACAGGCTGCATAGCAGTTAATCATTCAAGAGAGCTTTTAGGGGGGGGGAGCGAGCTTGCCACCCCCCCCCCCCCGCCCTTACTGAGCAAGATTTGCATTGAACTAACAAAGCAGGGCTATATAGCTATTAATCAACCAAGAAAGCATTTAGTATCATTTATATATTTTTACGCAAAAACTTTAAACAAATGGACTTATTAGAGCTGGAACTTAAGGCATGTGCGTAGTAGATACTTGGGATGTTTAATCCACGCAGATAGGGTACTTCTTTGTTGCATAGCAACCTCATTGTTGTGGCAACCCCGCCTTTGTGGAGAAGACGTGTAATTGGTACAGGACGTGGGTAAATCTGATTGGTCGATTCCCCAGTCAGTAATTATGTCTTCCCGACCAAGGTGAGACGTACAGTGTTTGTATGTTCTGTGAGCGTGTATGTGTGTACGTGTGTGTGTGTGTGTATGTGTGTCAGTGCGTTGTGAGCAAAATGTTGTGTGCAAATATCTCGAGAACGAAAAGTCGGAAAGACTTCAAACTTGGCCTGTTTATTTCTGGGGCTGGTCGAACGGTACTTTCAACTTTTTTACTTAAGGCGTATGACGTCATTACGTAAAAACCTTATGTGCGAAATTTCTCAGCCGCTGAACATCGGAGAAAGTTCAAACTTGGTAGAATTGTTGCTTGGTAGGCCCGAAAGAATATGAGCAATTTAAACACTGTACCTGGACTTGTATGCAAAAAAAAAAAAAAAAGGATTGAGATTCTCACATGTCAAATTACGCACCCCCACCGTTTTCAAAAATTGAAAAGAGGTGATATGCAACCCGACTTCTGGGCACATAGGCTCATTTCAATGAATTAAAAGGTCTTATTATTCTGAAAATAGAGCAAACTCTTTCAAACAAATCTTTGTGAAAGGGCTGTCGGGGGAGACATTTATTTTTGTTTTGAAAAAAGGGCAACGGCTCGCTAATAGAAGTTTTTTTACTTATTGGGGTACGCAGTTGTTGATGAACATTGGCCGCTCTAGTTTTGCTAATTTTTTAATTTTTCAGAATGTGTCCAGAAATTAATATTTTATTTCAGTAAAAAGAAAGATGGTTATTGCCCATGACCATCTTTCTTTTTTACTGAAATAAAATATTAATTATTTGTGAATTGCGTGTTATTTTTTGCGAGATATTTTTTGTTGTTCGCAAAAACAAGAACTTCAACAGGTGTCGATTGAGTGTTTGTGCACTGGCCACTCTAGTATTTCATTGCTGTTCTGAATTAAAATCTCGATATTATATGGAGTTCTTTGTAAACAACAGGGCCATAATATTGACCAGTTTCGAAAATGTTGACCTAAAAGTCAACGTTTTTTTTTTATTTTTTTTCAGTAATACTTGCTGATTCAAATCAATATCTGCTTCGTTATATGACTTAATGGATGTTTTGATTACCAGTGTTTGTTATTTCGTTTTGCATAATTGGTTATCGTTTCATTTGACATATGCATGCTCTGGCATACAGACTGTGATAGTAAAATGTGCCTAGGACGCTCTTAAGAATATATATATACAGTCGGACCCACTTAATATGAACACGGTTAATATGAAGTTCGCGTAATATGAAGTGATTTGTTTGGTCCCAATGTAAAATGCCTTGGTTTCTATGGACAGAAATTCACATAACATGAACACGTCTATTGTGAAGTTCGCGTAATATGAACTACATAAAAGGCCAAGACAAAAACACAAAAAACACAAGTACATAGAAGACTTTGAGTAAGTGTCAACATTGAATGCTATTGTTTATAAAAGGCATTATTGTGAGGCGATCGCAAAAGGGTCGCAATTGCACTTGGCAGTCTTTAAGCAGATAAAACAGTGGTTTGATTCAAAGCTATTGCATTGTGAAGTTCGTGTAATATGAAGTTCGCGTAAAATGAAGTATTTTGCTCGGTCCCGACGACTTCATATTACGCGGGTCCGACTGTATATATATATATATATATATATATATATATATATATATATATATATATATATATATATATATATATATATATATATATACAGTATTAGCACTGATTTACCGGGGCCCGATATGATGCCTGTTGTTAGTACCGTAACAGAGCCAAATTCAAGCTCAAAAAGAAATAAAAAAAAAACGGAAGCACTAACTGATAAATGTTCGATCCTTGTCCAGCTGTCACTCACTTGTTGAGTATAATTATAATATAATCTTCATTTCATGCATCGTTATTTTAGCCATACATGCACAAAAACTGGCCACACTCATCTGGAAGCAACTGAAAAGGGAGAATTTTTCAAATTGCTTACATAGTGGATGCAGTATAGATCGTTCCATGCTTCTTGGCAAGCAAACCTAACGAGTTTAAACAGATAATCTGTTATTGTATTGGCATAATTTATGCTTTTGTATGGCCTTGAAGATAATAAAATAGAAATATTAATTGTATCAGTGCGTTTTTTTTCTTTTGTTTTTATTTTGTTTTATTATTATTATTATTATTTTTCGGGTTTGTCTGTCCGTCTGTCTGTCGACACCTTTTTTGTTAACACACTCAAGCTTACATTTTTTCACCGATTGTTAAGATATTGTATATATGGGTAGTACAGGAAGGAACAAAGATCGGTATTGTAAATGAGCCATGTCGGCCCAAAGACATTGGCCCAACTGAACTTCACAAATTTTCCCAATCCTTAATCAGTCGAATGAGTTTGTTAACACACTCAAGCCTACATTTTTCCACCGATTGTTAAGATATTGTACATATGGGTAGTACTGGAACGAACAAGGATCGGTATTGTAAATGAGCTCTATCGGCCTAAGGACATTGGCCCAGCTGAATTTCACAAATTTTCCCAATCCTTACTCAGTCGAATGAGTGTGTTAACACACTCAAGCCTACATTTTTCCACTGATTGTTAAGATATTGTATATATAGGTAGTACTGGAACGAACAAGGATCGGTATTGTAAATGAGCTCTATCGGCCCAAGGACATTGGCCCAGCTGAACTTCACAAATTTTCCCAATCCTTACTCAGTTGAATGAGTTTGTTAACACACTCAAGCCTACAATTCTGGATCGATTGTTGAAATCTTTTAGAATAGGAAGTATTAGAACTAACAAAGGTCGGTATTGTTAATGAGCCCTGTCGGCCCAAGGACATTGGCCCAGCTGAACTTCAGAAATTTTCACAACCCTTACATACTCGAATGAGTTTGTTAACACACTCAAGCCTACATTTTTTGAAACAATTGGCAAAATGTTATACACATAGGTAGTATGGGTGGTAACAAGAATTGTTATTGTAAATGAGCCATGTTGGTCCAAGGACATTGGCCCAGCTGGAATTTTAAAATTCACGAATATGATACGAAGGGTTGTAGTCCAACCTAACAAAATCAAATACTGGGATTGTACGCTGGCGGGGGACATAGTCAGTTTCACTGACTCACTTGTTTTTTTAGGGAGAGGGTCATTTTAAATGAAAAAGCTGCATAAACTAATCATGATAAAATAAATTGTAATTGTAGCAACAGCAATAATCATAAAAGTAAAATTAACAACAGCAATAATTGTAATACCTTGCTAATTTTTAAGAATAATGTCAGCAATAACTGGCATTTCTCATTATTGTTGAGATCTTATGTTACTAAAAAGGAAAAGAAAGGCAATATTATAATCTCTAAAATCTGAAAGTCACCCTAGCTTTATTCCACAGTTTTCTTAAAGTATGATCTGTACTTTAAACAATTAGCTTGGTCTGCTTTCGTCAATGGTCTATTTCCACTACTTCCGGACTTATCCGCCTGCCCTGGTATTGACAAAAGTTAACTATGCAGTTACTTGTACACCGTACAAGGCAAGTCGGGTGATTTAGTTAAATTACGCACATAATTTACAAGAATTTGCTTTTATATAAAAGCAAAACTATTGATTAAATGCCAAAGGTTATGGCTACTACATGAGAAATTAGCCGAACTTGGTAACTGTGCAGTTAACTTTTGTAAACACGGCCACTGTTCGTTATGTGTGTGTAAATATTTTTGTAAATGCTACCCCTACATTTCTGGTCCGATTTTGTTGAAATGTGGCAGAAATATTCCCTAGGCAGTTCTCCATTCAGCTAGTTTTTTATGCTTTGGTCAAAAAGGTCAAAAACAGCCAAATTCGGCCAAATTCCGATAGCTTTCCAATTTAACAGAAATGATATCCATGTTTCCAGCAGGCTTGTACTATGTTAGGCGGTTTGACCAAAATCGGCAAAGCTCAGAAAAATGCTACCCTTCCTTCAAATCCGGTGCAATGGTTTTCAAATTTGACAGAAATGTTCCCCAGAAGTTTCTCCACCATTCCTTGTATTTTTCGCAAATAAGTTGGTAAATGTAGGAAATGCACAAAATGAAATCGGTTCTTCTTACAGATTGAATCAACTGCATTTAAATTTAACAGGACTATTCCATGGAGATTCTTCGCAATGTTCATATTTTCTTTGACGATTTTTCCAAAATATTGACAAAAAAGTCCTGCCCTAAAGGGACTCGTGTACTCGTTAAAGGGAGTACACACCAGAAGCTCGTCCACCAGGCTTATATGTTATTTGACGATTTGGCCATAATTAATCGTAGTATTGGCCTGATTTAAAGAATTGAAAAATGTTACATTTGAGAGGGAGCTATACCAGAAGCTGGTGAACCAGGCTATAAACGACCAAAAAATGCCGCTAGTATAGCAGTTATGGTGCATTAATTTTCAAACATGAATTATCCTAGGTAACTCCCCAATATAATTAACTGAAGTATGTTTTCGGCCGAAAATGGCCAAAATATGGCCAAAACGGTAAAAAGATAAAAAATAAACAACAAGCTGCTTAACAAACAAATCAGATCCGATTGCTTTAAAACTTCCTTCCCTCCCCTCCCCTTCTACCAAATTTATATTTTGTCAAACTTAGTATCTTGGTTCTTTCACCTGTGTCTTCGCTTTTACGGCTGGACACAATGTCCACGGACATTCTTGCTATCTCTGGTCATCATATTCTTGCTGCCTATGGTCATCATACCATTACAATGCTGTAATATCTACAATTTCTATGAAATAAAATAAGCTCAAACTACGTCCCTTTCGCAGCTTAACAAAAACGCAATTGAAATAAGACAGGGATTGCTCAATCTGAGTAAGGTATGACGCCAGACGTTTACTTGAAGCGCTACTTCGTTGCGGCATTGACATAATTGCTTTGTACGCCACTTAAGATAACGTGCTACTAGCCTATTAGTCGCGTGTCTTCCGATCCAGAGAGTCCCAGAAATGTTCCAGTGCATTCATATCCGGGCTCTATAGAGACCATTTAGCTGTCAAGTCATCCTACCTGGGGCTACATGAGGCTGCGCATTAAGGTGAATTAAAAGGGTGTACCGGTATTGCTGCACGTAGGACCTGTTTGCTCTAAACTATGTAACGATTAACTATCAACATTCCATAGATAATGAGCAGTTGAATGGGATCGAAAACCATTACGTAGCGATCACCAAAGCGATCAACCTGGCTGGTAAAGGTCTTGGCGTGGGCCACACCCTTGCATCTTTACGCGTTGGTGCCCATCTGCGTGGTTAAGGTGAAACCTGGACTCGTTGCTAAAACAACGTGTTACCATTCTCCTAGCGTCTACAAAGTCAACATTTACCCAACACATTCGATTTCGGCGTCTACTATCATTCAACAAATGTGTTCTATGTGTGAGGATCCGGTTTTCGTGGAGGCATTTGATTTCGGTTATTTGTCCTTCAAGGTGTTTCCGTTAAAGTCATTGTCACCATTGTCACAGTGCTAGGCAATCAGGGAGGTGCACTATCCGGATACTGTGGTTCTGACAAGGCGTTGTAACGAGAGGATGACCGTTCCGCTGTCTGCATTATGTGTGTCCTGAAACGTGGTTTCGGGGCAGTTTTGTGGCAGTTGCAGCATCTTAACTCACTCTTGTTTGCACGATTAATGTGCCACATATCAAATCAACGTGTAAACACCGTGACAATTGAGCTGTGAAAGCAAAGAGACAGTATGTAGTATAAAATTGTGCTTGATTCTAATGGTCAAACTTTCGTGAAAAAGATATTCTAAAAAACTCAACTCTTCTGTGTCAAGTTTATTTTGTCCTTCAGTATATTAATAATAGCTCACATTTCAAAACAATTGATTGACCTACACTTCATTATTGACTCAATATGAGTAATAAAACTGACGTGTGGCACCGGGCCATTTGGCAGTTTTGTGATTCATATAAATGCAACAGTCTGATTTGGCAGAAATCTTGAGGACCAATCAAAGAGAAACTTTTGTCTACAGATGCCATAAATCCTTTCTAAGTGCACTGGCAATCGTGTAAAAATAGCAATTCCCCTTTTGTGTTGGTTATATCATTACATATTATGTTTCAGTCGAAATAAATTATGAACATTGGCTGAGGCATTAAAAAATTTGTCTACGGTGTTATGTTCACATAAACAGCCTCAAAATTAAACATCCTTTTCATAAAGTTTTCTTTATGGATCAGTTGCTTGCTTTTGTATTAAAAGCTGTTTTTCCGCACGATTTTGAAAGGGCAAAATTTAAGAAATGGTCGCTGCTATGTAAATATAATCAGTTCCATATTTCATAATCCTTTATTTGGTGACAATCGGTTGTTATTTATAATCATAGGTCAGGCCTGTTTAATTTTGTATCACCATACATTAATTCCCCACACCCGCATCAGTAATTTTCCATCCAGATTCTCATACTGATTTTTATCAATTAAAAGTGCCCATTAATTTCCATACACAGCAAAACGGTGCAGTTGCGTCCTTTTTTAATGCTGTGTTCAAGTCAGATTGTATATTTATCTTAGTTGACAAATAAATTTTGTGAAAAGACTGTGAATATAACGTCTTAAAACTAAAAGCAAGAATGAATTAAAATTGAGAACCACTAAAGCAGCTGAGTGAAATGGATATTATATATTACATTAAGTAATTTCATAGTTTTCTGAGATTTTTGATTGTTATTTATGATTATTTCGTCACAGTGAAATGGCTACTTTTGCGATGTTACCCATTAATATTTCTTGATAAGCAATGGAGTGAACATAGTGTTTTCCTGCTTACCTCTTGCGTGTGCAGAGCTATTTTTCTCAACCCAACACCGGTATTATAACATTGAAATGTAAGTACTTCTTCTCTTAAGCTATTGCAGAAGCACAAAAGCAGCAAATATACAACGAATAGCTGAATAAATAAAAAAAAAACGCAGAAGTATGTGGCGTGTTTTAAATTTTTTCGAGGCCTGCATACACACTGGCCGTGTTTGCTTAGAAGTTAAGAATGACCTGCCTGTAAGAAGCGATTTTTATGCTCGCACTTCTTTGGCAGGAAAGAAGAGGGACAAACCGTTTTTCATCCATGCTATGAATTGTTATTTTTATCACATGCATTGCATCGACAACTTTAGATGTTTCATTTCCCTTGTCAAAAATTCGTTGTACTTTTTATAGTCAATTGTTTGCTTGTTTAGAGCAAACGTACGTGATTTCGTGTCTATTATCTTCCAGCCACCATTTTTTTCTTAAAGTATAGCATGTTTCATTGTCTTTTCTATGTTTCATGAATGTAAAATGGCTTCAAAGGAAATCTTTTAGCCACTGCTCATTTTTGTCCTAAACCCTAATTAAGTTATAACCCATTGGAAGTTTGAAAAAAGATAGTTCGTTCGCAAATCAAAAACGTTCCTCTTAAAAGGTTTAAAATGTACCCTTCTCCCCTATCATAACCACCTAATAACCTTTAAATATACGTTCTTCATACGAAGCTTCAAGAATAAATTTTGATCGTGAATACAGCTGCTTTCTGAGCGAAAGATTGCAGCATAGGACATTTCTTAGCTCTTTAACGGCGGGACATTTACAATACTTTGCTTACATTACCTCCTCCTATTCAACTTCAACGTATATCTATCTCACACAAAAATCTCTGAATCAATTTTTATAATGATCGAGACTCTTATTACGTAAACATCACATGTAAAAATCAAACTTGTCTCCAGCGAAATTCGGTGTCTAGTGAGATATGCTAGTACAGATGTATGCAATACAATACATAGCGCCCCATAGAGCTTAAATGAAGGAATCTTTTAGTTTTAAATTAAAATTTTTCTCTTTGATGACTGTCGCATTTCGAAATGCCGAACATGAGTGAAGTGACATAAGTGACCTAATTCTATTGGCATGTTACAGATCAAATGTGTTCAGAAGTAATATTTCTAAATTCTTATTTTTCAGGGGAGATGTGTGCGAAAGGTTTTGAACATGTATGAAGGGTACAGGCAGATATATGCTGAGCAGGCAATTATTGTCTATGGTGAAGATTTGATCTAGGTAATTATTGCTGATTGTTGTCTTACAAAATGATTTAAGAAATCGTCCCTGCAATTTTAACTACATATGAAAAGATTTATTATAGGAAAGATTTATAAAGCACCACAATGAGAAAGAGTTGCAGTACATTATTCAGCATAGGGTGGTATTTTAATCGCCGAACACGTCAACCCAACAAAGCGATTTGGTAGAACAGGTTTTTTAAACATCTTTCACTACTTTCAGTTATTGGATTAAACATGAAAAATGTTGTCGTTTCTTTTAATTCCCTTTCACATAATTTTAGATATGTGTGTCTTCCATGTTTGGCATTAAGACAGCAATAAAACAGAAGTAGCTTATTAGCTCAAATACACTTTTTAAAGAGCTAACAAAATCGCCCACTTCATTTGCAGAGCATATAGCAAGTAATACCAATAAGATCATAAATATAAAAGACTGTTTGAAGATTCATGCAGAATTAAAGTTTTGTCCAGCCACATCATTCAACGTTGTCGTAGTGCAACAATGGACAAATGTGCACAGTATATGGCCCAGAGAGTTGGCCCAGACAGTTATGAACACAATGCGGTAGATGGTCTTTTGGTGTGTCAACGGAGTTTGGGGAGGTGATAAATGTACGAGAAATATATATTCTAATGGGTTATTTTGGCACCTCAACGTTGTCGTAGTGCAACAATGGACAAATGTGCACAGTATATGGCCCAGAGAGTTGGCCCAGACAGTTATGAACACAATGCGGTAGATGGTCTTTTGGTGTGTCAACGGAGTTTGGGGAGGTGATAAATGTACGAGAAATATATATTCTAATGGGTTATTTTGGCACTTTTGTGTTTATTTATAAACATAAACTAAAACTTTTGTTTATGGTGAATTAAAAAACATAATGCAGAAGAAACTGGTATAGAAATGCACTCACTGTTATTAAAGGGTATATTTCGTAAAGCGACAAATATGTATTCAAGCGATAACAATGTAGTGGAGAAGACAAAGAAGGAGTCACTAAAATAGGACCTCTGCTCAGTACTGTACTGGATATGTCTTTTTACATCCTAATAGCAATGTATCCAAACCACTATAAAACAAATAAATATTTGTTGATATGACATAACGAAAAACAAATATAAAATCAAATCGTATAAAAACTCTATATAACATCTGTCTTGGTCTTATGTTTCACATCCAGATCCATCAACTGATTTACATCATCCCCTTGCATAAACTTACTTGCACAAATTCAAAACCATCTTTCACTATGATAACCTTTATAACACGATTTACATTCATGGTTTATTATCAACGTAGTTTTGCTAAATCTGTATGACGCGTTTCCGTAAGATTTCTTTTCAGCCATGCCAGCTTACTCAGCCAAAAGTTTGAAGCGGTCAGGCTATGACGACCAAATTTGCGTATGTATATTGCAGCAGGTCTAATTGATCCTTCTCTGATCTGTTTTGAAGTGTAATCCATTTTGTATGCAAAACCCGTCATTTTCAGATAGATAGATGGATAGATAGATGGATGGATAGATAGATGGATGGATCGATGGATGGATGGGTGGATGGATGGATGGATGGATGGATGGATGGGTGGGTGGGTGGACGGGTGGGCTGGATGGATGGGAGGGAGGGTGGGTGGGTGGGTGGGTAGGTAGGTAGGTTAGGGTTAGTGTTAGTTAGTTAGTTAGTTAGTTAGTTAGTTAGTTAGTTAGTTAGTTAGTTAGTTAGTTAGTTAGTTTTCTTGAATCCATTTGGCAACCTTAAATTTTTCGAAACATAAAAGTACATGATTCACATTATGATTTTGTGGCAGGCTATTAAGAAATTCACTCTATATAATATTTTTGCTTTTTGTGAATTATTATTCGCCTGATTTTTTAATTTTTCACCACTATTTTGAATTATATTTTTGTCAATTCGAGCTCTGGAACTAGTGAGTTTGTTTTAATTATATTTCTAACAGTGTGGTTGATATTTGATTAGACTATAAGGAATACAGGAGTTCTTATTTATTTCTTCTAAAACCGGGCAATATGTACATATATATATATATATATATATATATATATATATATATATATATATATATATATATATATATATATATATATATATATATATATATATATATATATATATATATATATTTGTGTGTGTGTGTGTGTGTGGCATTCATGTTTACAACCACGTTTCCAATTAGCAACTGCGGAACACTTCCTACTTCCGTTTGTTAATTCCAACTAAATTACTATTTTAAATGGGTAGAATAAGCGTTTATCAAAGTAAATGTTGATAAAATAAAAATTTGCCACAATGATGTCATTAGAAGCATTAGAACAGGTACATCAGGCACATTTCTTTATAAAGGTGAATTATCGCTCATTTTGAGTGACACTTAGCTCCAAGGTGGGGTTGAGATCGAGATGTAATTAGCCAAAATATTGGCAAGTTTAAAAAAGCACAAAACTGCTACTCTTCTTACAACTCCGGCGAGATGGCGTTGAAATTTGACTGTTAAGTTTCCCTAATGTTCGTGCAGCAGGCTTACTGACTATATATTAGCTCCGAGTCAGCTGTGACTTGTATAACATCGTATCTCTCTCTGTCAGAGCTACGAAGCCTTCCATTGTTCCACTAATAGGGGTCAGCTTCATGTGTTCCGAGGCACAAATCCTGCATACCAGCCCCTGTTATTCAAACATTTACAGAAAGTTCGTGCCCATTATACCTTTTTTTTTGTAAATCAGGCACAATTTTTAATGAGCTGTTTATCTTCTATTCGTTCATAAAAGTGCAGAAAAGTTAGCTTTGACATCCACCTGTCAAATGTTTGTTTACATTCCGGCCTTTAAATGTCACATGATCAAAGTCAGGTGACCAAAAATTTAAATAAAGCATTCATAGTTTATTTGTAAAATATACTAAAATAGTTAATAAATGCAGAGTTATGTATAAATTTATTTTGTATACCCACAATATGTGACGTTTTATTTTGTACGTTCTTTTTGAAATATCAATTCCAAAGTTTTTGGTGGATAATTGCAAAAATTATTGTTTTTCTTACTCGTAATAAAGTATGATCCCTGTATACAAACAAAGGTCAGTTATTGTGGGAGAATTGTGGTTATTTCCGTGTTATTTTCTTTTAAAGAAGGCGTAACACAGAAGTTGTATATCATTACCGTTGTACTTTGTACTTTGCCGTTAGTAAATGCCAATAAAGTCTAATAGATCGTTGAATCGCGCATAAAGTAGCCACAGGGGTGCCTCAGAGCGAGCGCAGTTGACTTGCTTATCGTTATATAGCGAGGCTTTGAAGCGGTGCCCGGAAAATTTGTAGAGTACCGCTTCTTGGAGCTAACTGACTATTTTGTTTGGCGAGGTCGTGAGTTCAATCCATGCTCCAGTCGTACCTTTTCAGTGTCTCTATTCGTGAGGTTTCATATTTATAGTTCTGCCTCTCATAGAAGCATATATAATGCATAGCTACACTAATTTGTGTTATTGGTTCAGAAGTGTCAGTGGTCAGGCCTCGCTCTAGTCCTAATGAGTCTTTGGGTCTTTCTGTGACAACAAGAGTCATAGTTCCTATGGTACCAGCAACCTAGGTCTTTCGCCAGTATTCATGCAAGTTCGCCATTCCGGAAAACAACATTTATCCCGAAAATGTCATTTTTGTCTCGCCAATTATCACCCGCTAAATAAAATAATACCCCTTTAAATGGTAGGACTACCTAAACAAGTTCATGTTCGGCATTTTGGTTTACTTTTTCTTTTAATATCAGTTGTTTATGTAGTTATCTAATGAATTAATTTGCAAAATTCTTAGATTTCGGGATGACAAAATAACATGGCGGATTAAAGTTGCCCAAAAATATTTTGCGCGGAAATATTTAATTTCTCTATAACTCAACACAAACAGTACAGTTTGTTTTGTAATTCTCTGGAAACGTGTCTAAAATTCTACACTTTCGACATTCCAAAGGGGAACTCCGTCACACCGAAAACAAAAAAGTAATCGTTGAAGTCCACCCAAAAGTGGCGGACGGTCCTAGGTTACTGGTAGAACATGCAATTTTGCCAATCTTGGTGCACGACTATTTTAGAATGGGTGCACCACATACGTCGCCCAATTATAAATCATAATGCACAATTTTTATGTTCGGGTAACAATTTTGTGCTGAGAAAAACATGTGTTTTCTTGAAATCAGGATATAGAACCACAGGATATCGCCCACAACAAACTTAAGTTGGGGAGTTTGCCGAGGTCGAAAATAATGCGACCTTGGCATCCTGGTACGTGTTCCAAAAGATCCGGAGATCAATGGCCATTTTTGTTACAGGAACTATGACCCTTTCAGTCGAAGGAAGATGTTAAGGATCCGCTGGGACTAGCCCCACTGTGGGCGTACTGCTTCATTATTTCCTTAAATTAAATTGTAATCATCCAAGGTTTGAAACAATAATGTCTATATGTGGCAACATTGTAAACCGGCTTCTTTTCTCCCCCTTGCTTTTCTCGTGAATCTGGTATTTATAATGTGTATCGTGAAAATGAATATATACAAACATGTAACTACATGTACATTTGTGCTTGGCTGTTTCCATGAGTTGCAGCTTTTGGCTTAGTGGTTAGCACGCTCGCTTATGAAGCGAAAGGTTCCCAGTTCGAGCCCCGCTTGCGACTCACATATTTTCACAACATTGGTACCTAGCTTTTTGGAGTCAACTAGGAAAATATAAAACAGTTGTGATTTTCGGGATAAATGCTAGTTTTGAGGCAAGTTACCAGTATAGGTGATGAAGTCTAAGGTAACTTGTAGATCCAGATTGGTGAACGGAAACAGATTGTCATCCATGGCTAAAAACAAGTTCTTTTGTAAATTATTGCCAAACAAACACTTGCAGCAAAGGTTTGACGTATTTATTGAAGTGGAATGTTACGAACAAACAAAGATTTTTTTGGCAATCATAACAGTCATAACAAACGGGATAATTAGTGAAGAAAAAGGATGTTGTAACTATTCAGGGATCGAAACGGCACAAGTATGCACAGTAATAAATGGAATACCGGGATTATTTTTCCGTTAAAGGTGCGGTTTTTAACAATAGATTAACAGTAACATAGAATTGAAACAAGGTTAGTTGTTTGTTACACTTAATTTTAAAAAATTGGTCGCTTACCTAGACGTACACAAAGGCTTTTATGATTTTGTTAAAAAATACATTATTTAGACACATTTGCATGCATTCCATGAGCCTTATCACAGTCTCCTGTTTCTCTGTGATCTGGCGCATTACAACCAATCAAAACCGGGGAATATATCGGTCAGGTCATGTATTTTGCTTAGGAAAACAAACTGCCACACAAACACTGCGAGATTTCCTAGAAAAATGATAAACAATCACCTATCATGAAAAAGATATGTAGTAAATGTTTTGATACAGTATTTCCAACATTTATGAGAGGTTTCCAAAAGACTGAAAACGCAAATCCCAGTCGAACCCAGTGGATCCCAGTGGACCTCGCTGGATGCTGAGACGTTGATACCGCTTATACAGTCATACCTGTTGTGTAGAGGGAATTCTAAGCCAACTATTTATCGGGCAGGGTTTCTTACACTAGCTGTAGATCACCACTTTATCTGCTAACCCGATAACCACTCTGTCAATACAGTAATAATGCTTCACAGTGAATTCAGTTTCGAAAGTTAGGGCAGGAATCGTGTAATCTTAATTTAAGCTTATTAGACCAAGCTAACAGCTCATTTATTGAAAGCACTTCTAGTTACTAAGATACTTATTTAATCACTTATTTTTTCGCGGTGTAGCCTCTGTAATACATTTGTACGACACAAAACTCACGTAAAATGACTGTAACTGGAATTAAGTATTACACCACTTTAAAACTTCTCATTATTAGCCCAGCTTACGGTACACGTAAGCTGGGGTATTCTTATCGGTTTGTGGGTGGCGTCCGTTAGTTAGTTAGTTAGTTAGTTCGCTGTAAACTTTGTTTCAAAAGCATCTCCTCCTACAATTTTGATTCGATGTCATTTATTTTTGGTGTGAGGCATCCCTAAGGGGGCGTGCATACGGCTTGTGCTTTTTTAGTCGATCGGGTGATTTTTTAATTTTTGGCGAATTTTTAAAGAAAAAAATTAAAAATGTATCTCCTCCTACATTTTTGACCCGATGTCATTTATTTTTGGTATGAGGCGCCCCTAAAGGGTCATGCATACGGCTTGTCCTTTTTTAGTCGATATGACAATTTTTGTATTTTTGGGGATTTTTTTTAAGCAAAAATTTTGAAAAAAATGCATCTACTCCTACAATTTTGATTCGATGTCATTTATTTTTGGTGTGAGGATTTCCTAAGCGGTCGTGCATACGGATTGTGCTTTTTTAGTTGATCGGGTGATTTTTGAATTTTTGGGGATTTTTTAAAGAAATTTTAAAATGTATCTACCCTTACACTTTTGACCCGATGTCATTTATTTTTGGTATGAGGCACCCCTAAAGGGTCGTGCATACAGCTTGAGCTTTTTTAGTTTGTATTATTGGGGAATTTTTTAAGCAAAAATTTCGAAAATAATTCAAAATGCATCTACCCCTACAATTTTGATTCGATGTCATTTATTCTTGGTGTGAGTGCATACGGCTTGTGCTTTTTAGTCGATCGGGCAATTTTTTTTTTTTTTTTTTTTTTTTCGGTTTGAAGCATCCCTAAGGGGTTGAGAATACGACTTGCGCTTTTTAGTCGATCCGACAATTTCTGTATTTTTTGGGAATTTTTGAAGAAAAACTTCAAAATGCATTTCCTCCTACAGTTTTTATCCGATTTCATTTATTTTTGCTATGAGGCATCCTTAGGTAGGTCTCGCATACGGCTTGTGCTATTTGACTCGACTTGGGAATTTTGATTTCGGGGGGAATTTTTGATGAAAATACCTCAAAATGCATTTTCTCCTGCAGTTTTGATCAAACATCATTTATTTTGTGGCTGAGGCATGCTTAGGGTGTCGTGAATATAGCCTGTCTTTTTCAGTCGATGAGAGAATTTTTGAAGAAAAAAATTCAAAATGCATTTCCTCCTACAGTTTTTATCAGATTTCATTAATTTTCAATACGGCCGTCTCTAGGGGGTCATGCATACGGCTTGTGCTTTTTGAGTGAATTGGAAAACTTTTGAATTTTTTCGGAATTTTTGAAAAAAAAAATCAAATGAATCTCCTCCAACAGCGCATAAACGCAAGTTAAATGAACTTGCGCAGTAGTCAGATTTAAACACCGCACATCGACGCAAGTTAAATAAACATTCACAGTAGTCCAAAATTAAGTACTCCGCATCGATGCAAGTTAAATAAACATGCGCATTGGTCCGAAATGTGAACTGCGCATCGACGGAGGATAAATAAAGATGCGAACTGGTCCAAAATAAGCACCGCGCATCAACGCAGGTTAAATAAACATGCGCACTGGTCCAAAAAAAAGAACTACACTTCGACGTAAGTTGAATAGACATGCGCAGTGGTCTGAAATGCGAACCGCGCATCAACGCAGCCTAAAGAAACATGCGCCCTGGTCCGAAATGCGAACCGTACATCGAGGCAAATTAAATAAGCATGCGCAATGGTCCGAAATGCGAACCACGCATCAACGCAAGTTAAATAAATATGCGCACTGGTCTGAAATGAGAACCACGCATCAACACAAGTTAAATAAACATGGGCACTGGCCTGAAATGCGAACCGCGCATCGACGGAAGTTAAATAAACATGCGATCCGGTCCAAAATAAGCACCGCACATCAACGCAAGTTAAACAAACATGCGCACTTGTCCGAAAAAAAGGACCACGCATCGACGCAAGTTGAATAGACATGCGCAGTGGTCTGAAATGAGAACCGCGCATCAACGCAAGTTAAATAAACATGCGCAGTGGTCCGAAGTAAGAACCATGAATCGACGCAAGTTGAATAGACATAAGAGTCGGGGATCGACGGGGCTTAAATAAACATGCGTTCTGGTCCGAAATGCAAATCGCGCGTCAACGCAAGTAAAATGAACCTGCTCACTTGTCCCAAAATGCGAACTGCGCATCAACGCAACCTAAAGAAACACGTATACTGGTCCGAAATGCGAACCGGATATCAACGCAAATTAAATAAACATGCACACTGGTCCGAATTGCGAACCGCACATAAGCGTAAGTTAAATAAACATTTGCACCGGTCCAAAATAAGTACCGATCATCAACACAAGTTAAATAAATATGCGCAGTGGTCCAAAATGCGAACCACGCATCAACACAAGCTAAAAAACATGCGCGCTGGTCCGAAATGCGAACTTCCCATTAACGCAACTTAAATAACATGCGCACTATTCAAAATAAGAACTGCGCATCAACGCAACTTAAATAAACATGCGCACTGGTCCAGAATAAGAACCGCGCATCAACTCAAGAAATATGCGCATTGGCCTGAAATAAGAACCGCGCATCGACGCACGTTAAATAAATATACGCGGTGGTTCGAAATGCGAACCACGCGCCAACGTAAGTTAAATAAACATTTGCACTGGTCTAAAATAAGCACCGCGCATCAACGCAAGTTAAATAAACATGCGCACTTCTCCGAAATTCGAACCGCGCATCAACACAAGCTAAATAAACGTGCGCAGTAGTTCGAAATGCGAACCACGCTCCAACGCAAGTTAAATAAACATTTGCACTGGTCCAAAATAAGCACTGCGCATCAACGCAAGTTAAATAAACATGCGTACTGGTCCGAAATTCGAACCGCGCATTAACGCAAATTAAATAAACATGCGTAATGATCCGAAATTCGAACTGCTCATCAGCGCAAGTTAAATAAACATGCGCACTTCTCCGAAATTCGAACCGCGCATCAACGCAAGTTAAATAAACATGCAAACTGGTCCGAAATGCGAACCGCGCATCAAGGCAACCTATGGAAACTTGTTCACTTGTCCAAAATAAGTACCGCTCATCAACGCAAGTACAATAAACATGCGTATTGGTCTGGAATTAGAATCGCGCATGGACGCAAGGTAAATAAACAAGCGCAGTGATCCGAAATAAGAACCGCACATCAACACAAGGTAAATAAACATGCGCACTGATCCGAAATACGAACCGCCCATCAACACAATGTAACTAAAGATGCGCATTGATCCGAAATAAGAACCGCACATCAACACAAGGTAAATAAACATGCGCACTGATCCGAAATAAGAACCGCACATTCACAAAAGGTGAAAAAAACATGGGCGATCGTCAGAAATGCGAACCGTACATCAACGCAAGTTAAATAAACGTGTGCACTGTTCCAAAATGAGAGCCGCGCATTAACGCAAGTTAAATAAACATGCGTAATGATCCGAAATTCGAACTGCTCATCAGCGCAAGTTAAATAAACATGCGCACTTCTCCGAAATTCGAACCGCGCATCAACGCAAGTTAAATAAACGTGCGCAGTGGTTCGAAATGCGAACCACGCTCCAACGCAAGTTAAATAAACATTTGCACTGGTCCAAAATAACCACTGCGCATCAATGCAAGTTAAATAAACATGCACACTGGTCCAAAATGCAAACCGCGCACCAACGCAAGTTAAATAAACGTAGGCACACGTCCAAAATAAGCACCGTGCATCAACGCAAGTTAAATAAACATGCAAACTGGTCCGAAATGCGAACCGCGCATCAAGGCAACCTATGGAAACTTGTTCACTTGTCCAAAATAAGTACCGCTCATCAACGCAAGTACAATAAACATGCGTATTGGTCTGGAATTAGAATCGCGCATGGACGCAAGGTAAATAAACATGCACAGTGATCCGAAATAAGAACCGCACATCAACACAAGGTAAATAAACATGCGCACTGATCCGAAATACGAACCGCCCATCAACACAATGTAACTAAAGATGCGCATTGATCCGAAATAAGAACCGCACATCAACACAAGGTAAATAAACATGCGCACTGATCCGAAATAAGAACCGCACATTCACAAAAGGTGAAAAAAAAACATCCGCACATCAACGCAAGTTAAATAAACGTGTGCACTGTTCCAAAATGAGAGCCGCGCATCTACGCAATATTAAATAAACATGCGCACTTGTCTGAATAAGAACCGCGCATCAAGGCAAGTTACATAAATATGCGCACTGGTCCGAAATGCGAGCGTTGATTGAAGGTATCTATGGCAGACTATCCAGTCTACCAGAGCTACAAAAAATCTGTTTCCCTTTTTTCACGTAAAGAAATCTTTGTATGCATTTATCGGTCTATGTTCTGGCTAAATTAATTATTGGGCTAGCTCTTTGCCGTCTCATCTTTTTAAGCCCAATTTTTCAGGAAAATTCCTTGCTCATGCACGCTGGAATTGGTCTTATTGCTTTTCGTAAGCTGGGACTTTGTCCTTGGACAAACTTGTTTTAATCATCCTGGTGGAAAGGTAAGGACTTTTATATATGTTTGTTACTGCGAAGCCCCCAAGCTCAGCTCAATACAACTAAAACAATCACACAATGTTTCTTTGTTTAATCGAAAAAGGACCCCTTTGATGCCGATGAGTTTGCGGAGACCCTTGCATGGAGAGCTACTGGCCATGACTTCGACCCGTTCGTCCTGAAGGATGCGTTTGAAAAGACAATAAAAGACCTTAAGGTTGGATGATTTATTTATTCGGAAAAATACAATAAAGAATTAATTGACTGTTCAAATTATTATCATTTATAAACTGTTGAATTGTTTAGGTCAGTAAGAAGGTTGAGACTGGCGTTAAAGGGAGAATACTTGCAAGCTCGTGGCATTGTTTAGTGGGATGGTATCTTTGTGTAGTTTTTTTTTTTTTGAACTGGTAGCAGGTTTTTTAATTAGTTTTAGTTTTATTTATTTATTTTTGCGGTTCAATTTTTTAATGGACAGGATCTTAAAGTGAGGACCGAGAGAAGAGTGGAAAAGCTGGAGGAGGAGTGCAAGGAGGAAGACAAGGCACACTGGCAGAGAGTCTCTCAGCTACAGAAACACAACAAAGTAAGCACACTGGCAGACAGTCTGTCAGCTGCAGAAACACAACAAAGTAAGTACACTGGCAGAGAGTCTCTCAGCTACAGAAACACAACAAAGTAAGCACACTGGCAGAGAGTCTCTCAGCTACAGAAACACAACAAAGTAAGCACACCGGCAGACAGTCTGTCAGCTGCAGAAACACAACAAAGTAAGCACACTGGCAGAGAGTCTCTCAGCTACAGAAACACAACAAAGTAAGCACACTGGCAGAGTCTCTCAGCTACAGAAACACAACAAAGTAAGCACACTGGCAGAGAGTCTCTCAGCTACAGAAATACAACAAAGTAAGCACACTGGCAGACAGTCTCTCAGCCACAGACACACAACAACGTAAGCACACTGGCAGAGAGTCTCTCAGCTGCAGAAACACAACAACGTAAGCACACTGGCAGACAGTCTGTCAGCTGCAGAAACACAACAAAGTAAGCACGCTGGCAGAGAGTCTCTCAGCTACAGAAACACAACAAAGTAAGCACACTGGCAGAGAGTCTCTCAGCTACAGAAACACAACAAAGTAAGCACACTGGCAGAGTCTCTCAGCTACAGAAACACAACAAAGTAAGCACACTGGCAGAGAGTCTCTCAGCTACAGAAATACAACAAAGTAAGCACACTGGCAGAGAGTCTCTCAGCTACAGAAACACAACAAAGTAAGCAAACTGGCAGACAGTCTGTCAGCTGCAGAAACACAACAAAGTAAGCACGCTGGCAGAGAGTCTCTCAGCTACAGAAACACAACAAAGTAAGCACACTGGCAGAGAGTCTCTCAGCTACAGAAACACAACAAAGTAAGCACACCGGCAGACAGTCTGTCAGCTGCAGAAACACAACAAAGTAAGCACACTGGCAGAGAGTCTCTTAGCTACAGAAACACAACAAAGTAAGCACACTGGCAGAGAGTCTCTCAGCTACAGAAACACAACAAAGTAAGCACACTATCAGAGAGTCTCTCAGCTACAGAAACACAACAAAGTAAGCACACTATCAGAGAGTCTCTCAGCTACAGAAACACAACAAAGTAAGCACACTATCAGAGAGTCTCTCAGCTACAGAAACACAACAAAGTAAGCACACTGGCAGAGAGTCTCTCAGCTACAGAAACACAACAAAGTAAGCACACTATCAGAGAGTCTCTCAGCTACAGAAACACAACAAAGTAAGCACACTGGCAGAGAGTCTCTTAGCTACAGAAACACAACAAAGTAGGCACACTGGCAGAGTCTCTCTGCTACAGGAACACAACAAAGTAAGCCGACATGTCAAGCCTGCTTTATGTATAACTTCTCTATTATCATATCCATGTTATAAAATAGAAATGCCGCTTTACGAATGCAGGAATCAGAGCAGTTGTTCCAAACACATTTATATAATTTCACATATAAATGGGAATTGCATATTTTCTATACGTTAATGTTTGCGATGGTACAGCGACATTTTGTGTGTGTGATTTCAGGCGGCTTTCGATCATCTCCAGGGCTTGGATGGGCGGATTAGTTTTGTGGCAACAAAAGTAGTGCACCTGGGGGATCAGCTGGAGGGCGTGAACAATCCGCGAACGCGTGCCGCCGAGGCTCACATGCTCATGAAATACTACCAAGAATTCTTCGATCCGGATGTTCCCAAGTCCGCTCTTTTCAGCGACCCGTTCCAGGTTTTTCACATGCCTTCTTTTAGAAAACTCTATCGTGTAGTATCCTTTTTTCAAATGAGATTTCTCGTTTCTTTGCTCTTTGATATTTTACGAATTTTTTTTTCATACCGAATTTTTGTGTATTAAAATTTCCACAATTTTGATATTATAGGTACAGCTGGCAGCGGATGTCATCCAGAAACTCTACCTGTTGGCCGAAGATCTGCCCTCTGGTGACAGGTAAGTGACACCAAATACAGCCGCAGATCCCGGCCTTCTGTCATTGCCCTGTCAGCCGAAGATCTGCCCTCTGGTGACAGGTAAGTGACAGCAAATACAGCCGCAGATCCCGGCCTTTCGTCATTGCCCATGCCCGACACACTTGTGCATTGGGATTGCGGGAGAAGGCGGGGGAGGGGTTGAGGGGGGTGGGAGGTGGCCTGATTATAATAGCATGTTTATCTATTTTGTTGTTTCTGGTCTTTTATTGTGCGATAAACTCATTATTAAAAATGAATTGTTCACTAACGTGAATTTTTGTCAATCGAAGGTTTGATATGGCGAAACAAAGAATCATGGCGAAGTACAACGAAATAGAGCACAGCTTGTTGGACGACTTCAAGCAGGCTTACATCGAAGGCGAGAAAAAGAAGATGAAGCGCTTGGCTTCAATATTGTCTAATTTTAAGGTACACAAGCTTGAGTGCGATGTCGTGGCTATGTTGTATGTCATGGAGCGTGTTTACTATAAATTTGTATGGAAACATCTTCCAAATCTCACTTAAGAGACTTAACCGTATTTGTAAAAAAAAACCTACCAAACCGAATATCATGCGTAGTTGTGACCAGATTAGGTAGATGATTCGTTGTTTCAAGTCTAAAGAGACAAAATGCGTCTTTTTTTCACAGAACTTTCCAAAAAATAAAAAAAAGAAGACAATTTTTTTTCCTGTGATTGATTTCAGGGCTATGGTGGTTGTATCGATATTTTTATTGAAGAAAGTCAAAAGGTAAGATTATTTTTAATACGTGTGTTCATTCTGCAAACCTGAAGGTTCTGCTGTTAAGATATCGATCATTGGCGGGGTATGAGCCACCCCTTACCTTTAACCCCACCCCCTACCCCGTGACTAATGATTGTAAAGTTGATTTCGACGTATGTGATGTAAAAGTTATGTCATTGTTATAATGTAAGGCGGATATATGGCTGGGTTTCATTATTGGCCTCCGCGTCGGTGGCCTAAATGTAATGTAAATGTGAGTAAGAGACCGTTGCGTCATCATGTACCGCATTACGTCATCAGGTATCGCACTACGTCATCATGTACCGCATTACGTCGTCCTGTACCTTATGGCGTCATCATGTACCATATTACACAATCGTGTATCGCATTACGTCATCATTTGACGGGGTGATATGTGGCATTTTACAGAGTTCGTTTTGACGAGGAGTGATTGTGGCATTTTACAGAGTGCGTTTTGACAAGGCGATATTGTGGCATTTTACAGGGTGCGTTTTTACGAGGCGATATATTCCTGGATATACCGCCACTCTGTGACCTAACATATGGATCAATTAAGGAAGTGTTCCCGAATCCGGATCAAATCATGTCCAAATTTGTTCTCAACATTTACCAAGGAAAGCTGAAGGAGCATTTAACAAAAGTTCTAGCTGACGAAAGCAGCTTGGATAAATATTTACAAAATCTGCACTCCCTCTATATCAAGTAAGTGTTTTTTTTCCTTCCAAATCTGTTAGTAATCAATTCACTAAAACATTATTTTTTGTCGGTGAGGGCCCCCTTGTTTTTGAAGGACCCCGTTGTTTATATGGGACCCCCTTGTTTTTGAAGGTACCCGTTGTTTATGAGGGACCCCCTTGTTTTTGAAGGACCCCGTTGTTTATGAGGGACCCCCTTGTTTATGAAGGACCCTTGTTTGGAGAAAAATAAAAAACAATAATAACTATAAAAGTCGTCACACTCTAGTCATCCCGCGATCGCAGGAAAATCTAAATACCTTTGATTATAATAAATTACTTTTATGGTGTGCAGATGAAGAAAGTATAAAGAACTCGTAGGCATTTTCAGAGCTTAATATATGTGTAATCAGTGTTAGCGAAATAGAACACTTGACACGTCACAGTGACGTCACGATGTATATAACTCGTCATAGTGCTGTCACGATGTATTTTGCACGTCACAGTGACGTCACGATGCATTTGCTCCATTACAGAACGACAGCACTTTCGGGAAAGTTAGCCATGTATAAACTGGGCAGTGACGCGACATTTCTGACGAAAATCACCAAATACATCTTCCAGAAATACTTAGACACGTACATCACGTGAGTCTCGTTCCAGTTTCCTCATGAAAGTACACTTAATGAATAAAATGAGTATTTAGTAAGGCCACGAAATATCGTAATAAAAGGTTATGAAGAAATGGATTGATCTATATTGAATTTTCAATTATTATCTAAAAAAATGAATGGATTTGATATGTGAGTTTGTAGAATGTTATTGATTGCAGGAAAGAAACAAAATTCCTGTGTGATCGGAATGCGAGCGTTCTGCATCGATTCTACACGTCAAAGGGACATCAGAAGAAAAATATAACGAGTGGCGGGCGAGTATCCATCAGTATCCGTCTGTCCATCAGTATCCATCAGTGTCAACCAGTATCCATCAGTACCCATCAGTATCCACCAGTATTTAACAAGTATTTTCTCTCCTTGTCTTATGCCACCATCAGTATTTATCAGTATCTACCAGTATCCGTCAGTACCCACCAGTATCCATCAGTATCCGTCAGTATCCATCAGTATCCGTCAGTGTCCTCCAGTATCCATCAGTATCCGTCAGTATCCATCAGTGTCAACCATATCCATCAGTACCCACCAGTATCCATCAGTATCCGTCAGTACCCACCAGTATCCATCAGTACCCATCAGTATCCACCAGTATTTAACAAGTATTTTCTCTCCTTGTCTTATGCCACCATCAGTGTTTATCAGTATCCACCAGTATCCGTCAGTATCCATCAGTACCCACCAGTATCCGTCAGTACCCACCAATATCCTCCAGTATCCGTCAGTATCCATCAGTGACAACCAGTATCGATCAATACTCACCAGTATCCATCATACCCTCATCAGTATCCACCAGTATTTAACAAGTATTTTCTCTCCTTGTCTTATGCCACCAGATCGTGCCACCATCGCATCCGGGTTCAAAAGTGAATTGTTTATATGAAAAGCAGTAATGCCACACGGACGGCGAATCATCACGCTGCCATGCCAACGCGTTTTTAGCACGCTTTTCACTTGTATGTGATAGGTCCGCAGAGAAAAAGTTACGTTTGTACAAAAAAGGAGTTACGCGGATTTTCAGTTCTGGGCTCCTTCTGTCGGCATAAAAAAGTACAGCAAAATGACAGTTCTCACTAATTTGTCTTCCCTGCAATGCCCGTTTATGGATTCATTCATAAAATAACGGCTAGTGTGGGCGATAATTGCGCGTGGTACTGATGGCAGTGTGTTTTCGTTCACGTGTGGGCGATAATTGCGCGTGGTGCTGATGGCAGTGTGTTTTCTGTCACGTGTGGGCGATAATTGCGCGTGGTGCTGATGGCAGTGTGTTTTCGGTCACGTGTGGGCGATAATTGCGCGTGGTACTGATGGCAGTGTGTTTTCTGTCACGTGTGGGCGATAATTGCGCGTGGTACTGATGGCATTGTGTTTTCGGTCACGTGTGGGCGATAATTGCACGTGGTGCTAATGTCAGTATGTTTTCGGTCACGTGTGGGCGATAATTGCACGTGGTACTGATGGTAGTGTGTTTTCTGTCACACAGGTTGAATGAGCTGCGGCGCGACCTTCAGAATGTGCTGGGAGCCAAGGCCAACATTAACCTGGGTCCCACCATAGAGAATTACGAGGGCGAAACCTTCCTGTCGCACGAAGTGGCTATTAATATAATGCAGGAAACAAAGCTCGCCTTCAAAAGATGCCAAGTGGTGGGTTATAAAAGTAGTCTGAGTCATCAGTTTGTTTTATACGTGTAAAAAACATTACACCGTTAACAACACCAAAAGTTGCATTTAAGAATATACATGTCCTTCAATTAATATTCAAAATTTATTTATTCCCCATAGGGGAATATTTGCGATCGACCGCGTGTCGGTCTGTCGGTTGGTCGGTCGGTCGGTCTGTCATCAAGAGCTTGTTAACACGATAACTTAAAAACCGCTGCAAGGATTTTCATGAAACATGGTATGTGGCTTCTATGGGAACAAACACAGATCGTTATTGTAAATGGGCCAGGTTCGTCCAAGGAAAATGGACCAGCTGGACTTGGAAAATTTCTGCTCTTGATTGACTATTGTTAACACGATATCTCAAGAACAACTGCAAGGATTTTAAATGAAACTTGGTGTGTATCTTCTGTTGGCACCGTGTTTAACTGCTCTAGTTATTATTGAGTTATAGTTGATTGAGCATAAGGGTGAATGCTGTGAGATGTCGTCATCGTGAAGTGTTTGTTTCAGTTATCTAGTCGCGGAGAGTTTGCCAACAATGCCGCCAAGATATTTGAGATCTTGGTGCAGTATTTGTGTGAACAGCACATGGCCTATGCCGTTATTCTCGGTCTGCAAGGTAAACAAATTATGAACGATTTATACGGCAATGTCAAAAATATGCATGCTCTAAACGGGGGCCTACCAAAGTACTTATTGTTTATTGTAACATTTGAAATTCCGTGGTTTCGAATGAATTTTGTGGCTTTTATATCAGTGATGGCGCGAATCTGTCAGTGATGGCGCGAATATGTCAGTGATGGCGCGAATGTGTCAGTGATGGCGCGAATGTGTCAGTGATGGCGCGAATGTGTCAGTGATGGCGCGAATGTGTCAGTGATGGCGCGAATGTGTCAGTGATGGCGCGAATATGTCAGTGGTGGCGCGAATGTGTCAGTGATGGAGCAAATATGTCAGTGATGGAGCGAATGTGTCAGTGATGGCGCGAATGTGTCAGTGATGGCGCGAATATGTCAGAGGTGGCGCGGATATGTCAGTGATGGCGCGAATATGTCAGTGATGGCGCGAATGTGTCAGTGATGGAGCGAATATGTCAGTGATGGCGCGAATGTGTCAGTGATGGAGCAAATATGTCAGTGATGGAGCGAATGTGTCAGTGATGGCGCGAATGTGTCAGTGATGGCGCGAATATGTCAGTGGTGGCGCGAATGTGTCAGTGATGGAGCAAATATGTCAGTGATGGAGCGAATGTGTCAGTGATCGCGCGAATGTGTCAGTGATCGCGCGAATGTGTCAGTGATGGAGCGAATATGTCAGCGATGGCGCGAATGTGTCAGTGATGGCGCGAATGTGTCAGTGGTGGCGCGAATGTGTCAGTGATGGCGCGAATGTGTCAGTGATGGAGCAGATATATCAGTGATGGCGCGAATGTGTCAGTGATTGAGCGGATAGTTAGACACTGTCACGACTTGGCGCCGTCCGGGTTGTCATATAGGCGTGTGACGCACGTGCTCGTAAGTCTCTGGGGCAGAACTCCCCCTCCCCCCCCCCCCACCTCCGCCCCTTCTCCCCGCCCCCGCCTCTCAACCTCACCCTTCACATTTCATGCCTTTAGTTCAGTTTTCTAAAAAGGACCCAACCCTGGCTGACCACCCTTTATGTTGTCAATAAGACGGTTCACTTTAATACCGTGTATGGGCACACAGTGAGTTCATGTAGTTCATTGTAGGACATTGTGGCTACTTGTTGTGTTACTTTTCAGCGATCCCCCTCCCCACCCCCCCCCCCCACCCCCATCCGGGTTCACAGTAATACCATGTATGCGCACACAGTGAGTTCATGGAATTCACGCGGACACTGTCTCTACTTGTGTTGCGTTTCAGCCATCCCCCTCCCCTCACCCCGCCCCCCCCCCCCACCCCCAGGTTCACACTTGTACCGTGTATGGGCACACAGTGATTTCACGCAGACATTGTGGCTACTTGTGTTGCCTTTCAGCCATCGCCCTCCCCCCCCCCCGCCCCCCCCCCCCCCCCCGTGTATGGTTACACAGTGAGTTCGTGGAGTTCACGTGGGTATTGTGGCTACTTGTGTTTCCTTTCAGCCATTCCGCTGGCAGATCCGAAATCCGAGCCGGAAATCTACTTCTTTGAGGTGGTGGGCCAGTGCAATACCATCTTTCATCTGTTTGAGAAACAGTTCAGCGATAGTCTGGTCCCTCTAGTCAGGTCAGTCCAAATATCAACAAAGGGCAATGAGAGTCCTGTTAGGCTGGATAAAAAAATAAAAACACCAAGAAAAAAATAATAATGATGGTAATGGTAATAATCAAAATAATAATAATAATAATAAGAAGAAGAAGAAGAAGAAGAAGAACACAACAACAACACCGATTCAGTGGCGAAACAGTCGCCCCTAATCCGCGTATTTGTTTAAGAAGCAGTTCTGGGGACGTTCTGTGACAGTTGTGGGACCGTTCTGGGATATTTCTAGGACCGCTGTGTGACAATTCTAGGACCCTTCTGTTCCTCTCATCTGGCTGGTTGCTCGTAAAAAAAAGCAGTTTGTTTGGAACATGCACGAAGGCGAATTCACACAACTTAGAACAGTAACCTTTAAGCAGAAAAAATGAATAGCGAGCTTTATTTTAAGGCTAAACACTTTTGTATCGGTACCACCCTGTTGTTTAAAAATAAGAAGAATGTGTCAAGTCAATGAGTATTTGGATATTTTTGTCGTGAGCGAAATAAGGTACCGGGAGTTTCCGAAAAGAAGCTCCCCCCATATAAAAGCCCCGGGGCTCTTATTAGGAAACTGTTTCCCAATACAAGCCCCGGGACTTCTATTTGGAGTTAAAATAAAGACCTAAAAAAATCGTTTCGTAATAAAAGCCCCCTCCAAGTCTTTTTAGAACTCGCGTTTACTCGCAATGCAGACACGGTGCACTTAATCCTTTGATGTGAGGCAAACCCCTAGATATGTTCTGCGTCGTTCTGCGTCGTTGCTTAATCGCACAAAGCAACCCCCCCCCCCCCCCCCCCCCACCTCCCCACTTTACCAGACTTTTTTTAGCTGCTGTTGTTTTTGTGTGTTTTGTGCGGATATCCGCAACATGTAGCTCTTTAATCAGAGATTGATGGTAAATTTTCTTTTTTCCAATAAAAACTTATCGACAACCCCCCCCCCCCCCATCCTAAAAAATAGAAGCCCTGGGGCTCTAATTAGGAAACTGTTTCCTGATAGAAGCCCCGGGGCTTCTATTTGGTTTCTAAATGAGCGCCTGAAATTGGCCAGTTTCCAAATAGAAGCCCTGGGCTTTTTTCGGAAACCCCCGGTAGTATGGACTCGGTGAGTCTATTCCGGAATAGACTCCCGATGCTCAGTCTCATTGACATGTATACAGAGTGTAACAGAAGTTTTACCGCCATTAATCTGCGTTAGTCTATTCCAGAATAGACACGATCTTATTTGTTCTATGTTATAAAAAAGAAAGTGTTATTTATTTATCGACTGATGCCAGATCCGAGTATACTAAAAAGTTAACATGATTTCTAAGTCGGCCTTTTTCGGATGTGACGGTTCAGTCACTTGTCAGAGCATTATTCTAGCAATCCCAAGGTCCCAGGTTCGAATCCAGCCCGGGGTGGTTAGCAGTGGACTGGACTTGTTGGAGATACGGTGGCTTAGAGCACCTGTCACGGGATTGGAAGTCATGACGCATGGGGGCTTTTGGACGTTCTTTTTTTCTGCACAGTGGTACGCCGAAGCACGGGGAATGTCTGCAGCGGAAGCGAGAGGTCATCGATACTCTGGAGAACAAGCTGGAGGTGGGGCTTGACAGGTAGGGGTCACGTGATCGTGTAGTATGTTAGTCACCGAGTTGGGGCTCGACAGGTAGGGGTCACGTGCTTATATAGTGTGTTAGTCACCGAGGTGAGGCTCGATAGGTAGGGGTCACGTGATCGTATAGTATGTTAGTCACCGAGGTGGGGCTCGACAGGTAGGGGTCACGTGATCGTATAGTATGTTAGTCACCAGGGTGGGGCTCGACAGGTAGGGGTCACGTGATCGTATAGTATGTTAGTCACTGAGGTGGGGCTCGACAGGTAGGGGTCACGTGATCGTATAGTATGTTAGTCACTGAGGTGGGGCTCGACAGGTAGGGGTCACGTGATCGTATAGTATGTTAGTCACTGAGGTGGGGCTCGACAGGTAGGGGTCACGTGATCGTATAGTGTGTTAGTCACCGATTCGGGGCTCGACAGGTAGGGGTCACGTGATCGTATAGTATGTTAGTCACCGATTCGGGGCTGGACAGGTAGGGGTCACGTGATCGTATAGTATGTTAGTCACCCAGGTGGGGCTCGACAGGTACTTGTTACGTGATGTTATATGATGCCAGTCACCGAGGTAAGGCTCGACAGGTGTTGGTCACGTGATCTTATGGTATGCCAGTCACCAATGTGGTGCAGGACAGGTGCTGGTCACATGATCTTGTAGGTTGCCAGTCAACGAGGTGAGGCTCGACAGGTCGGGGTCACGTGATCTTATTGTTTGCTAATCACCGAGGTGGGACTGGACAGGTGCGGATCACGTAATCTCGTAGTGTACCTGTCACAGAGGTAGGGTTGGACAGGTGCGGATCACGTAATCTTGTAGTATGCCTGTCATCGAGCTGGTGGTCGACAGGTGCAGGTCACGTGATCTTGTAGTATACCTGTCACAGAGGTAGGGTTGGACAGGTGCGAGTCACGTGATCTTATATGCCAGTCATCGAGGTGGGGCTGGACAGGTAAGGGTCACGTGATCTTATAGTATGCCTGTCAACGAGGTGGGGGTCGACAGGTACGGGTCACGTGATCGTGTGGTATGCATGTCAACGAGGCGGCATTTAGGCTAATGTCCCATGCTTGAGACTCGTATTGCTTTAAAAGAAGTTATAATTGGAATACTGAAATCAATTCGCTCTGCTTAAACAGCTGCTTAAACAGCTGCTGTGCAAATCCTTGTTCACATTTTCTGACATGTTTTTGCAGCTGACTCAAATTTCCAGTTTCGAATTTGCCAGAAAAGAAACATCAAAATAAATAAAATGTTTTCGACTTCTGAAATAAATAAACAATAAATAAACTGTTGTTGTTTGTGTTACATCGCGCTACAGCATACAGTGCCGCCACCAGTATTACAACACCAACACTTTATTGTTTTTTTTTTTTCAGAACTTTGTCGTCCGTCATTGGCTGGATTAGATTTTTATTAAAAAATGAGCAGAAAATTTCCGATTTTAAACCGGAAACAGACGATATGCAAATGCTCTCACAGGTAGGTTATGTCAATATTTGTACGACCTGATTTTTATTTATTTATTTATTTTAGTTGGCAAGGGCTTCGTGTTGATATGCCAGGGGACTGTCTTTTTTTAGCCACTGTTTACAATGAATAGTGAAATTGTTTAATAAGATTTTTGCTTTTGTTGTAGCAGTAAAATGGCAAAACTAATTCGTTCCACATAACAGGTCACAATGTACGTGTGGCTGGCATTCGTATTTTTAGCAGCGATACAAAAGAAATGCTTTTTATCACCACATGAATTTTATTTCTGTTTAAGACTTCTGTCACAAAACTCTTTTCCTCCAGCAGGTGTTAGTGAGAAAAAGTGGCCGAGTGACAATAAATCCTGTTTTTATAGTCGTAATAAAAAAGCCTTTTGTTTCACAAAGTTTTCTGTCGGATTGGGACTGCGTCATTTCCTGGGTTGAGGGAGGTAGGGGGATGGGTGTCTTCCCCTGGGCTGAGGGAGGCAGGGGGTGGGTTGTCTTCACTCGTATTCTCCCCCTCCTCCGGTTACTCGCGATGTTTCGGTGCGTCTACAATCACGGTGGGGGTGGGGGGGGGGGGGGAGGTCAGTCTTTATGTGCAGCAGTTTTATCCCTCGTATCACGTGCTTGGTTCGTGCGCAGGCGTGTGTCAAGGTAACCAAGTACTGCACAGCACGGTAGAGTCGATCCACGCGGGTCTGCGGGGAGGGGGGGGGGCACTGTTTTGTCGAGCCGTTTCCTCCCTGATATCACGCGCTTGGTTCGTGCGCAGGCGTGTGTGAAGGTCACCAAGTACGTGCACAGCACGGTGGAGCTGATCCACGCGGGTGTGCGGGGGGGGGGGGGGGCAGGGGGGGCACCATTTTGTCCAGCCATTTCCTCCCTGATATCACGCGCTTGGTTCGTGCGCAGGCGTGTGTGAAGGTCACCAAGTACGTGCACAGCACGGTGGAGCTGATCCACGCGGGTGTGGGGGGGGAGGGGGGGGCAGGGGGGGCACCATTTTGTCCAGCCATTTCCTCCCTGATATCACGCGCTTGGTTCGTGCGCAGGCGTGTGTGAAGGTCACCAAGTACGTGCACAGCACGGTGGAGCTGATCCACGCGGGTGTGCGGTGGGAGGGGGGGGGGGGCAGGGGGGGCACCATTTTGTCCAGCCATTTCCTCCCTGATATCACGCGCTTGGTTCGTGCGCAGGCGTGTGTGAAGGTCACCAAGTACGTGCACAGCACGGTGGAGCTGATCCACGCGGGTG
>OX457024.1:105972191-106164691 GCA_949752745.1 Protula sp. h YS-2021
TGTTCTTTGTTTCCTAATACCTAAAGAACAGACTGACGAGTTTAACAGCCGTGTTTGTTGGCATTTTTCGTTTTTATGATGGTATCAAAATAGACAAATCTTTCATATAAATAATATGGACCCCAAACGCCGGACTAATCTTGCAAATAATTTTGCTATTAAATGAACAACTGTATATTTTATTTAATAGCAAACCTGCGAAACCGAAGTAGAGTAGTTGACCTTTGACCTTGCGTGTACTTTTGTTTAGGTAATGACAGAGGTAGAGCAGTACGAGCTGGGCGAGTACTCGTTTGTGGAAGCCGAGAATGAGTACTGCAGACGCGTCATTGAGGAAGAAGTACGCAAGGCCACGGGTGAGATACATAAAGCGACAGGGTGGGGGGGGGGGCGGGGTGGGGTGCGTTCTAAAAGCCGAGAAAAATGCGTGGCTGTGTTGTATGCCTCAAAGAAAACAGTGCGAATGTTCGCACGGAAAAAATGGCTCATGGGCGGTCTTTTTGTCCGCCCGGAAATCCGTTCGCAGCTTTGTAGTACCACCACAGGTTTACATGTTATCCATTTTTTTACGGACGTTCGCTCGCAGACGCTCGCAGCCGTATATAGTATGGGCTCGAGGATGGTGTTCTGAGGCCACTCCCTAGGCATTGTTGTTAGCATGGCGTCTCTAAAATTTCAGGATGGTGGCTCTAGAATCTCAGGATGGTGTCTGTAGAATCTCAGGATGGCTCTGTAGAATCTCGGGATGGCGTCTGTAGAATCTCAGGATGGCGTCTGTAGAATTTCAGGATGGCGTCTGTAGAATCTGAGGATGGCCTCTGTAGAATCTCAGGATGGCGTCTCTAAGACCTCAAGATTGCGTTTCTAGGAGTGTGTTCTGATGAAGCCGTTTCTGAGGCGGTCTTCTCATGATCTATTTTCTAGAACGGCGTTCTCAGGATGTCGTTTCAGGGACAGCGTTCTTAGGATGTCGTTTCAAGGACGGCGTTCTCAGGATGTTGCAGGGACAGCGTTCCCAGGATGTTGTTTCAAGGACGGCGTTGTCAAGATGTCGTTTCAAGGACGGCGTTGTCAGGATGTTGTTTACAGGATGGCGTTCTCAGGATGTTGTGTCAGGGACGCGTTCTCAGGACGTCATTTCAAGGACGGCGTTGTCAGGATGTTGTTTTGGGGACAGCGTTCCTGGGATGTCGTTTTCAGGACGGCGTTGTCGAAATGTCATTTCAAGGACGACGTTCTCAGAGTGTCGTGTCGAGGACGCCGTTCTGAGGATGCCGTTTCAAGGATGGTATTCTTGGAATGCCATTTCTAGAACGGCGTTCTCTTACAGTCTTAGTCACGACAAAATTGGACTTTTGCAGGGAGACGGAATCGAAATAGGCCTCCTCGAGTCAGACAACCACGTGACATCATCTGGCCGGGACGGTACATCTCCAACTACTTTGATTCCATGAAGGCTTTTAGGGTGAGTAGTCAATGATACTTGTTTCAACTGGTAAAAAAAAATATGCCCAATACATTTTTCAGAACCTTTATGATCTGTTGGGTTCGAAAATAATACATAAAACGGAGTAATATTAATTCTTATATGTCGAATTCCTTTCGAACTAACTTAAGTAGCTGATCAATTTTAATTGATGATCGATTGATGAAATTGAACTATTCCCAGGCATATGTTTGTTTGTGGTTGGCTTTATGCTGATTCTCCCTTAAAGCGTTGCCGAATTACCGGGTGTGATTTGCTTTGTTGAATTTTGAAGAAAAAAAAAGAAAAAAATGAAGATACTTAAAAATTTAAACAGAAGAAAATTCAAGAAAAAGAGAAAGAAAACTGATAAGGAGTTAAATTAATGCGAAAAAGCACAACTGGGATATTACGTAGTAAAAGTTACCGAAGAAAATGCGCGGAGACGCTGCAAAGATCGGAAGCGCTTCTTCTCTTGTAATGTGCCTGAAATTTTTATTTGCGTTTTCTCTGATTTATACGGCTTTTGTCTTTTACAAGTAAAAATTCGGGGAGTATTTACCCCTGCGCTATAAATTACTTTTTTTATTAATTCCAATAGAGCGTTTCTTCCAGCGAAAACCTTAACCTTAAAAACACTGAACGGAAAAATATAATTACAGCACTTAGTGTTTTGTGAAAAAAGGGTGTGAAATATACATCAAACTCGGGATTTTTTTCGTTTTCTGACTTTTTGAAAGCATTTTTCTTTGTATAAACATAAACTTGTGCGGATCTGTAAGAATAAAATGGCAGCGTAGACAGAGATGCGTTGTGCGGTGTTTAGAGCAGCGGTACCGTGGTCCTTACGGATCTGACTCTCGAGTCACGTCCCTGTGAGGAAAACTGGGACATCTATGCCAGGCGGGAAATGGTGTTCGAATCGGCCATGCCCGATGCTATGGGTAAAAGAACGCAACCAAAGCGCGGCTGTGTTAGCGGGCGACAGCCGTTTGTTTGTTCGTTTGTTTGTTTGTTTGTTTGTGTGTTATTCCGGTGGTGGGTGCAGCGCGTGGTACAAATCAACAACCTGATAAGCAATCCTGCACAGATTAGCAATCCTGCACACATTAGCTATTCTGCACAGATTAGCAATCCTGCACAGATTAGCAATCAACTCATTCACTTGTTCAAATTCTTTTAGACTACGTTTTGAATCAAAATAAAACTTGCAAAAAATGATAGAAATTATGGAATCAACGTGTAACCGGTATTCTGTCATGGATTCTCTGGCAAAATCCCGGAAGTTTCTTGCCCACAATAAAATGAATATGGATCAATTGTGCAGGACCGGCTTAGGCGGGGAGATGCTAACATTTCCCAAACACAGCTCTGTAAACCCGTGTGTAAATTATAAGATATACAAGTGTGGCTTTTCATTTATGTGTGCTTCCATAAAGAAAGTGCATTTGTGATTGTGCTTGGCTACGATATGATGCGCGCTTTTTCTCTAAACTTTACAGTTGATCACACTTAAATTTCTTTATTTTAGAAAAAAAAACCTTAAAAAAAGCAATTATGTGAATTCAGTTTAGCAGGTAAAAATTTACCGTAATAGAATGAAAAAAAAGTGCTTTTCGAAATGAACGTGTGCGACTGTAATTTTGCCCTTGTACATAAACGGCAGTTGCATGATGTGTAAATATGTAGTAAACCTATGCACAAGAAAAGGTACGGTCACATGTAAAAGCACGCATGTGAATAGAGCGCTGGAGTAAATAGACACGTGTTCACAAATCCAGTCACATGTAAATACACACGTGTCTACAAGCCTGGTTACATGTAAATACACACGTGTCCACAAGCCGAGTCACATGTAAATACACACGTGTGCACAAGCCGAGTGACATGTAAGTACACACGTGTGCACCAGCCCAGTCACATGTAAGTACACACGTGTCCACACGCCCAGTCACATGTAAATACACACGTGTCTACAAGCCTGGTTACATGTAAATACACACGTGTCTACAAGCCTGGTTACATGTAAATACACACGTGTCCACAAGCCGAGTCACATGTAAATACACACGTGTGCACAAACCGAGTCACATGTAAGTACACACGTGTGCACCAGCCCAGTCACATGTAAGTACACACGTGTCTACAAGCCCAGTCACATGAAAATACACACGTGTGCACAAGCCTGGTTACATGTAAATACACACGTGTCCACAAGCCGAGTCACATGTAAATACACACGTGTGCACAAACCGAGTCACATGTAAGTACAAACGTGTGCACCAGCCCAGTCACATGTAAGTACACACGTGTCCACAAGCCGAGTCACATGAAAATACACACGTGTGCACAAGCCTGGTTACATGTAAATACACACGTGTCCACAAGCCGAGTCATGTAAATACACACGTGTGCACAAGCCCAGTGACATGTAAGTACACACGTGTGCACCAGCCCAGTCACATGTAAGTACACACGTGTCCACAAGCCGAGTCACATGAAAATACACACGTGTGCACAAGCCTGGTTACATGTAAATACACACGTGTCCACAAGCCGAGTCACATGTAAATACACACGTGTGCACAAGCCGAGTCACATGTAAGTACACACGTGTGCACCAGCCCAGTCACATGTAAGTACACACGTGTCCACAAGCCGAGTCACATGTAAATACACACGTGTGCACAAAACCGAGTCACATGTAAGTACACACGTGTGAACCAGCCCAGTCACATGTAAGTACACACGTGTCTACAAGCCCAGTCACATGAAAATACACACGTGTGCACAAGCCTGGTTACATGTAAATACACACGTGTCCACAAGCCGAGTCACATGTAAATACACACGTGTGCACAAGCCGAGTGACATGTAAGTACACACGTGTGCACCAGTCCAGTCACATGAAAATATACACGTGTGCACAAGCCCAGTCACATGTAAATGCACACGTGTCCACAAGCCCAGTCACATGTAAATACACGTGTCCACGAACCCAGTCACATGTAAATACGCACGTGTCCACAAGCCTAGCCACATAAATACATACATGAAAACAAACGTAAATATACACATGGTCACAAGTCCGTTCAAAAAATGCAGTCCCATATCAATAATCCGGATACCTCCGCAAGCCCGTTCCAAAAAGTGTCCAGTCACACATAAATAAAGACGGATGTCGAAGACCTACCGAAAAAGTATGTATATATATAAATGTTTGAAGTTTAAAAACAACATTTATCTGTAAACGCTATTTTCGTGCCTTATTGTAAACAAACATTCCATTGAGTCAGTGTGTGGAAAACATTGGAAATACAGAGAATTTAGCTGTTAACACAAGGGGCGGGGGGGGGGGGGGGGCGGGGGGGGGGGGGGCTCAGTAAAGGCTTCCGTTCCCCTCATTGGTATCATATGCTAGAGCAATGTGCAAAACGCGTGTTCCACATTGTTCCTCAGTGTTCCTTATACTGCTGCGGCAGTATCTCACGGCGCGGTGTCACAGCCAGAGGAACAGTTGGCAGCGCACCGCGGCTCTGTGACGTAATCAATGACTGACTTAATCATGGCAGATCTCCAAGGTGTGTTAGTTCTTGACAGCAAGATCGCGTATCCAGCGACAGGCACATCAGCCCCCCCCCCACCCCCCCCCCACCCCCCCCCCCCCCACCCCGCGGCGTGCCAGTTTCTATGGGAGGGGAGGTCCAAACCCTTTTTTTCAAACTTAATAGCTCAGGGGGTGGGGTGGAGGAGGAGGTTTGGGTAGAGGTCAAGGCTAACAGAAATCCGATCGGAGAGCCAGCTGGTGCTTTCTTCATCGCCCGCGAGTTTCATCTGTACAAAAAAAGGCGTGTCGGTTTGTAGCTTGCTGGACTGTTGCCCGTGGCGGATCTGTCCGTAGACACCCGACCTTGTGAAAGGCGGTCTGTTTATGACGAGTGGGAGGAGGTGGTGGACGGCCCAGGGTGCTTTGGTTCTATATGCCCGGCAGGTATATGGCCCCGTAGAACGTAGCGTTACGCCAGTTCGTGTGTCTGTGTGTGTGTTTTGTTTTTGTTTGTTTGGTTGTTTGTTTTTGTTAATACACATTTCATTTTCTTTCATTTGCTTTTTGTTCAATAATGTGAACGACTGTGAAGTTAGATATCCAGCTACCTTGCACAGAAATTTCATAAAATGTTTCAATCCCGAAATAGTTTTTCAGACAAACATGTTTCTCTGGGAAGGAGGGGGGGCGTTGCATGATTTATATAATCGTCAGTCAACACTAAACATGTCCACAAACAAAAGTAAGTAAATAGAACTTTAAAAATAGCTCATAAAGGGTGCTGGTTCATAATTTCTCGGAAACACCATTTTGTGACAGCTTGTGCATGGTCTTGCTGTTAACGTTTTCGTTTTTGTTTTCACAGTGCGCATGCGTATGTCATTATTCATTCTGTGTTCGTGTGTGCCAGGGGTCGGGGAGAAGGGCGGGGGGCGGGGAGGCCGGGGGGGGGGGGGTTACTGGATCCCAGAGAACAATGCGTTCAAGGTTTCTGCACACCTTTTCGCCTGTGGTGTCAAATGGATGTAATTTTGTGGTCAGAACAGTAACTTTTACGTTTCGAGGTCAAAAGTCACAGCAAATGTGTATTGGGAATGTGTTTGGGGATGGCCAAGGTCAAAGGTGGTGTCACGAGCTCGAAAACCGTTAGAGATAGTGGTGTCATGAGCTCGAAAACTGTTAGAGAGAGTGGTGTCATGGAACTCGAAGACCGTTAGCGATAGTGGTGTCATGGAGCTCGAAAACCGTTAGAGATAGTGGTGTGGTGAGCTCGAAAACCGTTAGAGATAATGATGTACTGAGAGAATGATGTGATGGTCTCGAAAACCGTTAGAGAGAGTGGTGTCATGGAGCTCAAAAACCGTTAGAGAGAGTGGTGTCATGGAGCTTGAAAACCGTTAGAGAGAGTGGTGTCATGGAGCTCGAAAACCGTTAGAGATAGTGGTGTGATGAGCTCGAAAACCGTTAGAGATAGTTTTGTGATGAGCTCACAGAGTGTTAGACCTTGGTTAAGGATTCCAGCCCGTATGGCTTTATCTAAGGCGTAACTCCGTGGCCTTCCCGGTGACCTTGACCTTGATCTTGGAACTGGAGATTGTTACTTATAGTGTTAGCGCAATGTATTCAAGTGGCAAACAAACCTCAGTCCTGTATCACTTCCTGCTCAAACAGAATCAGTTCCTGCTCGAACAGACTCAACTACTCTTCCAACAGAATCAGTTCCTCCTCGAACAGTGTCAGTTTCTCATCGTTTTGCTGCCGTCTGTCACGTAAAATGTTTAAAACGCATTATTTTGTGTTAATAAACTGCTTACGCGCAGAAGGTTAACTTCTAATTGACTTGTCAAGTATTTCCAATGCGACATATTCTCAACCCAGTGAACATGCGACGTTGGGGAGACGTTGGGTAGACGTTGGGGAGACGTTGGGGAGACGCTGGGTACACGTTGGGTAGACGTTGGGTAGACGTTGGGTAGACGTTGGGTAGACGTTGGGTAGACGTTGGGTAGACGTTGGGGAGAGGTCGTAAACAAACAGCGCGTCAGCTTCGGGATGTGCTTGTTAAGCCTAACGACCACTTTGACATGTACTCCATTTAGTTCTAACGCACAGATATCTAATAGGCAATTTCAATTCAGTTTTCGAAGCGTTAAATAGCAACAAAATAGGAGGCTTTATACACCGGCTGAGTTCTGCTGCTCAGAATGCCAATGTATAAATTTATTTGTTGGACTTACCAAGTTAAAACAGGCATACCTTTAGACCAAATATCTCAAATATCTCAAACTAATTATCTTTTCACTATATTATTTCAGTAGCCACGAAACAAACCTTGGCCATGTGGTAGTCGGTCAGACCGAGGATCCGTCTGTAATGTTCCGATTTCTTGACACCGCCCCTCCCCGGCCCTCCAACCCTTTCCCCAATCCTCCTTTGTGCACAGCTCATCCATATAATCTCTTGTATTTCAAATGAACAAGCCGCTCAACCTGTAGATGAGTTTGTAGAATCACGTGACTGAAATAACCGCATGTCAATCAATTGCAAGGAGACTGATTGAACCCCACCGGATGTGACGTCACACCTAGCCACACGACGTCACAATCCCAGCTGGATCTGATCACTTCATTCCCGCTGGATCTGATCACTTCATTCCCGCTGGATCTGATCACTTCATTCCCGCTGGATCTGATCACTTCATTCCCGCTGGATCTGATCACTTCATTCCCGCTGGATCTGATCACTTCATTCCCGCTGGATCTGATCACTTCATTCCCGCTGGATCTGATCACTTCATTCCCGCTGGATCTGATCACTTCATTCCCGCTGGATCTGATCTCTTCATTCCCGCTGGATCTGATCACTTCATTCCCGCTGGATCTGATCACTTCATTCCCGCTGGATCTGATCACTTCATTCCCGCTGGATCTGATCACTTCATTCCCGCTGGATCTGATCACTTCATTCCCGCTGGATCTGATCACTTCATTCCCGCTGGATCTGATCACTTCATTCCCGCTGGATCTGATCACTTCATTCCCGCTGGATGTCTCTTGCATGCCTTTTATTTTTAAAAATATTGATTGAAAAAAAAACTATATGTTTCAAACCCACACTTCAGATTTCTGGCGTGGTGGTAGTGAGTGACGGGGCCGTAAGTACGAGGCCGTGTGAAGAAGTAGCACGCAGGGAGATGCCCTGGGACCTTTTTATACGATTTATTGGAGAACCGAGACCTGAGAGAAGAATGCACTATTCTGCCAGGCTTGAAAACTCGTTACTGACAGGTGGTTGTGCTTGTACATAATATGCATCTTGGCAGGAGCCTGGCACTAATCAAGCTTCTAGCATTTTGAAAACAAACATTGAGTGAATTCAGCCTTAACCAGTTCAGTTTCTGGATGTTTTGAAAAAAAAAACAATAGTCATCCTTGTGTCGTCATTTCATTGGTTGCCTCATCGCGGTGTTCCGTAAAACAGGGCTGAATGTGCACTGTGATTGGTGGACAACTGGGTCAACTCAGTGTAAATACCGAGTGGGCTACGTGTGTACGTAACGGCATCCATGACTTCATAAAACGACCCCCACCTTGACAAATACCCCCATCCCCACACCCGCTTTAACCAACTGCGGACACTAGTAAGTTTCATCGCTAAAAGCGGAATATTATTTTACATAAAAAAGACTGTCCAGAGACACTATGACCTAGAGATCTAGTTAATCAAGTATGAAAAGACCTTTGGGATCGCCGAATCACTAGTAGAAGCATTTTCAAAATGGTTGATAATTTTTTAAAGGCTAGAATTAGAGCAGTCTCTGGCGGATCTTAAAAATATAATTGTCAAGAAAGGCCCAACCTGGTAACCACACCTGGGCCCAACCTGGTGACCACACCTGGGCCCAACCTGGTGACCACACCTGGGCACCACACCAGGGCAATCGGACTAAAAGTATATGCAGGAAGAGAAGCATTGTGTAAAACCGGAAGCGAAAAAAACACAGTTTGTTAGACGTCACAGTGTAACAGGCAAACAGTACTGTAAGTTTAATACAATATGCCTATTATTCAGCGCTGCGTTGAAATCGGTGGTTTTCTTCTGCCATACGCAAAAAAGTTGACAGCGTAGTTTAAAAAAAAAAGAACAAGAGAGAGACGTTGAAGTTCCATGTAGATGAGGCATCGTGAGCGATGACGACACGACGGCATCCAGTGCTTATCTATTAACACCTCCCACCCTCCCTCCCCCGCCCCCCCCTCAACCCCTGCTTATCCGGCAACACCCAAGCGTGTACACTCCATGCACCTTGTTAAACCAAAGAATATTAATGAACAAGCTTGGTCATTAATCTTCTTTGATTAAACGAAGCCACACATAGTAATATCGAGGTCAGTGGATCAATCACATACCAGGAATATTGTTTGCAAAATGCGATCTTTTTTTCAGCGTCTGGTTTTGGAGATTAAGCCTTTACCAACTGAAATGTGATACGTGACAGGACGTAGGGCGGAGCGCGGGACTGTGATTAGGCTTGGGTGAACTAACCACCGGTCAATCAGCTACAGGGAGAGTGATTGGACGATACATGATGTGACGTCACACTTTTCCTAGGTGACGTCACATTCACGACTGCTGTGATAACTTTATTTCTGCTCGATATCCCTTGGGTGCATTCTAGTTTATTTTTTTTAAATAGCAATATTATAGACGTTTTTCAACCCTACACTTCAGAGCTCTGGCGTGGTGGTGGTGAGTGACAGGACCATAGGCCAAGACCGTGTGAAGAAGAAGTCTTCGAAGTAGCTTACGACAATGCTTTCCTCCTTACTGATGAAGAAGATTACGCATTTCGATATTACTTTGATGTTGATGAAGAAGTGTACGGAGCAGGTTACGCATATGCCTTCTTCATTGATGAAGCAGATTCCGAGGGTGCGCAATCGTCCCGGAAGTACATGTGCAAATAGCGTGCATCTTGACAACAGACTTGCATGAAACTTTTGGCATTTTGAAAAAAAAAAAGAAAGAAATTCAACCTTAATTAGTTATTAGTTCCAAATTTCTGGATGGTTCAACACCACACTATGTAGCGATATATCATGGGGATGGTTACCTTGTTATAGGGATAGATCACGGGGCTGGGTGGTTTGTTATGAGAATATATGTCAGGGGCCTGGATGCTTAGTTACTGGGATAGCTCATATAGGGTTTGGTGCTTTGTTATAAGGATAGATCATGGGCCCGGGTGCTTTGTTATAGGGATAGACAATGGGGTTGGGTGCATTTTTGGATTTGGGCACGACTGGAAGACTTAGAATGAATCGCACAGCAGTGAGTTCAAAGACCTTCCACCAGTGCCCGAATCCACACCAGCCCAGTGGCCTATCGCTATTATAACACAGGCGCACACATACCGTCTTCTAAGATACTTCCTTATACTGTGACACCGCCTGTGTGCTACATAGCAACTGTTGTTACGCGAAACAAGGTCACGAAGCCTTCGCCAGAGTCACCTTGGCTTAGTATGATGTATAACAGTGTATGAGTGCATTGTGACCCGCTGCATTTTATAATACTGCAGTCGTATTTTTGTCGCCATTTCACTGGTTGTCGCATCCACAGGGCTTAATTAACGTGCATTGTAATTGGCGGACACTTTAGGTCAATTCCATGTAAATAGTAGCGTTACTCATCGCAAAACTCCGTCGTCCCTTGTAAATTGCTTTAAAAGGACTTGAAGAGAGGCTCAACCTGGTGACCACACCTGGGCAATCTGGCTAAAAGTGTATGCAGGAAGAGAACCATTTTGTAAAACCGGAAGCGAAAAAAAAAAACAGTTTATTAGCCGTCACAGTGTAACAGGCAAACAGTACTGTAAGGTTGATACAAAAAAGTTGACAGCGTAGTTTAAAAAAAAAGAACAAGAGAGAGACGGTGAAGGTCCATGTAGATGTAGCATCGTGAGCGATGATGACGTAACGGCATCCAGTGCTTATCTGTTAACACCTCCCGCCCCCTTCCGCCCCCCGCCCAACCCCCGCTTATCCGGCAACACCCAAGCGGGTACACTCCATGCACCTTGTTAAATGAAGCCATACATATTAATTATCAAGGTCATTGGACCAATCACATACCAGGAATTTTGTAAGTAGAACGGTATATAAGGCAAAAGCTGTGAGTAAGGCGCGTCTTGTTTGACACCATTTTTGGACCTGAATGTGATCTTTCTTTCAGTGTCTGTTTCTTGGAGATTATGCCTTTACCAACTGAAATGTGATACGTGACGGGGCGAAGAGAGAAGCCCAGGACTGTGGTTAGGCTTGAGTGAAATAACCACACGTCAATCAGGAAGACTGACTGGATAATACAGGATGTGACGTCACACTTAACTAGGTGACGTCACGCTGTGATAACTTTTTTTCTGCTCCATATCGCTTGGGTGCATTCTAGTTTATTTTTTTTAAATAGCAGTGTAATAGACGTTTTTCAAACCTACACTTCAGAGCTCTGGCGTTGTGGTGGTGAGTGACAGGACCATAGATACAAGACCGTGTGAAGGAGAAGTCGCATATGCTTTCTTCACTGATGACGCAGATTCCAACGGTGCGCAGTCGTCCCGGAAGTACATTTGCAAGTGGCGTGCATCTTGAGGACAGACTTGCATGAAACTTCTGGGATTTTGAAAAAAAAAAAAAAACAAAAAGAAAACACAAATTCAACCTTAATTAGTTCCAACTTTCTGGATGGTTCAAAAACAATATACAAGGATAGATCATGGGTCTGGGTGCTTTGTTATAGGGATAGATGATGGGGTTGGGTGCTATGTTATAGGGATAGATGATGGGGTTGGGTGCTTTGGTATAGGGATAGATAATGGGGCTGGGTGCTTTGTTGTAGGGATAGATGATGGGGCTGGGTGCTTTGGTATAGGGATAGATCATTGGGCTGGGTGCTTTGTTATCGGGATAGATCATTGGGCTGGGTGCTTTGTTATGGGGATAGATCATGGAGCTGGGTGCTTTGTTGTAGGGATAGATAATGGGGCTGGGTGCTTTGTTATAGGGATAGATGATGGGGCTGGGTGCTTTGTTATAGGGGTAGATAATGGGGCTGGGTGATTTGTTATAGGGATAGATCATGGGGCTGGGTGCTTTGTTATAGGGATAGATGTTGGGGCTGGGTGCTTTGTTATAGGGATAGATCATGGGGCTGGGTGCTTTGTTATAGGGATAGATAATGGGGCTGGGTGCTTTGTTATAGGGATAGATGATGGGGCTGGGTGCTTTGTTATAGGGATAGATGATGGGGTTGGGTGCTTTGGTATAGGGATAGATAATGGGGCTGGGTGCTTTGTTATAGGGATAGATCACGGGGCTGGGTGCTTTGTTATAGGGATAGATGATGGGGCTGGGTGCTTTGTTGTAGGGATAGATAATGGGGCTGGGTGCTTTGTTATAGGGGTAGATAATGGGGCTGGGTGATTTGTTATAGGGATAGATAATGGGGCTGGGTGCTTTGTTATAGGGATAGATCATGGGGCTGGGTGCTTTGTTATAATGATAGATCATGGGGCTGGGTGCTTTGTTATAGGGATAGATGATGGGGCTGGGTGCTTTGTTATAGGGATAGATCATGGGGTTGAGTGTTTTGTTATGGGGATAGATCATGGGATTGGGTGCTTTGTTATAGGGATAGACCGTGGGGCTGGGTGCATTTTTGGATTTGTGCACGACTGCATGACTTTTAGAATGAACCGCACAGCAGTGAGTTCATTGACCTTCCACTAGTGCCCGAATCCAATACAAAGCACACCAGCCCCGTGGCCTATCGCTATTATAACACAAGCGCACACATATCATCTTCTTAGATACTTCCCCATACTGTGACACCGCCTGTGTGCTACATAGCAACTGTTGTTACGCGAAACAAGGTCACGAAGCCTTCGCCAGAGTCACCTTGGCTTAGTATGATGTATAACAGTGTATGAGTGCATTGTGACCCGCTACATTTTATAATACTGAAGTCGTATTTTTGTCGCCATTTCACTGGTTGTCGCATCCACAGGGCTTAATTAACGTGCATTGTAATTGGCGGACAGTTTGGGTCAATTCCATGTAAATAGTAGCGTTACTCATCGCAGAACTCCGTCGTCCCTTGTAAATTGCTTTAAAAGGACTTGAAGAGAGGCTCAACCTGGTGACCACACCTAGGCCCAACCTGGTGACCACACCTGGGCCCAACCTGGTAACCACACCTTGACCCAACCTGGTGACCACACCTGGGCCCAACCTGGTAACCACACCTTGACCCAACCTGGTGACCACACCTTGGCAATCGGACTAAAAGTATATGCAGGAAGAGAAACATTGTGTAAAACAGGAAGCGAAAAAAAAGAACTGTTGGTTAGCCGTCACAGTGTAACAGACAAACAGTACTGTTAAGTTTAATACAATATGCCTATTATTCAGCGCTGCGTTGAAATCGGTGGTTTTCTTCGGCCATACGCAAAAAAGTTTACTGCGTAGTTTAAAAAAAAGAACAAGAGAGAGACGCTGAAGGTCCGTGTAGATGAGGCACGCGTGAGCGATGACGACATAACGGCATCCAGTGCTTATCTATTAACACCTCCCGCCCCCCTCCCCCCCCAACCCCTGCTTATCCGGCAACATCCAAGCGTGTACACTCCATGCACCTTGTTAAACAAAAGAATATTAATGAAAAAGCTTGGTCATTAATCTTCTTTGGTTAAACGAAGCCACACATAGTAATATCGAGGCCAGTGGACCAATCACATACCAGGAATATTGTAAGCAAAATGCGATCTTTTTTCAGCTTCTGGTTTTGGAGATTAGGCCTTTACCAACTGAAATGTGATACGTGACAGGACGTAGGGCGGAGCGCGGGACTGTGACCTACAGTTAGACTGATTGGACGATACGTGATATGACGTCACACTTTTCCTAGGTGACGTCACATTCACGACTGCTGTAATAACTTTATTTCTGCTCGATATCGCTTGGGTGCATTCTATTTTTTTTTGTTTTGAAATATTAATGTAATAGACGTTTTTCAAACCTACACTTCAGAGCTCTGGCGTGGTGGTGGTGAGTGACAGGACCATAGGCACAAGACCGTGTGAAAAAGTCATCGAAGTACAGTACGCATATGCTTTCCTCACTGATGAAGCAGATTCCGCGGGTGCGCAGTGGTTCCGGAAGGGCACGTGTAAATAGCGTGCATCTTGACAACAGACTTGCATGAAACTTCTGGCATTTTGAAAAAAAAGAAGAAATTCAACCTTAATTAGTTCCAAATTTCTAGATGGTTCAACACCACACAATATAGGGATAGACCTTGGGGCTGGGTGCCTTGTTATAGGGATAGATGATGGGGTTGGGTGCTCTGTTATAGGGATAGATCATGGGGCTGGGTGCTCTGTTGTAGGGATAGATCATTGGGCTGGGTGCTTTGTTATAGGGATAGATCATTGGGCTGGGTGCTTTGTTATAGGGATAGATGATGGGGTTGGGTGCTCTGTTATAGGGATAGATCATGGGGCTGGGTGCTCTGTTGTAGGGATAGATCATGGGGCTGGGTGCTTTGTTACAGGGATAGATGATGGGGCTGGGTGCTTTGTTATAGGGATAGATCATGGGGCTGGGTGCTTTGTTACAGGGATAGATGATGGGGCTGGGTGCTTTGTTATAGGGATAGATCATGGGGCTGGGTGCTTTGTTATAGGGATAGATCACGGGGCTGGGTGCTTTGTTATAGGGATAGATAATGGGGCTGGGTGCTTTGTTATAGGGATAGATAATGGGGCTGGGTGCTTTGTTATAGGGATAGATCATGGGGCTGGGTGATTTGTTATAGGGATAGATCATGGGGCTGGGTGCTTTGTTACAGGGATAGATGATGGGGCTGGGTGCTTTGTTATAGGGATAGATCATGGGGCTGGGTGCTTTGTTACAGGGATAGATGATGGGGCTGGGTGCTCTGTTATAGGGATAGATCATGGGGCTGGGTGCTTTGTTATAGGGATAGATCACGGGGCTGGGTGCTTTGTTATAGGGATAGATGATGGGGCTGGGTGCTTTGTTATAGGGATAGATCATGGGGCTGGGTGCTTTGTTATAGGGATAGATAATGGGGCTGGGTGCTTTGTTATAGGGATAGATAATGGGGCTGGGTGCTTTCTTATAGGGATAGATCATGGGGCTGGGTGATTTGTTATAGGAATAGATCATGGGGCTGGGTGCTTTGTTACAGGGATAGATGATGGGGCTGGGTGCTTTGTTATAGGGATAGATGATGGGGCTGGGTGCTTTGTTATAGGGATAGATAATGGGGCTGGGTGCTTTGTTACAGGGATAGATCGTGGGGCTGGTTGCTTTGTTATAGGAATAGATCATGGGGCCGGGTGCTTTGCTGCAGTGATAGATCATGGGCTGGGTGCTTTGCTATAGGGATAGATCATGGGGCTGGGTGCTTTGTTATAGGGATAGATCATGGGGCTGGGTGCTTTGTTACAGGGATAGATCGTGGGGCTGGGTGCTTTGTTATAGGAATAGATCATGGGGCCGGGTGCTTTGCTGCAGTGATAGATCATGGGCTGGGTGCTTTGCTATAGGGATAGCTCATATAGGGTTTGGTGCTTTGTTATAAGGAGAGATCATGGGCCTGGGTGCTTTGTTTTAGGGATAGACGATGGGGTTGGGTGCATTGTTGGATTTGGGCACGACTGGAAGACTTTTGAATGAATCGCACAGCAGTGAGTTCAAAGACCTTCCACCAGTGCCCGAATTCAATACAAAGCACACCAGCCCAGTGGCCTATCGCTATTATAACACAGGCGCACACATACCATCTTCTAAGATACTTCCCTATACTGTGACACCGCTGTGTGCTACATAGCAACTGTTGTTACGCGAAACAAGAACTTCACGAAGCCTTCGCCAGAGTCACCTTGGCTTAGTATGATGTATAACAGTGTATGAGTGCATTGTGACTCGCTGCATTTTATAATACTGCATTTTTGTCGCCATTTCATTGGCTGTCGCATCCAAAGGGCTTAATTAACGTGCATTGTGATTGGCGGACAGTTTGGGTCAATTCCATGTAAATAGTAGCGTTACTCACCGCAGACTGCGTCGTCCCTTGTCAATTGCTTTAGAAGGACTTGAGATTATATTTAACACGAACCCTCGTATTTAAAGTTATGCAGATATTTCTCTTAAAATCTGTTGTCAAGTGATGTTTTATGACTTTCTGTTCTCCTGACATCACCAAGATTTATGTAGAGTTGTTTTGGTGCCTCTGTGGGATTTTTCACGCACAGTAAAACCTGCCTACACCGGACAACGGTGGGACTGGCGGATTTTGTCCGGTATATGGAGGTGTCCGGTATTTCAGGGGTCATGCAAACCGGTGGGGTAAAAACGAGAATTCTTGTCCGGTACTGGCTGTTGTCCGGTATTTCAGGGTTTGTCCAGAATGAGGTTTTACTGCACTTACATCCCTTGTCTTTCATGAAGGGTTTTGTGAGTTGATTAGTGTCACCAGGTCTAGCTGAAGTTCCGTGGTTTTGATGCAGACGTGTGGCTTTGATGACTTCGAGAAGAATAACCCTGCTCCATAAAATTGTTTCATTTGGCCTTGGGTAATTATCAGAATTGCCAGGACATATTAATAGTGTGATCTTAATCAATTATCAGGATTACCTTGGTAAGTTATGAGCACGATCTTGACGAATTATCAGGATGATCTTGACAGGTTATTACTGTGACCTTGACTAAGTATCAGAATGACCTTGAGATTGTTAGTATGATCTTTACCAGTTGTAAGAATGAACATGACCGATTATTACGTGACCTTGACAAATTCAGTACAGTTGTTTTCGCACCCCCTCCCCCCTGCCGGCCCCCGCTTAAGTGCAGCTTCCCGTTTATGTATAGTATACTAGAAGTCCTGGTGAGGGTGAATGCGGGACGTTGAACTTTAATTATGCTGAAAAATGTTATCTAGGGATATCCATTGTTCATGATCATATCTAACCACTCATGATTCTATTTATTTATTTTTGCTAAGTTAATTTAATTCAGAAAAAACGTTCATTCCAAAATTATTGGTGAAAAATTAAAGTATGACCCGGATTATGAGTTTAAAATTATGGGTGATAATTTTTACCCAAAACCTTGAAATTTTGACTCGGATTATTGGTCTAATTTACGTGTGTGGATCTAAATAAGCCATGAACTTCATTTTACGTGAGCTGCCGCATTGCCCATGGACAATTATGTTAAGGAAAACGAGACTTTTTTCAAACTGACGGTGTAAATTTTTCCGGAAGCACTGTATAAGTGTCTTGCACGAATCTAGCTTCTTGCATTATGAAATTTTTTTAATGAATTCAACCATATTTTAATACTTTGTTGATACTGATCGAGTTGAAGTGTGGAAAGTGAATGACGCCTCGCCAAACCTCGCCACACCGGAAAACATTAGCTCAGTGGTGTCCGGTTTAGTGGGGTTTTACTGTCATACTTGTGACCTTGACCAATTATCAGGATTGGCTAGATTATGAGCATTATCTTGACTAATTAGCATGATGGCACTATAACAGGTTTTTGGTGTGACCTTGATTGTGACCAGTTATAAGAATTACCTTGATAGATTGCTAGTATCACTATCCCAAATAGGAAAACGGTGTACTGTCATCTTTGTGACCTTGACGAATTATCAGAATGGTCTAGATTAGGAACATGATCTTGATTAATTATCACGTTGACATTTGCAGGTTGTTGCTGTGACCTTGACCAATTATTAGAATGGCCATGACAGATTGCTAGTATGACCACTAATTATTAGGATGGCCATGACAAAATATCAATGTTACCTAGGATAATCATCAGTGTGACTTTGAAAGGTTATCAGAATGAGCTTGACATATTATTAATGTGACGTTGACAGATTGTCAGTTTGACTTTGACCGGTTTTCTGTGATGTTGACTGGTTATCAATGTGACGTTGACATTATGTGTGCAATCGTTTCTTCTCAAGCACTAACTATCGGGATGACATGACCAATTATCGGTGTCACCTTGAATGATTATCAGAATGACGTGACGGATTATTAATGTAACGTTGACAGGGTATCAGTGTGACGTTGACAGATTATTAGCGTGACTGACATTTTATCTGTGTGGCGTTAACAGGTTATGGGTGCAGTCGTTTTCTTCTTCCCAGGCACAACAGCGCACGTTTATGTTTAGAATAAGAGAAGTACTGGTGTGTGTGACGACGGCACGTAGCGGAGCCATTCGCTCGTTTGATCAACGTGAAGGACCTGTACCTCTGTCAAGTGATTGTGTTTTCAGTGAATTTTCGTGATTTAGGGCCCGAATTGATTATTTTTTATTATATTTTGTGTTATGTCAGGTCGCGTAGAGTCTCAAGTTTCTGCCTAACCAATTTTCGGTTCTGTTTCACTTTTCTTTCATGTCTTCGGGTTTTGAATGATTTGTAGAGCACTGGCCTATTGATTATAAGTGACCACAGCATAGACAGCAGACCATGCACCGAGAGGTACCCAGAGATTTACCGATACCGATTTCCCGATTTGCCTGTGAACTCAGACGGAGCGTTTAGTCCTGCAGCTCTGGCTCCTCAGGGTAAAATCTGCCTGCAAGATACATGTGTATTACATACGAAATCGGTTGATCGCATAACAGTAATCACATAAACCGGTTTATTTCCTACCACTCCTTTGCTTATGTATTGACACAGAGCGGAAGGATATGTTGAAAAGAAAGAAGTTCCTGTCTTTTATGAGCACCATATGTTCGTGGAATCCCAAGTGGGTCTACGGAGTAAAAAGGTGTCATAAAATAACAGACCGAAAAGTCTTGGAGCTAGCTGTTGGACACCGACGATTGCATGTTGCAGTAAAATCCGGTTAAACGTATTAATATTATATGGAAAACTGGCTATGCGATTAACCGGATTTCACTGTCTATCCTATGACATATCCTATCAATATTTAAAAATATAAACATGCTTTTCAACAAATCGCCATTCTTGCACGTCATTCCATAGCGGATGCATTTTGACATCAGTAATAGTTTGTAGCAAAGGCAGTTTCCACCCCTTTTTTGTCCTTTTTCTTTCTTTTTTTAGTCCCCCCTCGCCGCGTAGCTCGAAGCGGGGGACTATTGAATTCGGGTCCGTCCGTCTGTCAACTTTTCGGATATAATGTCTTTTCTGCGACAGATCTCAGAAACTACTCGAGGGATTCCATTTAAGCCTTGCATAGGAAAAGTAGGTTCTGGTTGCGCACTTGAGTATAGGTTTTGCCGGCCGCCAAAAAATGTGTCCTAGGGACTTCGTCAAAAATCCAAAAACCTTAGGCCGTCAACATCTGGATGTCTTTTGTGCGATAAATCTCAAAGACTACCTGAGGGATTCCATTTAAACCTTGCATAGGGAAAGAATATAATGTGGAGTTGTGCACCTGGGTATGTGTTTTGCGGGCCGCCGAAAAATGGGCCCTAGGGACTTCCAAATATCTTAAGCCGTCAAAGTTATTATACATTGTCTAAGATATTTGAATTATTCCTTCGCTGTGCATATAGAATAGATTGACGTAAGCACTGGTTTTAGGAAGTTCGATACATTTCCTTGGATGTTTAAACTATTTCGTCTATATGTATACAGACTAGAATGACTTGAACACTGATTCTAGGAAGTGCGATGTCTTTCCTCAGATAGTTGAATTCTTCCTTCGCTGTGTATATAAATGTGGGATACCTCAACAAATTTCTAGAAGTAAATTATTTACATTTGGGGGAACGTACTTTTAAGTCGACAAAGTGGATACTCCATACATTCTGTTGACGTTCTAAAGAAAAACCTTATTGTGGTAGTGAGAATTGTCTCAGTTCAGTTCACGCCCAAGGTTATAGATTGACACGGTGTATTTCCAATATGCTATTAATGTCATAGATGATGTGGGATATGGATCACTTATCTCACAGGAACAGAGACGGGTGTAAATGTAACTTATACTAACCACTTTTATTTCAACCATTTATTTTATAAAGATTTTCCTTCATGCAATTTTTTTTTTTTATTTACACAGTTACAAATTTGTTATAGTTGTGTATCTAAGTGAATAAGTTTATGAATTTAATGAAATTTCTTAACAAATCAGGCATTTTTCACAAAGTTTTATCCGGACATATGTTATTTTTTTAAACGTTTCTATTGAAATCCTGGAATTGCACGCCTGTGGGGGACTTGCAAGTTTCACTGACTTACTTCTTTTTCTTCTTTTGTATTTATTTGTTTATTTATTTGATGACATTTAAGTTTTTCGCTTTGGAACAATTACGATTATTTAGAAAATATGCAATAGCAATTTAGCGACATCCGGTATTGAAATTCCAGTTTTTTTCTGTAGCAGGAAACCCCCAAACTTTGGAATACCCAAATTCCTTAGACGTCAGATGAATGTCGCCACAGCGTCGCTTTGCTGTGTCCAAAGACGCTAGTGTTTATTTGTGTCTCCTTTGCGACGTTCCTTTCCCTGACGTGCAAAATTTCAACAAAATGGCTTCGCTGCGATATCAAAACAAACCACGCTCCTCTACAATTAAATTTTATAAGTATATATTATCTTACTCACGTATAAATAACCAGACAGTTTCATAGAAATCCCCAAAGTCTGTTATCATTTGTGTGTATACCTACTGTGCGTGAAGTGGTGGTGTAGGTTCTTACTTTTGAAAATATACTTGTTTTAACATATGATCCGTACATATTTTTCAATTGTCTGACGGGAAGGAAAGTACTTTCTTCAAAGGACTGTCCCTGTGAACTGTTTCCCTTTCAGAATATAGCGTAAATGAAATTTTTTTTCGCTTTTAGGTTTTAACTTCCAGGAGATATTTAGAATTCTTTTTATTTTAAGACTTGTGGCTGTAAATTTGCATTCGTTATATAAATAATTTCTTTGTTTAAAAGGACATTTAATTCTTTTCATTTTTGGGCAAGAGCCCGTGTATGAAGACAAAATCAGGAATGGATTTTTACTCTTGAGTATTTGTGACTTCACTGTGCCTATTCCCACTTATAAACTTCGTTTGCGACCTGGAATAAGTTCCGCATGTGGGGTGGGGGTAATCTTGAGAATACACCCACAGCGTTCTGTTCCGTGCATGGCGCAAGAGGCGAGTAATCGGAATTTCTTTCTCTCTAACCCTTCTTTTACTATTTCCTAATTATTACTTTTTTCCCACTTGTTCCTTTAGTAATTGCGTCCTAATATACCCATCCTAGTTGGTGAACGGGACGCTAAACACCAAACAAACAAACAAACAAACAAACTTGGAATATTTGTAGTTCTGGAAATTTCTGCTTCCTTTCTTTTTTCCGTTTCGATGGTTTCCGTTTCCAGACTTCTCCTACACTATTTGACGCAGGAAGACGAAATTTGGCACATAGAGGATGACAAGGTCTCGCCAAATCCGTAAATTTTATTAACCTGAGTGGTCAGAGTCAAGTTAAGGTCAAAGTTCTTTTTTCTAAAAATGGTTTCCAGGAAACTCCACTCCACCTATTGGTCGGACGAGCTTCGAATTCACTAGTAGACAATAACAAGGTATCGTCAAAGTTGCCAATATGTTTGGCTTTGACCTCAAAGGTCAACTCCTATTTATCACGGATATTTGCTAGAAAAGCGCCCAAATCCCAGTCTAAATACACAGAAAACCTCTCAAACAGGAATACAGTACGTCATTTTGGTTTATTTGGGTTTTACTGTCATCTTTGTGATCTTGACGAATTATCAGAATAGTCTAGATTATGAGTATGATCTCGATTAATGATCACGCTGACATCTGCAGGTTGTTGCTGTGACCTTGACCAATTATTAGAATGACTTTGACAGATTGCTGGTATGACCATCACTAATTATTAGGATAGCCTTGACAAATTATCAATGTTACCTAGGATAATCATCAGTGTGACTTTGAAAGGTTTTCAGAATGACCTTGACAGATTATTAATGTGACGTTGACAGGTTGTCAGTTTGATTTTGACCGGTTATCTGTGATGTTGACAGGTTATTAATGTGACGTTGACACATTATGACACATCATGTGTGCAATCGTTTCTTCTCCCCAGCACAATAATACACGTTTATATGTAGAATAACAGAAGTGTTGGTGTGGATGAAGGCGGCACGCCGAGGAGACGTTCGCTCGTTTGATGAGCGTGAAGGACCTGTACCTCTGCCAAGTGATTTTATTTTCAGGATATTTTCATGATTCACATCTCTGGAATTGTTTATAATTTTTTTTGTGTGTGTTATATCAGGTCAGGCAGAGTCAGATTTCTGCCTGACCAAATATGGCCCCAGCATCAGTTATGCACGTTCACTGAAAAACTTCATGCTTCTCTCCAATATCTTCGGTTCTGTTTCCCTTCTCTTTCATGTCTTCGGGTTTTGAATGATTTGTAGAGCACTGGCCTATTGATTATAAGTGACCACAGCATAGACAGCAGACCGTGCACCGAGAGCTACCTGGAGATGTATTCCTCAGTGCCTGGAGAACCAGACCGAGTGGCGTACATGCCTGCACCTCTGGCTCCTCAGGGTAAAATCTGCCTGCAAGATCTATGTGTTTTACAGATGCAATCGGTGCATCGCATACCAGTTAATCATATAAACCGGTTTATTGCCTACCACTGTTTCACTTATGTATAGACACAGAGCGGAAGGATATTTTGAAAAGTAGTTCCTGTCTTTTATGAGTACTATATTTCGGGGAATACTTAGTGGATCTACGGAATAAGAAGGTGTCAGAAATAACAGACGGAACGTTTTTGGGGTTAGCTGTTGAACACCGACGATTGCATATTGCAGTAAAATCCGTTTCCGTTCTTTTTTATACAAAATATACCAGGTAATCACATTAATCGGTCAAACATATTAATATTGTATGGAAAACTGGCTATGCAATTAACCGGATTTGACTGTATATCCTGTGACGTATGTGACCTATCAGTATTTAAAAATATAAATCTGCTTTTCGGCAAATAGCCGTTCTGGCACGTCAATGACGTTATGGAAATTATTTCCCTAACGGATACATTTTAAGGTCAAAGCTGGTTTTAAGGTCAGAGGCGGTTTAGCTATTTTGGTGACATTTAAGGTTTTCCTATTGAAGTAATTACGATTATTAAGAAATTATGCAATGACATACAATTTAGCGACATTCGGTATCGAAGTTCCAGTCCGTTTTTTTTCAACCTTTAAGTAGCAAAAAACGCTCAAGCTTTGGAACATCCAAATTCCTTAAACGTCAGATGAATGTCACTACATCGATCAGCGTCGCCTTGTTGTGTTTCATGACGATATTGTTTATTTGTGTCTCCTTTGTGGACGTCTTTGCGACGTTCCATTACCCGAAAATTCCGACAAAAAGGCTTCCCCGACAGAAAAAATTCCGACAAAAAGGCTTCCCGGACATGAAAAATTCCGACAAAAAGGCTTCCCCGACATGAAAAATTCCGACAAAAAGGCTTCCCCGACAGAAAAAATTCCGACAAAAAGGCTTCCCCGACATGAAAAATTCCGACAAAAAGGCTTCGCTGCGACATCAGAACCAGCAACGCTTCTCCACTTGTTAATTTTATAAGCATATATCACCCTACTGACGTATAAATAATCAAACAGTTTCATAGAAATCCTCATTTAGTTTCAAGTTTTTTCCCAAAATCTGTATATTCATTTATGTGTATACCGACTATGCATACATGAAGTGGTGGTGATAAGTGGTGTAATATTTAGTGGGGGGACGGAGGTGGGAGAGAGTTTGTCAAGTTATTTTGTATGAAGTCTTCCCTGTTTTAAGCGTTTAACATTATCTCTACAAATCATCACTGGAAGTAATTGGTCTGTTTTGGTCTCGGCTTGTCTTAATCCGTTGGCATTCCTGTTACTTTTTAACCCAGCCGACTTTTGTCGGACTGGGTAAGTCGTATCACTATAGAGGGCTTGAATGTGTGTGCGTATGTGCGTATGTTAAACTTTTTCCTTAAAATGCTACTCCTCGTACAGTTTTGCTCCAATCGTTTTGATATTACGCAGGAATGTTCCCTGGGTGGCCGCTTGACGAAAAAGTGACAAATTGGCGCCATTTTTTGTACCTATTTTGACCCATTTTTAAAATGCTACTCCTCATACAGTTTTACTCCAATCGTTTCGATGTGACGCAGGGGTGTTCCCCGGGGGTTCACCTACCAGGCTATTATTTTGTTTTGCGGTTCGCCAAAAACTGCCGAAATGGCGGAACTTTGAAGTTTGGCAAAAACTGGAATAAATGATAGTAAATAACTGAATTGTCAAACCATTCATTCCTCTCAATCTTTATCAAATAATTATAAAATTTTAATCGAAAGTTCGTATGTCGGTAAATACGTGAATCGTCAAAACCCAACCTCTCCAACATCCCTTTTCGGGTAGCTTCCACTCGGGAAAACTCGTTTTTGTGCATTTAAATTATGAAAAAGTTACGTTCAGAAACAAAGTTCTTCATTTTTTGGCCTAACAGTATTCGTTTCAGAGTTTTCCTGTCTTTCCTTGCTTGTTGTACTTTTTAAAACTTTTTGTACTTTTGTGCTTGTACTTTTTAAAACTTTTTTATACATTCGGCCATAGTTCATAGTTTTCTTTGGTCTTTATTTTGGGTTGCAACATGCCACTGGTTCCGATTTAATTTCAGGATGTCACATGCGGCTGGTTCCGATTTTATTTCGGGTTATCACATCCACTTGTTTTCGGTTATATTTTGCGTTGTCACATGCGACTCATTCCGGTTTTGTTTCGGGTTCTCACATTTGGTTCCGTTTGCCCTCACTACCAGTAGTATAACGTGTATTTGTCTCTTTGATTGGTTCTATTTGCTCTCACACCAGTACTTTGGTGTGTATTTGTCTCATAGTTGCTTCAAAATCATAGAAGTTGGTAGCAATAGTCTCCATTTCATTCGTCACGCAGTAATTTAAGCTTTGGTTGCCCGGAGTAAATTTAAGATCTCTTTGTGTTCGTTTAACTGTTTAATTGTACAGGAAACGCAGTTTAATTGCATTGATCTCTTACTTTTTAAAATACACTTCTTTTACATATGACTCGTACATATTTTTCAATTGTCTGACGAGAAGGAAAGTACTTTCTTCCAAGGACTGTCTCTGTGAACTGTTTCCCTTTCAGGATATAGCGTAACTGAAAACTTCATTTTTTTTCGCTTTTAAGTTTTGACTTCTAGGAGAGATTGAGAAGCCTTTTTATTTTAAGATATGAGGTTGTAAATTTACATTCGTTATATAAATAATTTCTTAGTTTAAAAAGAAATGGATTTTTTTTTCATTTTTAGGCATGAAGAGCAAATCAGGAATGGATGTTTGCACTGAGTTTTTGTGACTTTATTGTACTTATTCCCACTTGCACACTTGCAAGCTTGTACTTATTCTGGAAATTTCTGCTCTTTTTCTTTTTTTTCAAACTTTTTTTCGATGGTTTCCAGGCTGCTTCTTCTACACTATTTGACGCAGAAAGCCAAAATTTGCACACATGTAGGTGATGACAAAGTCTCGCCAAATCCGTAAATTTTATTGACCTGAATGATCAAGGTCAAGGTCAATTTAAGGTCAAATTTCTGTTTTCTACACAAGGGTTTCCAGTAAACTCCTCAAATTTCGTACACTAATGGACAGTAATAAGGTCTCGCCAAAATTGCAAATACTTTTGACTTTGACCTCCAAGGTCAACTCCTATTTATATATGGGCTAGAAAAGTGCTCAAATCCCAGTTTGAATACATAAACGTTTTCATTAGAGGGTAGGCCTGCATCTTGAAGCTTCACCTTGAGGGCCAAGGTAAACGGTCACGTGTACCGTTAACGCTTGAACGATTTATCTCTAAAACAGAGGCAGAGCTATTTTGAGCTCATTTTTTATCCTTTAGGCCTAAGCAAGGTTACATAAGAGGTGCCTCGGTGGCCATGGCCTTCTCAGTCACGGTCAAGGTCAAAAACAGGACGTTGACTATTATCGAAAACGGTTAGAGATAGAACGATTTATTTGAGCTCATTTTGCGGCCCTTTGGGCTTAAACGACGTTACATAAGATTTACCTCGGTGACCCGGCCTACTCGTAAACGGTCAACGTCAAAAATCGGAAGCGATTAGGGATAGAGCGATTTTGCGCTCATTTTTCACCCTTTGGGCCAGAATGAAGAGAAAGAGGTAGCCTAATGACGTTGGCCTTCTCAGTCACACTGTAATACAAACATTTTCTTTTGTAGTTTCTTCAAATTGGTCATTCCACTATCTAGTGGGATTTGGTCTAGTTTGGACATTAGAAAACTGGCTGCTTTGGGGTTTGTGCATCGCCACTTATGTAAGCGTTGGTGATTTTATTTTCAGACCGGTGGCCTGCTTGTTTTATCGGATTTTATCCTTGAAAGTAGACCTTGCGAGAAAGACATGATACTGGCAAGAAGAAAAATGAGCCGTTCGAAAGTTAGAAACTCTGTAAAGACGATGCTCGGAAGTGGTTCGTATTTGTGTGTCGTGCAGAATACTTAGTATTGTGGATATTGGTAGCGTTCAGTTTTCAGTCAAAAATTCGCTTCTCTTAAAAGGATACCTTACTAGTTCTATGCGTGACACACTTAATTGCAACTGAAGCGCAATTTTCGCTTGTAGATTATCTATTACAATTAACTGGCGCTGTGTTTTTCGGTTTTGGTTTGCGTCCTTCAGTTTGGTTTCTCTGTGTTTAAGCATGCGCTTGTACTAGGGATGTCGGTAAAATACGGTAAGCGTCAAACTAAAGGTGTCGTCACGCACTGCAAAAATTACTATGTTTTGTTAAACATGTAAAACCGATATCAGACCTCCATGCGGCGAATATGACAGTATTCTCTTTATATTGTGTAAATGATGTTCAGGGATGGGATGTCCTTTTGATGTAATGGAAGTGAGGTTCGGGGAAGTTAAAAAGCTTGCAAAGTCTCTTTTCTTCTTCCTTTACAACTTCTAAAAATTTCAAACGCTAGGGTGAGGGTTCTTGCTTGCTCAATGTTGTTGTTGTTGTTGTTGTTGTTGTTGTTGTTGTTGTTGTTGTTGTTGTTGTTGTTGTTGTTTTAATACCACCCTGATGTAAGAAGTGTACTTTGGGATACTTGCACAGGTTGTCCCCACAACTGACTCACGTGTCCTTGAAAACTTCAACCGAAAATCGAAAAGAAACGCACTGTATCACTGTATAAAAGTTGTGAATCAGCGTTCATTTTTATGTGCTCTGAAAGTTCTTGGACAATTTATTTGGCAATTATTATTTTCGGTGTTTTCTAAGGTGTTTGCGGATTACCAAGCAAGCTCTTGGTGGGTTTCGTATTCACTAGATTCAATTTTGCTTGCTTAGCAGTTGATAAACTCACAAGTATGTGTGAATCTAAGGGATTTTTGTGTGTGTGTGTGTGGGGGGGGGGGGGGGGTAGAGGGAGAGGGATCAACAGTTCGTACACTCATAAACATGTGAATGCTTTTCTTAAGGGAGGAAGCTATAACCCGCAATACACTCAAGCAAATTCATGTTCTGTGGGCTCGTCTGGCGTGGTGGAGGCGGGGAGGGGGGAGGGGGAGGGGGAGGGGGGCTAGGGAAGGGCGCTGGTCGGGAGGAGGTGTGCTACCCGCAGTATACAGAGTCTATTAACATTGCACTGACAAGTTTCCATCTCATCATCGATCTCCCTATTAGACAATTCCTGATATTAATCAATTAATTGATCGATTAATTGATCGATTAACCAGTTATGAGCTAGTAAAGCGGACGTGTCGTTTATTTTGCATGTTCTGAATGGCATTTGCTTGAATATCCCTATGTATACTTGAATATCTCAATATATACTTGTATATCGCAATGTGTACTTTTAATATCTCAATGCATGCTTAACCAACTGAAACAGATTTTCTTTGACATAATTTTTAAATCTCGCGTGTTTGAACTGCTCAAACGACGCTTGTTGACGTGAATTCATTGGTAATTGTTCAAATGATGCTCACTAACTTTAATCAATCTGCTTGTAAACAGCAGGTAAACAACAATATATGCACAGAATGGGAAATCGTAAAGTATTTTGTTCATACAGTAAATGTTTCGTATGATGCAGACGATGTAGTATGCTGGTTTAGATTGGTTAACACTTTGTCACTCGTATAGTATTATAAATACCTCTACATTAGATAAAATATTTTTTATGAACATAAAATATATGTAAGTGTAAGCAAAAACATTTCTTAGTTCCTCTTCTTTTTCGCTTTGAGCATTGACAAAAAAAAAAAAAACAAACAAAACAAACAAAATTATATATTAAAAATAATGAAGAAAAAAAGTGGAATAATTTGAAAGAAAACAAGAAATAAGTGTTTCGGCAGGACAGGTGTGCGCATTACAAGCACAGTAGTGGTAAGAAATTAAAGTTTCAAAATTAAGTAACGTCGTAGATATATAAGTAACGTCACAAATGTGTAAGTAACGTCGAAGATGTATAAGTAACGTCACAGATGTGTAAGTAACGTCGAAGATGTATAAGTAACGTCACAGATGTGTAAGTAACGTCGCGGAATTAGGTCACGTCAGAGAGATCTAAGTAACGTCGAAGATGTATAAGTTAAAGTTACAGATTATAACTTATAAGTAACGTCACAGGGGTAGCAGTAACGTCGCAGTTATATAAGTAATGTCGTAGATGTATAAGTAACGTCACATCGCATATGTATAAGTGACGTCAAAGATGCATAAGTGATGTCACAGGTATGCAAGTAAAGTCACGGATGTGTAAAAGATGTCGAAGAATAACGTCATAGATGTAAAAGTAAAGTTACAGATATGTAAGTAACGTCGCATGTGTACAAGTAACGTCACAGGTGTATAAGTAACGTCACAGGTGTATACGTAACGTCACAGATGTAGAAGTAACTTTGCAGAGGTATAAATAAAGTCGAGGATATATCGGTGATGTCGCAGATGTATAGTAAAATCGTATTCCATGACTGTTCATCCAGTGTTGTTTTGTTTTCACTCAGGAATTCCTGATATTGAGGCCATTTCTGAGGATGCGGGAGAAGAACCGGAAGCAGAGACGTTCAAGCCCGCCGTTGATATCAGAACGTACTTCCCGGAAACCTGGCTGTGGGATCTCCAGTTTATTGAGTAATAGATGTTATGGATGCGTCTGTTTGTTTTGTTTCTTAATTGTTTTGTTTTGTTTTTTTTTTGTTTGTTTGTTTTTTTTTTTGTTATGTCAGAAACTGCTGTATTTCAGTACTGTGTAAGAAATTTTGGATTGTTTCCTCCCGGTGACCAGCTGTTGAGCCAGGTGTTGACCGTGTGTTCTTTAGAAAGGCTTTTCTTTTAAACTCGTTCCCTAATAAAATAGGTAAATAGTTTCCCTGTAGTTAAAAGTTATGCAGTATCACACACAAAATAATACATGGTCGTTAATACGTCTATAAATTGTCAGAAGTTTGTCAGTCTAACTAGAAGTGGACAAGTTAGGATTGTCTACAAGCTCGTCATTGATTTGTCGTTGATTTGTCGATCGATTGTCAGGAAGAAAAAGTGGCAAATTTATGAGAAGATTTTTGACCATTAAATTTTTTTAAACATCGAAAGCGACGCGTTTCAGCACTGAATGGATCAACAACTTGTCATTAATTAGTGAACAACTGGTCATAAATTACTCAACAGCGGGCCATAAACTAGTCAACAACCGGTTATAAATGTATGAAAAGCTTGTCAAGTACTTGCCGCTCTAGTTACACCCTGGTCAATGTGTGTTGACGAGTCACATCATGTACTGGGCTGTCAAAAATTCGCCAGGCTTGTTCACAATACATGCCAAAATGACTAATCAGTTTGTAAAATTACTTAAAACATATCAGCTTTACCACTTATTTGTCAGTATTTTGTCAAAAACTTGTCAAAAAATATTCTGATGAATATTTGACCACCCAAGGATTATCCGTGTATGAAAAAAGATGCATTAAAAATGATACAAATACCAAGGACTGTGTTGTAGTCGGGCTGGCGAGCGAGATGTGAGCGTGACCCTGCCGCACACGATTACGTCCTGGGTGGGTGGCGGCTTCTGCACCAACCTGAACTCCGGTCTAGGGGTGTCCGCCCCGACCACCATCAAGGGATTCCAGCCGTTCTTCGTGTCAATCACTCTGCCCTATTCAGTGATTCGAAATGAGAAGATCAATTTGCCTGTGACGGTGTTCAATTATTTGAGTGATTGCCTGAATGTAAGTAACAAATGATACGCTGTTTAACGCATTTCTATTTTTTTTAATTTATTTTAAAATAAATAACTGTAACAAGTCTTTCGGTCACTTTGTATTTTTTATGAGCCCGTAAAATAGCACGAATGTTATTCGTGAATCCCTACACAACCTCGACCCCCTCCCCCCACCCCTCCCAGGTGCAGTCGAGACACTGATCTGTGTTTGTACTGTGTTGTTTAAGTACTTCCGGTGTACTTACGTGAATATGCTTTTATTATCCAGGTACAGTTGACGGTGGACCAGTCCGCTGACCTTGACATTGAAGGAAGTACAAGTAAACAAGCGTGCGTCTGCGGCCAGGAGAGTTCTACGCAGTACTTCCGCATCGCGCCCAAGAAACTTGGTGACGTCAACATTACCATCCGGGTACGTATCCCCCCCCCCCCTAAAGCCTTGGTATGCGATATGCTGTGCCTCGTGAACGAGACGTACGTCCTTATGAGCCCAGGCTTCAGAATACCGTGTCCTGTTTCCGCACTGACGTAAACAAATAAAAAAAAACTGTTCTTATGAGAAGTGAATTGCATTTTTGGGCTGAAGCATCTCGCACTTTTCGTTACACTGCGTCGGGGGGGGGGGGGGGGGAGGGAGGAGGGAGGAGGGGGGGTGCTGGGTTGATATTGGGTGGTTGCACACTCTTATGTTTATCGTTTACAATGTGATTGGATCATTTTGTAGGCGGAATCTATCGACAACAATGGTATCTGCGGCAACCGGATATTCGCCACGGATCAGGTCGGAGTCCGTGACGCGGTCGTCCGCACTATGCTGGTGGAGCCCGAGGGAGAACCGCAAGAATATTCAAAGACCTCCTTCATCTGTCCAGAACAGGGTACGCTGCTCTCTCTCTCTCTCTCTCTCTCTCTCTCTCTCTCTCTCTCTCTCTCTCTCTCTCTCTCTCTCTCTCTCCCTCCCTCCCTCTCTCTCTCTCTCTCTCTCTCCGCTATCCTCGCCTCACATCTAACACTGAATCATTTCAAACAAGAATTCTGAAGCAAATAAGAAACCAGATACTTTTTTGGTAGGTTATTCCGGAATAGACTACCGATAAATCGAATATCGTAGAACTTGAGAGGTGTTCATTTGTTCATTATTGTAGATCGTAAACTACACAAACAATTTATTTTGTTGCCTTAGAAATAATAACTAAATGAATAAATAAAGAAAAATTATAACTGTTTAAAAATTAAAGTATCGTTAAGTTATTCAACACTGAACTATGGACATTTGTGAAGCGATCGAATAGGAGGTGTAACTACATCAAGTCGTGCGATATTTCAGTGAAAAATGAGGATTAAAAGATCAGTTTCCCGTGTTTTTGAAGGTAAAATGCACGTTGAAGAAATGACGCTTGTGCTGCCTAACAACACCGTACCTGACACCCCGAAAGCCATGGTCAAGGTCATTGGTAAGTCACCTCAGTGTTCCGTCCTACAGTGTTTTATGTTGTTACCGTGAAGCTATGAGGAACAAATAAACCCAACATGGCACAACGACACAACGCTAGAGGTGTTACGGTTCGCACCGTTATTTTGCGACACTGCGATTAAATCATGTGGTTATTTTGTGACACAGCGATTAAATCACGTGGTTATTCGTGACACAGCAATGAAGTCACGTGGTTATTTCGTGATGCAGGCGATTAAATGCCGTGGTTATTTCGTGGTGCGGGCGATTAAATGCCGTGGTTATTTCGTGATGCAGGCGATCTGATGGGGCCCGCTCTGGATGACATTGACAAGCTGTTGGCCATGCCTTATGGGTGCGGTGAGCAGAACATGCTCAAGTTTGCTCCCAACATTTTCGTCATGCAGTATTTGGACAGCGTGAATGAAGTCACAGAAGCCATCGCCGAGAAGTCGAATGAATACCTTCAACAAGGTAAATCACTCACGAAAAAAATCTCTGAAATATTGTGGTATTTTTGAGTTTCAAAGAATAGTTTGGCGTTTGTTACAGAAAATTAATTCCTTTGGTTATGCATTTTCCGTCTTTCTGTTTATATATCTCGTTGTAATATTGCTATACGATGCAATAATATAACTCCGGAAATCCCCCCGTAAGATTGCTATACGATGTAGTGATATAACTATGGAAATCCCCCCGTAAGATTGCTTCACGATGCAGTGATATAACTACGGAAATCCCCCCCCCCATAAGATTGCTATACGGTGCAATGATATAACTACGGAAATCCCCCCGTAAGATTGCTATACGATGTAGTGATATAACTATGGAAATCCCCCCGTAAGATTGCTTCACGATGCAGTGATATAACTACGGAAATCCCCCCCCCCCCATAAGATTGCTATACGGTGCAATGATATAACTACGGAAATCCCCCCGTAAGATTGCTACACGATGCAGTGATATAACTACGGAAATCCTCCCCCCCCATAAGATTGCTATACGGTGCAATGATATAACTACGGAAATCCCCCCGTAAGATTGCTATACGATGCAATGATATAACTACGGAAATCCCCCCGTAAGATTGCTATACGATGCAATAATATAACTCCGGAAATCCCCCGTAAGATTGCTATACGATGTAGTGATATAACTATGGAAATCCCCCCGTAAGATTGCTTCACGATGCAGTGATATAACTACGGAAATCCCCCCCCCCCCATAAGATTGCTATACGGTGCAATGATATAACTACGGAAATCCCCCCGTAAGATTGCTACACGATGCAGTGATATAACTACGGAAATCCTCCCCCCCATAAGATTGCTATACGGTGCAATGATATAACTACGGAAATCCCCCCGTAAGATTGCTATACGATGCAATGATATAACTACGGAAATCCCCCCCCCATAAGATTGCTATAAGATGTAGTGATATAACTACGGAAATCCCCCCGTTAGATTGCTATGCGATGCAATGATATAACTACGGAAATCCCTCCCGACAAGATTGCTATACGATGTAGTGATATAACTACGGAAATCCCCCGTAAGATTGCTATGCGATGCAATGATATAACTACGGAAATCCCTCCCCACAAGATTGCTATACGATGTAGTGATATAACCACGCGGGCCCGAAGAGTCGATAGTCTCCTGATGACTAGCCTACCAAGAAATATGTGGTTTCTTCTTGTTTAGATAATATGGTGTTTATATATATATATATATATATTATTCTAACCGTCTTTGAATTTCAAAAATTGCAAAATGAATGAGTTGATAATGATTCAGCTCTGAAGTCCACAATCTTTTCTCCGGTGCCGGTCCTGTAATGATAATGCTTAAAAGTCTTTGACGTGACGTGCTGTTTAGGCTACCAGCGAGAGCTGACGTACCGTCACACGGACGGCTCGTACAGCGCCTTCGGCAACAACGACGCCTCCGGTAGCATGTGGCTCACCGCCTTCGTCCTCAAGTCATTCGCCCAGGCCAGCCCTCTTATCTACATCGATAAGGCCAATCTCAAGATGAGCATTGATTGGGTGCTTGACCAGCAACTGGAAAATGGCTGCTTCCCTAAAGTGAGTCAGTTTCGAAATATTTGAAAAAAAATAAAGCTAAAGCAATTTTGTATTGTGTATTCTGTACAAAAGCATTCTGTGAATGTACTGAAAACAACAATTTCTAAAGCGATAATTGCAAACGATTTTAACTAATATCTTTTGTTTACTTTAAATGTTATGTGTATCGAAACAAGATTCTGGATAATTGCAATTATTACAAACTCGTGGTAGCGACATCTGGTGGATAGTTTTGACACTTGGCGTGTGATTGAAGGTTGGCCGTGTGCTGCACAAAGGAATGAAGGGAGGACTGAGCGGAGACCATCAGTCACCGGCAACCCTCACTGCCTACGTACTCATTGCTTTACTGGAAGCAAAGCCGTATACTCCTATTCCCGTAAGTATCTATGTACTCATATTCACGTACCAGTACTTGTATGCTCTTATTTCCGTAAGTACCTATATACTGCTGTTTCCGTAAGTACTTATATACTATTATTCCCTTAAGTACCTATATACTACTATTTCCATAAGTACTTATATACTACTATTCCCATAAGTACTTATGTACTAGTATTCCCGTAAGTACTTGCATGATTAGTAAATGCGCGAGGTTCAACAGACGCAACAGAATCGACGTCGGAATTTGATTGACCAATAATTAAGAGAACTTTGTGGGAACCAAACTCCTCAGCTTATGGTTATCGTGCGCAAGTTAATGATCAATACCACTGCTCGAAATCATCACTTGTTAGATGTGAAACAAAAAAAAACATGAAAGAATTATCTTTAAATCGTGCACTTTTTCATGATTTGACTCACAAACAATTCTTGGTATTCTTTGTTTTGAAGGCGCGAGCCATCAATGAGGCCTTGTTATGCATCGATTCCTTCTCCTCGTCAGCTGACACGTACACACGGGCCCTCATCGCCTACGCGCACTCGCTTCATGACGTCACAAGCGCGGCGAGGTCACGTGCCATGGCTGCCATGGAACCACGTGCGACTACAGAAGGTCGGTATGCCACTTTGGCAAAGAAAATAATCATAGTCCAGTGATTTTAGTAAAGTGGTGTGGGATTGAATTCCAGCTTCATGTTTTGTGTAGACTACACGTGTGATCTAAACGCTGGAAGTCTGTTTGTGTGGTTATGAATGGCCTAGCAATATCTGAGGTTCGCATATGAAACGGTGCCTCAACCAATGAAAATAATGCGATGTCCTATACGAGAGTGTGCCGTGAAGATGGGCTTTGTGTTGCCTCGTGTTTTGTAAGTTATAATTGATATGATTGGTCCACAAGGTTATACATTGATCTGATTGGTCCACAAGGTTATACATTGATCTGATTGGTCCACAAGGTTATACATTGATGTGATTGGTCCACAAGGTTATACATTGATGTGATTGGTCCACAAGGTTATACATTGATGTGATTGGTCCACAAGGTTATAATTGATATGATTGGTCCACAAGGCTGTAATTGACATCATTGATTCACAAAGTTATAATTGATTTGATTGGTCCGCAAAGGTACCGTCGTTTAGTCATGTCATAACGCCATTTTTGTATTGCGTTGTTATAGGAGATAACAAATACTGGTCAGCAGGCCCCAGCCACCAATCAAGCAGCCCGTCTCGTTATTACGGTGATAACAACGCCAAAGCCATGGATATTGAGATAACAGCCTACATGCTATTGGCTTATACTGTCGCCGGCGCCAATAACAGCATTGATAACGGCTTGCCGCTCGTCTTCTGGCTGTCCAAGCAGAGGAGCCCCGGCGGCGGCTTTTCTTCTACACAGGTCTGATCTAAAAAATGTCGATTTTTCTTTTCAAGGTATTTTATTTTTTAAAGTGATTTATTGTTTAGCTCTTCTTAAGAGATCTTTTTTGTGAAACTTTGACATCAGTAGACGTATCTTAAAGGTCAGCAACGTGGTGGCTTCGTTTTTTTTTTTGTTTTTTGTTTTTTTGTTTTTTTTTTTTGTACAAAGGTTAAAGAATCAACTCAAAACTCAGAATGGAAGTATAAATATAACTCCTAAATATAGGCGTAAAAGAGATATTTTGGATTTCATTGAGATCGAAAGAACGACTATTGATTGGATAGCGTGTATTTGTGACGTCATAGGACACGGTGATCGCCTTGCAAGCCCTGGCACGCTACGCAGCCCGTGCACACACGGACGGCATGGACATGCAGGTCAAGGTCAACGGCACAGGCATGGAGCACGTGTTCACCATCAACAACGACAACAAGATGGTCATGCAGAAGATGGCCGTGCGCATGCCCAACAGCCTCATGGTGCAGGCCAATGGTAGCGGCTGTGCCTTTGTACAGGTCCGCACCCGGCGGCTTGTTTTCGCGCCATTTCATCATATAATTGACACTCTTTAGTGTCTACTTTCGAGTAACACTTCGGTGTTTTCCGTACCCTTTTCGGTGTTTTCCGTACCCTTTATACTCCTAAGTTCAGCGCTGTTCGTACAAGCTTGGGGATTTTTTTGGTCTTGGCTTAGCATCACCCCTCCCTCCCCTCCCCCCTTCCCCTCCCCCTCCCCACATGGCAAAGTTTAAGCGCTTACTCAGCAATGTTTTTTCGTTGTAGCTTATACGCTGAGAGTATCAGCTGAGTAACAGGAAATAAACAATAAACAAGGTTGTGCTGGTTTATGTGGTTGTAACATCCCTGTACGTGTAACTTGCCTTTCAGTTCATCTATTGCCAGACACAAGTCACTTAAGATAGTTTTCCTCTGTGTTTTGATTGGTTGACAGACGAGCGTACACTATCACGTGATGGACATACCAGTCACTGCACCCGCATTCACACTGACTGTGGAAACCAAACGGGTGTCCAGTACTGATGGTTGCCAACGGAGAGAAATCAAAGTGTGTGCAAGGTTCGTGCTTCTTAGCTTGCTTACGTTCTTAGCTCAAACGTCTTAGAACAATAAATGGGCTCCCATTTACAGATATTTGGTAGCCCGTTTATATTTTGGAAAACTGGACAATCGAAACAACAAACAGCAATGAAAGTGTAAAGCAGGTTAATAATGATATTGATATCTGTTCGTGGTAATAATGATATTGATATCTGTCCGTGGTGATAATGATATTGATATCTGTCCGTGGTAATAATGATATTGATATCTGTTCGTGGTGATAATGATATTGATATCTGTTCGTGGTAATAATGATATTGATATCTGTTCGTGGTAATAATAATATTGATATCTGTTCGTGGTGATAATGATATTGATATCTGTTCGTGGTAATAATGATATTGATATTTGTTCGTGGTAATAATGATATTGATATCTGTTCGTGGTGATAATGATATTGATATCTGTTCGTGGTGATAATGATATTGATATCTGTTCGTGGTAATAATGATATTGATATCTGTTCGTGGTGATAATGATATTGATATCTGTCCGTGGCAATAATGATATTGATATCTGTCCGTGGTGATAATGATATTGATATCTGTTCTTGGTGATAATGATATTGATATCTGTCCGTGGTAATAATGATATTGACATCTGTCCGTGGTGATAATGATATTGATATCTGTCCGTGGTGATAATGATATTGATATCTGTCCGTGGTGATAATGATATTGATATCTGACCGTGGTGATAATAATATTGACATCTCTCCGTTGTAATAATGATATTGATATCTGTCCGTGGTGATAATGATATTGATAGCTGTTCGTGGTGATAATGATATTGATATCTGTTCGTGGTGATAATGATATTGATATCTGTTCGTGGTAATAATGATATTGATATCTGTTCGTGGTGATAATGATATTGATATCTGTCCGTGGCAATAATGATATTGATATCTGTCCGTGGTGATAATGATATTGATATCTGTTCTTGGTGATAATGATATTGATATCTGTCCGTGGTAATAATGATATTGACATCTGTCCGTGGTGATAATGATATTGATATCTGTCCGTGGTGATAATGATATTGATATCTGTCCGTGATGATAATGATATTGATATCTGACCGTGGTAATAATGATATTGATATCTGTCCGTGGTGATAATGATATTGATATCTGTTCGTGGTGATAATGATATTGATATCTGTTCGTGGTAATAATGATATTGATATCTGTTCGTGGTGATAATGATATTGATATCTGTCCGTGGCAATAATGATATTGATATCTGTCCGTGGTGATAATGATATTGATATCTGTTCTTGGTGATAATGATATTGATATCTGTCCGTGGTAATAATGATATTGACATCTGTCTGTGGTGATAATGATATTGATATCTGTCCGTGGTGATAATGATATTGATATCTGTCCGTGGTGATAATGATATTGATATCTGACCGTGGTGATAATAATATTGATATCTCTCCGTTGTAATAATGATATTGATATCTGTCCGTGGTGATAATGATATTGATAGCTGTTCGTGGTGATAATGATATTGATATCTGTTCGTGATGATAATGATATCTGTCCGTGGTAATAATGATATTGATATCCCCTGATAATAATGATATTTATATCTGTCCGTGGTAATAATAATATTGATATCTGTCCGTGGAAGGGTCAGTCGAAAGTTCCAGTTTTTGTTTGGAGGAAACCTCAGATACTTATCAGTTTCCTGTCAGTTACCCATCAATTAACTATTAATTTCCTATCAATTACCCATCACTTTCCTACCAGTTACCTATCAATTTCCTATCAGTTAGTTGTTATATATCTCAAGGAACAAGTTGTTGTGTACTGCAGGTACTTACTAAGTGACGGGTACTCCAATATGGCGGTCATTTCTGTGAAGATGGTGTCTGGCTGGATTCCTGACAAAGAAACTATTAAAAATGTGAGTAACAGTTCGATAATCTTAAAAAATTAAAAAAAAATGCAATGCTGATTGGTTGTAGAGCACTTCCACAGAATTATGAAAACATTTAATGGCATAAATGTTCAATTCAGAAATTCAAACGACGTTTTAATGATTCAGTTAAAAATGTCAGTCAGTTAAATAACACAATGTATCTTAATTCTAAAATAATCTTCGATTTTTAAAAACATGTATTTGAGTGACCATTGCTTTATTTGGGTATCATTTTTGCATAATCAATGTTTTTTTTGTGCAGCTGACGTATTTGTGTGATCAATGTTTTGTATGGCTGACGTATTTGGATAATCAGTTATTTGTATGGCTGACGTATTTGGATAATCAGTGTTTTGTATGGCTGACGTATTTTCGCGATCAGTGTTTTGTATAGCTGACGTATTTGTGTGATCAATGTTTTGTGCAGCTGATGAACAGCGTTGAGGTCAATCTGAAGAAGTACGAAATAGAGCCAAATCTTGTCAACTTCTACTTCGACGAGGTGCAGCTTGTTTTTATTACGTCACCTTACTCAAAACCAATCTGAAGTTCAAGCTGTTAAACTAAATAAAACAAGTAATTTAATGAGTTAAAAAGTACCGAAAAAGAAAATTGCTAGTTGGAAATATGGGACATAAAGGGGACACTCTTTCCCACTCGTGACCTTTCCGTGTCCACCATCGGCAATATGCGACTCTGTGCATTTTTTTGTGTCCAACTGCAAACGAAATAGGTCTTTTCGTCAATAAAAAGGTACATATAATTACCAAACTCATTGTAAATTGCCCGCACACACTAAATAGTAACATTTGTATATTGACATACAGATAACGTCGAAGTCGATGTGTTTGAGCTTCCACGTAGAACAGAATGTCGAAGTGGATGAGGCCAAGCCTGGATATGCCGAGGTCTATGACTACTATGAGAAAGGTACGCGGGGTTGTCATGGATACGGTTGCTATAGTTTATAACGGAGAAAGGTACACGGGGTTGTCATGGATACGGTTGCTATAGGTTATAACGGAGAAAGGTACACGGGGTTGTCATGGATACGGTTGCTATAGTTTATAACGGAGAAAGGTACACGGGGTTGTCATGGATACGGTTGCTATAGTTTATAACGGAGAAAGGTACGCGGGGTTGTCATGGATACGGTTGCTATAGGTTATAACGGAGAAACGTACACGGGGTTGTCATGGATACGGTTGCTAGGTTATAACGGAGAAAAGGTACACGGGGTTATCATGGATACGGTTGCTAGGTTATAACGGAGAAAGATACACGGGGTTGCAATGGATGCGATTGCTAGGTTTGGAGAGTTATACGTAGGGTTGTCATGGATACGGTTGCTAGAATAATGGAGAAAGGGAGACGGGGTTGCCATTGGATATGGTTACTAGATTACCAGGCTTGAGGAACATCAAAACAAGAAGGGGACAATTTCGCAGCCACGCTGAAATAGTCACGTAGGTATGACGTCACAAGGCTTCGCGAGGCGAGTGGTTGTTTGAACTAAAAGAGCATCTTTCAGTAAATTCGGAGGCTTGAGATGTGCTCATTAAAGCTTGCACCTTCTGGGTACTCCGGTACTCATACATCAGGGTACTCCGGGTACTCATGCATCAGGGTACTCCGGGTACTCATACATCAGGGTACTCCGGGTACTCATACATCAGGGTACTCCGGGTACTCATGCATCAGGGTACTCCGGTACTCATACATCAGGGTACTCCGGTACTCATACATCAGGGTACTCCGGGTACTCATGCATCAGGGTACTCCGGTACTCATACATCAGGGTACTCCGGGTACTCATGCATCAGGGTACTCCGGGTACTCATACATCAGGGTACTCCGGGTTATCATACATCATGGCATTACGTGTAACAGTTAAGCTTGTCAGGCATAACACGTAGTAGTTAAGCTTGTCAGGTATTACGTGAAAAAGTTCAGCTTGTCAGGCATTACGCGTAATAGCTAAGCTTGTCAGGCATTACGCGTAATAGTTAAGCTTCTCAGGTATTACGCGTAATAGTTAAGTTTGTCAGGCATCACGCGTAGTGGTTAAGCTTGTCAGGCATTACGTGGAATAGTTAAGCTTGTCAGGCATTACGCATAGTAGTTAAGCTTGTCAGGCATTACGTGTAGTAGTTAAGCTTTTCAGGCATTGCGCGTAGTAGTTAACCTTCTCAGGCATTACGCGTAGTAGTTAACCTTCTCAGGCATTGCGCGTAGTAGTTAACCTTCTCAGGCATTACGCGTAGTAGTTAAGCTTGTCAGGCATTACGCGTAGTAGTTCAGCTTGTCAGGCATTACGCGTAGTGGTTAAGCTTTTCAGGCATTACGTGGAATAGTTAAGCTTGTCAGGCATTACGCATAGTAGTTAAGCTTGTCAGGCATTACGTGTAGTAGTTAAGCTTTTCAGGCATTGCGCGTAGTAGTTAACCTTCTCAGGCATTACGCGTAGTAGTTAAGCTTGTCAGGTATTACGCGTAATAGTTAAGTTTGTCAGGCATCACGCGTAGTGGTTAAGCTTTTCAGGCATTACGTGGAATAGTTAAGCTTGTCAGGCATTACGCATAGTAGTTAAGCTTGTCAGGCATTGCGTGTAGTAGTTAAGCTTTTCAGGCATTGCGCGTAGTAGTTAACCTTCTCAGGCATTACGCGTAGTAGTTAAGCTTTTCAGGCATTACGTGGAATAGTTAAGCTTGTCAGGCATTACGCATAGTAGTTAAGCTTGTCAGGCATTACGTGTAGTAGTTAAGCTTTTCAGGCATTGCGCGTAGTAGTTAACCTTCTCAGGCATTACGCGTAGTAGTTAACCTTCTCAGGCATTACGCGTAGTAGTTAACCTTCTCAGGCATTACGCGTAGTAGTTAACCTTCTCAGGCATTACGCGTAGTGGTTAAGCTTGTCAGGCATTACGCGTAGTAGTTAAGCTTGTCAGGCATTACGTGGAATAGTTCAGCTTGTCAGGCATTACGCATTGTAGTTAAGCTTGTCAGGCATTGCGTGGAATAGTTAAGCTTGTCAGGCATTACGCGTAGTAGTTAAGCTTGTCAGGCATTGCACATAATAGTTAAGCTTGTCAGGCATTACTTGTCCATTTCCTCTCCGAAGCTGCCTGCTAATTTCGTTGTTTTGTTGCAGAGCTGAGAATTACCAAGCCCTATACCATTCGAAACACCTGCGGTACGAAGGAAGAACTGCCCGATCTCACCGTCGACCAGTACAACGCCATACGCAGACAAGATGAAAAAGACCCTTCGGGCATCGAGCAGGTATAGCCGTGCAGTCTTAGTTGCTCTAACGGTGGTACCACTAGCTTTGCCGCACCAGATCAACGTTACAGAGATTCAGCCTTCAGCTGAGGTTTTGTAAGACGTTTATAAGGAACATTTCGTATATTTCCAATTAATGTCATGTTACTTTGAAGCGATTAGAATGCTTTTGTGTGACTTTTTTTCTCGTCTACTGCGCTTTTTCTATAAAAAAAGACATTTTGTTATGTTGATGTCTAATAAATATGCATATTGATTAAAACAGAGGCGGTTGCCCGCAGTGCTGCCTGGCGGGAATGGTGATGGGGGTCTGGGAGACAGTGAAGAGGTCGTGGAGCCACTCATCGTACCCGTGGTAGGCTGCTTGTGAGGCTGTGTGTGAGGGTGTGTGTGTGTGTGACGTGGGTGGGGTGAGGAGGGGGTGAGGAGGGGGTGAGGGGGGTGAGGAGGGGGTGAGGGGGTGATGGCGGCCCGGGAGACAGTGACGAGGTCGTGGAGCCGCCCATCGTACCCGTGGTAGGCTGGTTATGATGCTGTGTGTGTGTGAGGTGGGTTGGGTGAGGAGGGGGTGAGGAGGGGGTGATGGCGGGCCGGGAGACAGTGACGAGGTCGTGGAACCGCCCATCGTACCTGTGGTAGGTTGGTTGTGATGCTGTGTGTGAGGGTGTGTGTGTGTGTGACGTGGGTGGGGTGAGGAGGCGGTGAGGAGGGGTGAGGAGGGGGTGGGGGCGGGAACTTACGGCAGAAAAGGATGTGTCATAAAGGTAACGATAAGGTTATAAACAAATAAATAAATTTAAAAGTGAACACAACAACTAATAAAAATTTTAAGTGGTATAAAATGTAACCGTAATTATATATGTCCGTTGGGGTTTGGATGATTCGGCCCTTTGCCGATTCGGCCGTTTACCGATTCGGCCCTTTTTGGATGATTCGGCACCACGTCCTTGGTTCGGCCCTCTACCGATTCGGCCCTTTTTAGTTCATTCGGCACCACGTTTTATTATTATTAACTTTATTTTTTGAGGGGAAGAGGTGGGGGCAAATTTGAACCTTAATCTATTCCTGTTGACAAAAGAGAGCAGGTAGAGGCTTTTTTGTTGTGATGAAAGGTACAGCAAAACAATTCATCTTTGTTAATATGAGATCTCCGGTAGATAAAAGACAGAGAGTTCCTTCACCTGCAGTAAGTTTTTTGTGTGGTGTTTAAAACTGTGGTTCAAAGAGAAATCTCCGGTGTGTGAAATGCAATCTATAGATTGAAATCAATCTTAAATTGAAATTAAGTGTTTCGCCTGATGTGCAAAATCCCAACAACGGCTCATTACATCTCGGGCTATGAAGTGCAATTGATAATAGGCAGGATTACGATTGAAGGTAGTTTAGTCTTTGGTGTGCAATAGAAGCGGTGGTGGATTGTAATTAATATGATCGGTTAATAAATCATTTTATTAATATGATTAATAAAATCTGTTAATTGCCATTACTTGCCAAAGTGCCGTTCTTGTAAGGAAAGACTAAGACGTCAACAAATGTTAAAATGTGTCCAGTGTGGATATTTCTAACATGGAATATATAGTTCTGGGATTTTACGAAAAGAATTTTTCACGCCAAGAAAGGTGCGTTCATATTTTAATGTTGCAGGCAAAATATTAGGTATTGTAAACAACATAATAATTAAGCAGTAAATAATTACACTCAAAGCCTCTCGCAATCATAAAGATGTTATTGACAGAAAAGAAGCGCAAAGCAGTGGACATTTTTACACACCACAATAATCACAACGCAACCATTATAGAGCCTTGGGGTCATTGATTGCCAAACTTTGTCACGCGTAATTCTTCTAATTTTCTAAAATGGTCTAATTGTCTATACACATATTTTCAGTGGGAAGGATGGATAACTTTTATCTTTGTGACTTGCACAGAAAGTGAAGAAGTAGTGATAATTTCTAATTAGATGCCCGTATTGTCCCTGGTGTGTTACTTGATTTTGTTCGATTTGCTGTATACCAGTCACTTTTTATGAAATTCTATATGCTAAAATAAGCCACGTGAATTCTACGCTGAATAATAAAAGTTAAGATTTGGTTGATAAATTGGTGCCGAACCGTCACAGGGCCGAAGGGCCGAATCGTCCAAGTTTGTGCCGAATCGTCTTTTACAAGGGGCCGAATCGGTAAAGGGCCGAATCGTCCAGAGACCTTTCCATTATGTGCAATTAGATATGAGATATGCGCGTTCTCTGCATATAGATATGAGATACAATTAGATAAGAGATATGTGCATAATGTTCCCGTAATAAGTGCAAGTCAGTAATAATGTAATGATGGTGTGGTAACCCGAATGTAATGATCTTTGTAGCTTTTGCGTTAATTTACCGTAAATTAAGATGGAAATAGTACAGTGTTTGAGGCACACTGATGTGTATTTGCAGGTTGTGGTGCCGCTGGGTGGCGTGGATCGCGGAGGTGCTGGTACCCCCGCACCCGTGGTAAGTCCTGCTCCGGCTGTTTTCGGTTCTATTGATATGTTGATATACCCGGTGATATGTTCATATTTGCGGTGTTATATTCATATATCCGATGATGTGTTCATGTACCCGTGATATGTTCATACATTCAGTGATATGTTCATATATCCGGTGATCTGTTCATATACCCGGTGATCTGTTCATATATCCTGTGATATGTTCATACATTCGGTGATATGTTCATATATCCAGTAGTATGAATATTTTAAGAAGTTGTTTTGGGACAAAAAAATTTCAGTAAGCAAACAATTTGGTGACGTTGTAAGGGTTAAAAAATATTTTCCTATGTGAAAAAAGAAGCAAAAGTAGCGGCGTGTTTCAGATCCAGTGTCCGCACTGCTATGACGAGATTGTGTCTGGATCCAGGTTCAACACTCTGTTCTGCAACTCCCACTACGGTTAGTGTACGGGGGGCGGGGGGGGGGGGCAAGAGGGAAAGAGGGGGCGACTCTCACTACGGTTAGTGTACGGACGGGGGGGGGGGGCGGGAGAGAAAGAGGGGGGTGACTCCCACTACGGTTAGTGTACGGGCGGGGGGGGGGGAGGGAGAAAGGGGGGCGACTGTCACTACGGTTAGTGTAGGGGCGGGGGGCGGGGGGAGAAAGGGGGGGACGACTCTCACTACGGTTAGTGTACGGACGGGGGGGGGCGGGAGAGAAAGAGGGGGGTGACTCCCACTACGGTTAGTGTACGGGCGGGGGGGGGGCGGAGGGAGAAAGGGGGGGGCGACTGTCACTACGGTTAGTGTAGGGGCGGGGGGGCGGGGGGAGAAAGGGGGGGCGACTCTCACTACGGTTAGTGTAGGGGCGGGGAGGGGAGGCGGGGGGAGGCAGGAGAGAAAGAGGGGGGCGACTCACAATGGTTGGTGCACGGGGGGGGGGCAGATGAGAAAGGTGAGGCGACTCTCACTACGGTTAGTGTACGGCCGGGTAGGGGGGAGAGAAAGAGGGGGGCGACTCTCACTACGGTTAGTGTACGGGCGGGGGGGGGCAGGAGAGAAAGAGGGGTGCGACAATCACTATGGTTGGTGCACGGGCGGGGGGCGGGGGGGCAGGAGGGAAAGAGTGGGCGACTCTGATGATTATGGTTGATGCACACTTACTGAACACTTAACAGACCAAGCGGGGAGATTCGGGGGAAAATAAACATTAGAAATGTTTATTTTATTAATTTTCTGTTGATTTTAGTTACATTTTTTGGAAAGAATGTAGTTTGAAGAAAAAAAAACAGCAGAGTAAAAGGATTGCGGGATTGAAAATGTGTTACTGCTTAGTGCGCGCGATCAGTGATTGGTAGTTACGTGACGTTCCATTTTGTAGTGTACAAAGCGGCCGTGAAGAATGGCAGATACGCGGCCAAGGTCATGGCCGACGTGCGGCCGACAGCCGGGAAACAGCGCGTCGACGTGCTCACAAACTTCGTCATGAATGAAGGCTGCCAGTGCAGCACCATCACAGGTGCCCGTAAGTATTCCCGACAAAAAATAGCTTTTTACATTTTTTTCTTTGTTTGATTGTCCCAAAAAAAAAAAAAGTTATTGAAATTATAACCTAAGAAACTACGAATCGACATCGATTTTTCTTGGTTGCTCATCATTTAAATCGTTCGTCTTCTTGACTGCGTTTCATCCTATACAGCGGTTTATAACATTTGCCCTGTTTTCTTGTCTCCGTCATTTCAGGCCAGAAATAAAAATAGTTTCATTTTTGCAGCCCACGTTTAAAAAGTTGACCCCACCGGCGATCTTTTCTTTTAGTTTTACTTCAAGATTTTTTTTCATTTCTGAAAATTTTGGTCATCCGGCATTGACTAAAATTCGTGTTTCATGTTTTTTTTCACAAAATATAGTTTAGGGGTGTTATAACACCTTTATGTTATCATATTATCAATTTATAACTTATAATTTTGAAGCTTTTTAAATGTTACTGCCGAAGGCGCTACTGCAAAAATTTTAGTCTGACATTTTCCTCTGAAATGCCTTTTTTTATTAGAAAAATTTAGACCGGGCAGGCAGGATTACTTCTTTTTTTTCAATTTTAGTAAATGAGCGTGGGGATGAGAAACAAGGTTATGTTTGCCTTGCCTTAAGAGTGTGGCGTGGGGATGAGAAACAAGGTTATTGTTTGCCTTGCCTTAGAGTGCTGCTCTTTTCGTACAATTGAAAATTAGATAAGAAAATATAACTCGTAATTGGCATGAGCCGGAAGTTCTTTCATATGATAGATCGTATGTCATATCATATTTTCTGTGTCCCTTTGTTTTCAGAACGAAACAGCAAGATACTGATTTTACAAGGTGACGATCACGCAATTAATTCAACGGCCCATTCCCTGAGACTGACAGCCGGAAGTCACGTCATGCCGATTACCGACGATGCAGATAACGTGCGCGCGGCGAGGTGCACACCGTAAGCTGCGAAGAAACTCTCAACACTGTGTGATCGAGATCAAAACGTGACCAGGACAAGGATCAAACAATATATTTTCTCCATAGACGTAGAAACAAACCCATTTCGTACAAACCTCTTCACCCTGTAATATACAAGAGAAGTACTTGCGTATTAAACAATAAATATAAAGGAGGAAATGACCAATTTCTGAACAGCCCGGAAACTGGCTCGAGATTGTCTTTTGAGGGATGGCGTAATAGTCATATTTCAAAGAATTCAGTGAGAGTAAAACTATGGTGCGTTTGGTGATGAGGAGGGTTTGGACGGTGAAGAGTGAGGAAAGGACCACGGGGAGTCGGTTCGATGATTACATGCGTGTGAGCCTATAGTTTGTGTGATGTGAAATAAAATGCATTTAGTTTGTCACATATTTTATAGTTACAGAGCTTGCTGCAACCTGATTGGTCCATTCCCATGTCAATGATTTTTCAGTGTTGACGAGAACGCAGAAATCTATAGATATTGCAGTTATTTGTGACATATTTTGACTTGTTTCGAGTCAACATCGAAATAGTATTGACCAGTTCGGAAAAATTCTGACCTGAAGGTCAAAAGTACTTCAGTGGTTAATACACTTCATGTTGCCTCCAAAATAAGTCAGTATCTGCTGATTGTTAATATTTTATCTATGGTCGATATTCAGGTTTGTGTAATCCATTTTAGTGTCATGCGAAGGTGTAATTGACAGGTTTTAATTGACAGGTTAAATGTTTATTTTAACTTGCGATGAACAAGAATGGATAGCAATTGAAATTGTACGAGTTTTAATCAAAGCAATTTTTAAAAATATGTACTATATCTAAAACTTTGCATTAAAATCAAATTCATTTACGTTACCGAATGACATTTAAACTTCAAAGTGTACATTTACACGTGAATTACGTGGAATGTCAAAGTTTAATTGTTTATTTTTTATTTTATTTTTTTTTATTATTATTATTATTATTATTTTTTTTTGGCCTTGTTTAATTTTTATGACGCATTGGAATATTGGCGTGATGTCTACACGCGTCCCACTGATCATGTGACCGGATGTCACGTGACGTCACCAAGGCGCTGCGGGCAGTGCACAGATTTACCACATCGCTACTGAACAGTATTGTCAATAATATAACGTGATGCAAATCTGTAAGGAAGATTTAATTTGAGGTGGTTTTAAGCATATTTTTTCAAAACAATTTGGCTGTGAAGTTTTGTCTCTTGGACTGTTCTGTGGGTCTTTGAACGAGTTCAGTTTGGCTGGAAACCCTCGGAAGGAGTTCACCATTTCCGCCATGTACTGACTTTTACATTACGCTTCTACGTTTTACAATTTTCCGGAGTGTTCCCTCGAGGCCGGTGAAGCGGAAACATGAGCACAGTAGAACGTCTTTATAACGACATCGATTATAACGACATGAATTATAACATCGGTTATAACGACATCGGTTATAACAACATGGGTTATAACAACATGGAGTATAACGACATATCTTTGCAGTCCCATTTGAGCTAAAATATCGGTTATAGCAACATATCAGATATAACAACATAATTTTTCGGTCGTAGTCATGTCGTTATAGCGACGGTTCACTGTATTTCTTTCAATGGGATGTTATACATGTTCAGCTTGTAACTAACAGTGTAGAGTTCAGAAGCACAATTGTAGAAAAGTAACACCAGAGATATTTTTTGACTTGTGTAATACTTTCAGCAATGTACATGATTTTTGCAAACAACAATAAAACAAAATGTCAAAATGATATCTGTTTTTCTTTATTTATGTAGAAAAAATGGCCATGGCGTCGGCCGACTCTTTCTTTTTTAAAGTTTTGAATCAGAAGCATTTCTAGAGACATGCAAAACTGAAAAACATAAAATACTCGAAAATGATTTTTTATTTCCAATGAACTTATTTCAGGATAATTACTTGTTGTGAAAGAAATTCATATGACAAGGGCTGTGAAATTACTTATTCACAAAAAGACTAAAATAATAATTATTTTCTTCTTTTTTTTTAATACACCCGGCAAAGCCAACAACATCTCATTTTTTAACAATTCTAGAAATTTACAAATCAGGTGCTCAAAAAAAATTGTTGAAAATTAGAAAATTACCCAAAAGAAGTAAAATAACGCAATTCCATTATATGGCATCTGACTTCCAATTTTATGCAAATTATGCACTTTTGCACTTTATACATCGATATGGCTGGGTTTGGGCGGGAAGCGGCCGCGAGGACCTGGAGACTCTACCTCTTTACACATCTACATGGGTGGGTGGCGGGGTGAACGCGAGGACCTGGAGACTGCCTCTTTACACATCTACACGGGTGGGCGGCGGGGTGGCCGCGAGGACCTGGAGACTCTATCTCAGTACACATCTACATCGGTGGGCGGGGGCGTGAGGTTCTGCAGACTCTGATCTCCATCAAGGTTGCATACTTTCTTTCTGTGTTTTTTGCAGTTCAGAATTTTGTTTCCCAGTCAAATGGATATTGGTTAATTCGGTAACACGTATCCAGAGGCATGGCATGGAATGCAACCGAGATCCAGATAGACGGAATGTTATTGGAGTTCCGCTGGGATAAACTAACACTCAGCCATGGCAACGACTGGAGCCAAACCTGCTGTTACGTCAGGTCCTAGAACACTTACCAGCACATCTTTAGTGGAATATCAAACAACAGAGGAGAAAAATCAAAGGACTAGGGAGAGAAATCAACAAGAATATCCGCGGACATTGCAACCAGCCGAGATCTAGTGAATGAAGTATCAAGAGTCTCATAGGATCGCCAAAAAGTGGTAGTAGCATTTAAAAAAAACAGTTACTGAAAATTTTTCAAAGGGCAGCATTTGCTAATCTCTGGCTTATCTCAGAAGATTAAATTTCACGTCGGACTACGCCTAAAATATGAAAGCAATATTACTAAAATTACTTACATCAGAACTATTTTGAAAACAAGATTTGTGGGAGAAGATGCGTTTTAAAAAAAGGCTACTTACTATTTTTAGTCAATTTTTGGCGGATCGTCCGAAAAATGACTTTTCAAGAGGACCGCCTATTGAACATTTTATGAAAAATTTGACGACAATCTCATCAAAATCGTGGAATAAAGACTTTCAAAGTTGGCCAAAGAAAAATCCAGAGCCCCCAAGAGACGGCAGGCCAGTGAACAGTTGTGCAACATTTGAGGGGACTCCGATCAAAAGTTTGGAAGAAAACAAGTGTGTCCAAGGACAAAGTCCCAGCTTATGTAAAGCAATAATTCCAGCGTGCATGAGCAAGCTAATTTCCCTGAAAAATTGGGCTTCAAAAGAAGTCGGCAAAGAGGTGGCTACATAATTTAACAACGGACCCGAACATAGACCGATAAATACATACAAAGATTTGTTTCCGAGAAAAATGGGAAACAGATCTTGTGTATCTCTGGCAGACTGGATAGACTACTAGAGATACATACCTTCGAACAACTTATCGAAATTGTATCCACACACGTGTACTGTTGGTCGGACATAAACAATTATTTCAACAATGCGCATGTTTGTTTAACTTGTGTTGATGCGTGGTTCCCATTTCGGACCAGTACGCAGATTTACTTAATTTGCGTTGATGTTGGGTTCTTATTTTGGACCAGTGCGCATGTTTGTTAATTTGCGTTAATGCGCGGCTGGTGTTTTGGACCAGTGCGCATGTCTATTTAACTTGCGTTGATGTGGGGTGCTTATTTTTGACCAGTGCCTAAGTTTATTTAACTTGCGTTGATGCACGGTTGACATTTCGGGTGACTGCGCATGTTAATTTAACTTTTGTCGATCCGTAGTTCACATTTCGGACCACTGCGCAAGTTTATTTAACTTGCGTTGATGCGCGGTTATTATTTCGGACCACTACGCATGTTTATTTAACTTGCGTTGATAAGCGGTTCGCATTTCGGACCACTGCGCAAGTTTATTTAACTTGCGTTGATGCGCGGTTATTATTTCGAACTTGTGCGCATGTTTATTTAACTTGCTTCGATGCGCGGCTCGCATTTCGGACCAGTGTGCATGTTTATTCAACTTGTGTTGATGAGTGATTCGCATTTCGGACCAGTGCGCATGTTTGCTTAACTTGCGTTGATGCGCGGTGCTTATTTTGGGCAAGGGCGCATGTGTATTTAACTTGTGTTGATGAGCGTTTCGCATTTCAGCCCAATGCGCATGTCTATTCAACTGGCGTCGATGTGTGTTTTTTTACCAGTGCACATGTTTTTTTTTTAACTTGCGTTGATGCACAGTACTTATTTTGGACCAGTGCGTATGTTTATTTCGAAAATTCACCTTAAAATGAAATATTCCCAAATTGAGTCAAAAAGCATAAGCCGTATACCCAACCGACCTAAGGTTGCCTCAAACCAAAAATAAATCGGATGAAAACTACTGTAGGGGGGAAACATATTTTGATTTTTTTTTCAAAAATTTCCCCAAAAATACAAAAATCGCCCGATCTACTAAAAAAGCATGGAGTAGCATTTTAAAGAAAAAGTTTAACATACGCACATACATTCAAGCCCCCTATAGTGATGCGACTAACCCAGTCCGACAAAGTCGGCTGGGTTAAAAAAGGACCATCAGATTTACACATACAACAGTCAAGTCGTGACCTTGAACGGCTTCAAGAGGTCCCCGAAACTTTTCAGTCCGAGTGGTCATTCATGTGAACAGTTCCAACGAGCAGTCACAATGAGCTTCATCCAAATTCGTTCACAACTCGCGAGGAAAACTGTGTTCATAAGGCCTACCCTTACAAAAGTGTCGGAGGTAAATATTCAAGTCCATCTGTAACCTTGCATAATGCCTCAAGGTCACCAAAAGTAGGATTAAAATCTGTTTGAGAGCTTTGCTGGAATCCTATTTACAAAACCCACCTCTCCACATGGACACTCACTATTACCACAATTTTCGCTTCTCTTGCATAATTAAATCTCTGCAATTATTGCTGATATTTTTTTCTGTTTTATTATTATTATATATCTTAAAGAAATGGATACATATCGCTAATAGTATTATTTTTCTTCTCATAATATATCTCAAAGCAAATGATATATATGTATGTATTAACCTATTACACATAACGAATCAAGTCAAGTGGCAGTGCGAACGAACTGAATTTAACATTAATACTTTAAGTCACACCGTGGCTGTGAATGAGCTCTCACGGTCACCAAATTCATAGGCCTATATACACACGCACACTGATATATATTTGAAATTTCATAACATAAATATATTACATATAACCAATCAAGTCAAGTGGCTATGTGCACAAAAACTGAATTGAACATTAATATTTTAAGTCAAGCCGTGAACCTAAATGACATTGAAGGTCACCAAATTCACAAGCACAGCTATATATATATGTATATATATATATATATATATATATATATATATATATATATATATATATATATATATATATATATATCATATTATATTGTATTATATAAGTACACATTTCTCTCATTATACATGCCTAACATGCGAATAGTCTTTTCCATCGACTTGGGCGCGGCCCTCTTCATTGCTTTGAGGTATCTTTACTGCGTTCTTCAGGCAGTTATGTATCACGTGACTGTTTTAAGCCAATAGCTTCCCCTGACAATCTAATCTGTATATATCCGCGAAAAATGCTGAAAAATTTGGCTACCACAGCACCAAAATTGGGCGAACAGCCAAACAATGACAGAATTGGACTCAGGTACACTGGAGACACCAGTGTTCAAAATTTCAAAGAAAATACAAAAATTTTGCAAAAAATTGATTTTTGGCGAAAATAAAAACTCGGATCTGACAATTTTTTTCAGCCCCGTCCCAAACTACGTTCACTTAAAATTTCGAGCAAATTAACATAATTTGCAGGTTATTTTCGCCAAGGACGTGATCAGTTCGCCAAATTGGCGAAATATGGCGAACTGCAAAATAAAATAAAGTACATTTATCCCTTGAGTGGACCATATTTCCACAAAATTTTACTGTGAATCAATGAAAACTGTAGTCAACAAAAACAAAATTTTACAGGCGGATAGACAGACAGAGGCCCCACACGAAGGGTATAGCACATGTGGCCAAAGGAAAATTAGGAAGACGAAGCATTTTGAAACTTAGTTAACAAAGCATCTGGCCAATTTTTGGCGAACCTAGAAAAGAATTTTCAAGAGAGAACTACCTATGAAAAATGTATGGAAACTTTTAAGGCAATCCGATCAAAGTATGGAAATTTTTAAGGCAATCCGATCAAAGTATGGAAATTTTTAAGGCAATCGGATCAAAGCTGAGGAAGAACATTTGCAAAGTGCTAATATAAAATACAATATGCTCCCATTTAGTCAATTTTTGGTGAATCGCAAAACAAAGAAGTAATTTTTCAGCATTTCCTGATGAACATTTATGCCAGAGTTTAAGATATTCCAAATATAACTGAAGTAGAAGAAGCATTTTGATGGGACAGCCCAGTAAATTTTTACGCAAAATTGGAAGGCAATCCAATCAAACCTGTGGAAGAAGCATTCTGAAAACTTGCACCCAAAAATTCATCTAAAACGACTAGGAGAAACATGAACGGACCAGGTGAGTGATTGACTTCCAGTATCCATCTGTCAATCTGTGTCAGTTTTGTGTTTAGTGAGTGATTGACATCCAGTATCCACCTGTCAATCCGTGTCAGTTCTGTGTTTACTTGTACAGCATCGTGCCCGCATCTCTTGTAATTCCGGCCAGCGATTGAGGAAATCTACCACCCACTTTTTAGACACCATTCTGTCGCCATTTTCTCTTTTGCCAACACGAACAGAAAACTCAGTGGCAATTGTTTGAAAATCGGCGAGGGTGAACCCTTTAGACTCCTTGGCCACAAACACACGCCGCATGACTTCAACCAGCTGAGCCTCTTCGTTAGTTGTCAGTAAGTACTTTTTTAATTCCACTCCGAGTCGTTTTCTTTTGACGACATCTTTCAGTGTCTCATGGGGAACGCTGTAGGCCCTGGCTATTGCCTTCACGCATTGATCAGGGTTTGTTTCCACAGCCTCGCTCGCAGCTTCCAGTTGGGATCTGTCGTAAGTGTCATGAAGCCTCCTCTGCCCGTTAGGGTTGTTCTGTTGCCATTCCTACAAGCAGCCAGCGTAGTGCTTATTTGACTCAATTTACATCAAGGCTATTCCAGAAACTGCGCGGGGAAAAAGGGGGACCCTTTCTTGTAAAAACTGAGAGGTTCATATTTTCTATCCTGTGTGTGATTTCGCCAACAGAGCTTTTACTCTCGTAATTTCTCGTAACTTTACTCGCGCAAATTCTCGTAAAATACGCGTATTTGCACAACCAAATTTGAGACACGATTCGACTTTCAGTCAAGTCATTATCCTGTATCCAAAGGAAAAATGCCACCACCTTCATCATACCTCCGTCCAAACAGAGCATCTGGAACAGCCTTATTGTATTTTACTATCTTTTTACTATTGTACCTGAATGTAAAAGCGGTTTTAAAAAAACAGACTACAATATTTAAAACAAGAATGTCCAGGGACATTGTGATCAGTCGAGATCTAGTAAATCATCTGTCAATAAACTTGCATGGTCGCCAAAAAGTGGTTGTCATATTGTTAGATCGGCTGATGAAAATTCGTACAAATTTATAAAGGAATCCGGTCAAACTGTGGGAGAAGAAGCGTTTTGAAAACTGGCTACTAAATATTTTTAAATGCCCCCATTTGACCAATTTTTGGCGGATCGCCAGAAAAATAACTTTTCAAAAAAGGACTGCCTAATGAACATTTCTGAAAAATTTGAAGAAATCCGATCAAAATCGCGAAATAAGGGCTTTGCAGTGCTGCCTGCCGTAATTCACGTTAAAAACATATGAAAAGAGGCCAAAAAAAGTATCCAAGAGGCCCAAAAAAACGTGTAAAAACGCATATTAATATATGATATAAAAACATATATACAAGATGTTTATATACAAATATACAAGACACAGAAAAAGAATTAAATGCGTGTACAATCAATGGTGAAAGGTATTTGGTACTGTAATATTTCTAACGAGCGCTTAAACTGTTATATTTATAATTAATGGAACAGGTTTCAAAAAACTTCCAGCAAATGCCGTCTTCCCAGAAACTGTTGCATAGAAACACCCCAACTTTGTTCAGTAAATGTTCAAAAAGTCCCCCCCCCCCAAAAAAAAAAAAGTATAAAAACGTATGTAGCTCCCTCCCCCCCCCCAAAAAAAAAAAAAGTATAAATAACGTATGTTCTTGCAAAAAGACCACAAAAAAGGTATAATACATAATACATTTCAAGTTGGCCATAGAAAAAAAGCGCCCCCTCCGCCACCCCATTTGGCCAGTTTTGGTGCATCATCAGAAACATAACTTTGCAAGGAATGGCAGGCCAGTGACCATTTATGCAACATTTGAGGGAATTTGTAAGAAAACACGTGTGTCCAAGGACAATGTCCCAGCTTACGAAAAGCGAGGAGACCAATTCCAGCGTGCATCAGCAAGGGAATCTCCCTGAAAAATTTGGGCTTCAAAAGACGAGATGGCAAAGAGCTAGCTAAATACTTAATTTAGCATAGACCGATAATACATACAAAGATTTGTTTCCAAGAAACATGGGAAACAGATCTTGTGTATCTCTGGCAGACTGGTTAGTCTACGAGAGATACCTTTCAACTTATCGAAATTGTATCCACACACGCGTACTGGTAGGACACAAACAATTATTTCAACATTGCGCGTGTTTATTTAGCTTGCGTTGATGCGTGGTTTACATTCCGGACCACTGCGCATGCTTATTTAACTTGGGTTGATGCGCGGTTGGCATTTTGGACCAGTGCATATGTTTATTCAACTTCCGTTGATGAGCAGTTGGTATCTGGGATCAGTGCGCATGTTTGTTTAGCTTGCGTTGATGTGCGGTTTGCAATTCGGAACAGTGCACATGTTTATTTAACTTGCGTTGATGCGCGTTTGCTATTTTAGACCAGTGCGCATATTTATTTAACTACCATCGATGCCCGGTTCGCATTTCGGACCAGTGCGCATGTTTATTTCGCCTGCGTCGATGCACGGTTCGTATTTCGGAGCAGTGTCCAGGGCCCACACATTCCCCACAGGCCCCCCATCAGTTAAACACGGCCATCGATAGTCATTCAAGAGCAGGTGCATTTTCCTTGGACGACCCTGGCCCATTTACAATACCGATCTGTGTTTATTCCCATAGAAGCTACATACCAAGTTTCATTAAAATCCTTGCAGCAGTTTTTAAGTTATCGTGTTAACAAGCTGTTGATGACAGACCGACAGACTGACAGACCGACACACGGTCGATCGCATATATCCTCCCCCCCCCCCCCCCGTCGGGAATAAAAAATTCCCAAATCGAGTCAAAAAAGCATAAGCCGTATGCCCAACCCACGTAAGGTTGCCTCAAACCAAAAAATAAATGAAATCGGATAAAAACTGTAGGGGGGAATACATTTTGAACTTTTTTTCTTCAAAAAATACCCAAAATACAAAAAAATGGTCCAATCGACTGAAAAAGCAAAAGCCGTATGCATGACCCTTTAAGGATGCACCATACCAAAAATACCACATACAGGGGCCCCTCGTTAATTCGTACTCCTCGGGACCAAGTGAAAAAGTACGAATTAACCGAGGGTACCAATTAACCGGGGGTCAATTTTTCGAAAGGACAAAAACAACAATGAACCTTTAAGCCTTGCGCACTTTCGAGCAGGCTCAAATCGGCTGGTTTCAACACCATTGATTATTTTATCCTTATTCTTTATCCATGAAGCAAGTGTATTTTTAGGTACCCCGTACTCCATCATTATTTCAGTTCTGGTTTTTAAGCCACTCGTTATTTGCTTTAACACTTTGAACTTAAGGTTCATTGTGTAATCATTGTGTTTTCGTTTTTATGCCATTTTGCGAGTTGAAATGCTTGACCACTGTTCACAATTTATATACACGCTCTGGAGCACGAAGTCGAAGTGTCCACAGAAGACAAATGGCATCTTATTAAGCTGCTGCATAGTACGTGACAGACGATGCTCCGGATTAGTGGCCAGTGAAAACGTTGTGTACACTAAGACAGTCTGTATATTGAGTAGACCATGTCAATTATTACCCCTAAACCCCCATCATTACTGCCCCACAATGCGCATTATGCAACCCCTTCATCTCGCTATACATGATGCCTGAGTAACCTGTTGTTTTAACTGTGTGGCATGCCTAATCTGTATGGCTCTGCATTGATAAAAGACCGGAATAGAAAAAAATTGAGGGTAAATTTTGGGACGAATTAACCGATTCCTCGTTAATTCGTACTTTTACCTAGAAGTGAATGGGTCCCAAAATCGGGACCGACGGAATTGGTACGAATTAGCCGAGGGACCGAATTAACCGAGGACGAATTAACGAGGGTCCCCTGTATTCCCCACAGGCCCCTCATCAGTTAAACACGGCCATCAATAGTCAATCAAGAGCTAAAATTTTCTAAGTCCAGCTGGTGCATTTTCCTTGGACGAACCTGGCCCATTTACAATATCGATCTGTGTTTGTTCCCACAAAAGCTACATACCAAGTTTCATTAAAATCCTTGCAGCAGTTTTTAAGTTATCGTGTTAACAAGCTGTTGATGACAGACCGACAGACTGACAGACCGACACACGGTCGATCGCTTATATCCTCCCCCCCCCCCCGTGGGGAATAAAAAATTCCCAAATCGAGTCAAAAAAGCATAAGCCGTATGCCCAACCCACGTAAGGTAGCCTCATACCAAAAATAAATGAAATCGGATAAAAACTGTATGGGGAAATACATTTTGAACTTTTTTCTTCAAAAAACACCCAAAATACAAAAAGAAGGTCAGTCGACTAAAAAAGCAAAAGCCGTATGCATGACCCTTTAAGGATGCACCATACCAAAAATAAACGAAATTGGATAAAAACTGTACGGGGGGGATGCATTTTGAAGTTTTTTGTTCAAAATTCCTCCCCCCCCCCAAAAAAAAAAAAAAAAAAAAAAATTGTCCGATCGACTAAATAAGTATGCACGACCCCTTAGAGGTGCCTCATTCGAAAAATAAATGACATCGGAAAAAAATATAAAAGGAGATACATTTTAAACTTTTTTCTTCAAAAATTCCCCAAAAATTTAAAAATCACCCGATCGACTAAGAAGCACAAACTGTATGTACGACCCCCTAGGGATGCCTCATATCGAAAATCAATGACATCGGATCGAAATTATAGGAGATGCATTTCGAAACAAAAATTTTCTTAATAAATAACAAACTAGCGGACGCCGTCTGCATACCGATAGGTATACCAGAGCGTACGTGTAACATAAGCTGGCTAAAAATGGCTTTCCTTTTACCCACTTTTTGGCGGATCGCCATAAAAAGTATTTTTTCCTGAGGTCTGCACAGAGAGCGATCGTACGAAATCGGAAAGAAATTCTGGGAAAAGAAACAGTTTGAAAATTAGAAGACAGTAAATTAAGAATCCTCCCCCTTCCCCCCCCCCTCCCCCACTTTGGCAATTTTTGGCGAATAGCCAAAAAAAAAAAACAAAAAAAAACAAAAAAACAAAAAAACAAAAAAAAAAAAAATTAATATTTCAAGAGAGGCCTACCTAAACAACATTCGTACAAAAAACAAACATTTTGAAAATTGGCAACCATAAAATTATAAATGATCCAATTTTTGGCGGATCACCAAAAAAAAAGTAAGATTCAAGAGAGGCCTACCTAGAGAACAATCGTGCAAAACTGAAAACGAATTCAATCAAAGTTGTGAGAAAAGAAGCATTTTGAAAAATTGGCGCCAAAAAAAAAAAAAAAAATTTAAATTAAGAACAAAAATTTAAAGAAAATCTGATCAAAATAGTTCGAGAAGAAGCATTCTGAAAATTGGCAACAAAATGCCCCCCCCCCCTCCCTTCAGCGAATTTTTGGCGGATCACCAAAAAAAAAAAAATCAAGAGAGGCCTACCTACAGAACGACTGTACAAAATTGGAAAGGAATTCGATCAAAATTGTGGGAGAAGAACCATTTTGAAAATTAGACACCAAAAATTAAATATAGCCATTTAGCCAATTTTTGGTGGATCGCAAAGAAAAAAGAAATTATTCAAAAGAGGCCTATCTAGAGAATATTCGTACAAAATTTAAGGAAAAGCTGATCAAAATTGTGGGAGAACAAGCATTCTGAAAACTGGCAACCGAAAAATGTTAAATGCCAATTCGGCCGATTTTTGACGGATCGTCGAAAAAAAAAATTTCAAGACAGACCTACCTATTTCAAGACAGACCTACCTCGTAAAAAATTTGAAAGGAGTCCGATCAAAACTGAGGGGGAAGAAGCATTTTAAAGAAAAGTTTACACACGTACATACGGACGACGGAAGTAACTCTACTCATGTGATAACACCAGCCCGACGTAGTCGGTTGTGTAATAAACGAATGTCCCTGACATCACAGCCAGCCGACGTGACATCACAGCCAGCCAACGTAGCATCACAGCCATTCGACGTGACATTGCAGCCAGCCGACATGACATCACATCCAGCATACGTGACATCGCAGCCAGCCGACGTGACATCACAATCAGCCCACGTCATATCAAAGCCAGCTGACGTGACATCACAGCCAGCCGACGTGACATCACAGCGAGCTGACGTGACATCGCAACTAGCCGAAGTGACATCGCAGCCAGCCGACGAGACACTGCAGCCAGCCGACGTGACATCCCAGCCTGCCGACGAGACATTGCAGCCAGCCGACGAGATACTGCAGCCAGCCGACGTGTCATTGAAACAAGCCGACGTGACATCACAACCGGCCGACGTGACACCGCAACCAGCCGACGTGACATCGCAACCAGGCAACAAAAACGCACGAGACTTGTGGTTGCCAGCCAGCAAGACAAAGAAAGACCACAGAGTCAAATCCTCAGCCATCAAGTGGTGGGCTCAAATTAAAAAAAAAAAAATTTGATTTCCATAAAATAATGGCACTCACAATTACGACAAACTATACGATAGATTTTATTTATTTATTTATTTTTTTTAATTTTAAATGTAATACCTGCTTAACCAAGGAAAGTTTTATAAAAAGTCTTTGTAATATTCACAGTAAAACCAGCAAAGTATACTTTATAACACATCTATATTAAAAAATAATCAAGTGTTTCATTTTACTTTGAACTCACAGTTTACACTTAAAAATATTCTTCTGTATTTACATTGAGATTTTATAAATGTGGTAGATCTTGCCATATTACCCCGTGGTGTATGTTACCCTATGATAAAATATTACTCCTGTGTAACATATTACCCTGCAGTATTATCCCGTGATAATGTATTACTAAGTGGTAACATTTTACCCTGTGGTAACATATCAACTCGCGATGCCATATTACTGCGTGGTAACATATGGCTGTATGTTAACATATTACCATGGGGTAACCTATTATCCCATGATAACATATTACTCCCCGGGAACATATTTCCCTGTGGTAACATATTGGTCTGTGGTAACATGTTACCCTGTGCTAACATTAATACATTATCTCACAACCGCTGACTACACTGAAAGCCTCTGTGTGGCTCCATATGGTTACCATCAATCACAAAGTTACACCGTATAACTGCATCATTTACCACAGCAAACAGTTTGCTCTGAATGCAGGAGTCCAATCGGAGCGGGCCAAGCTACAGTGAACTTTTTCCCCTTACGTGAATTGCTGGTCATTACATATACATTCTAAAAGCTTATTCCACAATAACTTTCAAATCAAACGGCTCGTGTTCGTGTTCAAACTGTTCGTAAACAACAGGAAAGCGCCACGTCAAGCTGTTCCGCCACATCAAGTAGTTCCGCCCGGGTGGTGTTATCTGGCTTTTTACTTCACAATCTATAAACCAACCAGTCTGGATCTAAACTTTATTTCTCGATCTCACGCGCTCCTACACTAAAATCATTGAAGAGCTTTGTGAGCTTTTTATACCATAGACACAAAAGTACACACACGACGTATCGCCGTCAGGTGTGTGTATTGTTCAGCGCTCTGGAGGAACAAACATTCACAATATCGCTCACTTCCGGCCACCGTTTTAAGAACAGTCTGTACCACGAATGAGATAACTTGTAATCTTTTGGTATTTTGGAAATCGACACGCCGTACTGGCATGCCAGGTCTGTGACGTCATTGCGAGTCACGGATAACCCAGTGCTGTACAGAACTTGAATACTCTCCACAATTTTTGTTTCGTCCACTTCCGTAAAGATTCGGTTATCTTGCCAAGAGCTCTCGTTCTTTTTGAGTCGATCCCTGAGAGTTCTGCGCGGCACTTGGAAGTGTCTTGCCGCTTTCGCTACGGGCCAATGATCATCGACCACGGCGTTGTACGCAAGCGTCAAGTTTTCACTCCCATACATCCACCGGCGTTGGATTTCACGCGAATTCTTACCATGAATCTGAAAGCAGCCGAAAAAAGTCGTCCCTTAAGGGCTACCCATGACACGCCCAAGTCCACCCCCACCTCCCCCCCTTCCCTCCCCCCCACCCCCGGCGTAACAGTCTGACCGCATTCAGTGCCTACATTAGGGTATATACAGCGCCTGCCTAACACTCGTCCGCCACTTGCCCTCAGTGTAACTAATAAAAACAGGTATGATTCGTTAATACTAAACACTCTAAAGCCCTCATGCGCTTTTTGGCACCCTCCCCTCCCCCTCCCCCCCCCCCCCGCCCCGGGTGGGGAATGCTCATCTTAATAAAACACCAGTTTTTTTTTGTTTTTGTTTTTTTTGTCTTTTTTTTTTGTCAATCTGAGCACCTTTATTCACAGGGAAAGATATGTTCCGTAACTCACTCCAAACAAGACGCTTCTCAACAACCATCTGTCCATACTACAGACAACCTGTGTGATGAAGCACCGACCCTCATTCACACCAACCATCTGTCCATGCCACAGTCAACCTGTGTGATGAAGCACCGACCCTCATCCACACCAACCATCTGTCCATGCTACAGACAATGTGATGAAGCACCGACCCTCCTCGACAACAACCATCTGCCCATGCTACAGACAACCTGTGTGATGAAGCACCGACCCTCATCCACACCAACCATCTGTCCATGCCACAGACAACCTGTGTGATGAAGCACCGACCCTCATCCACACCAACCATCTGTCCATGCCACAGACAACCTGTGTGATGAAGCACCGACCCTCATCCACACCAACCATCTGTCCATGCTACAGACAATGTGATGAAGCACCGACCCTCCTCGACAACAACCATCTGCCCATGCTACAGACAACCTGTGTGATGAAGCACCGCACCTCATCGACAACAACCATTTGTCCATGCTACAGACACTGTGATGCAGCACCGACCCTCATCCACAACAACCATCTGTCCATGCTACAGACAATGTGATGAAGCACCGACCCTCCTCGACAACAACCATCTGCCCATGCTACAGACAACCTGTGTGATGAAGCACCGCACCTCATCGACAACAACCATTTGTCCATGCTACAGACAATGTGATGCAGCACCGACCCTCCTCGACAACAACCATCTGTCCATGCTACAGACAACCTGTGTGATGAAGCACCGCACCTCATCGACAACAACCATCTGTCCATGCTACAGACAATGTGATGAAGCACCGACCCTCCTCGACAACAACCATCTGCCCATGCTACAGACAACCTGTGTGATGAAGCACCGCACCTCATCGACAACAACCATTTGTCCATGCTACAGACAATGTGATGAAGCACCGCACCTCATCCACAACAACCATCTGTCCATGCTACAGACAATGTGATGAAGCACCGACCCTCCTCGACAACAACCATCTGCCCATGCTACAGACAACCTGTGTGATGAAGCACCGCACCTCATCGACAACAACCATCTGTCCATGCTACAGACAATGTGATGCAGCACCGACCCTCATCCACAACAACCATCTGTCCAGATAACCTGTGTGATGGAGGACTTCATGAAACCCCTGGGAAATTCGTGTAACCACTTGGGAATTCAAGTAACCGCTAGGGGATTCGCCCGATCAATAGGGAATTCGTGCCGTGACTACAAAACCTAAATTTAATAATTTAACCTTTGGCAGAAATGCAAGTGTAACAAAAGAAAAAAAATCAAATTAAAAACTAATTTTTAATTAGTGGAATTTCAAGACCACATTTCGCCTATATACAACCACTTTCTGTTTACTTTTTCGGCCTTGTTGAGCTTTTCCTTATCAATTTTCCAAACGCCAATCACGACGACAAACCTTCAACCAAAACACCCTATAAATGTGCCGTATGTCACTTTCGGTTTGTTATATCTTCGCTCAGGCTTACCCGCTGCAAAGACACTCCTATCATTCCGTACGCAAGCGATCATGTCGTCAAAGAAACAGAGGCCGGATGATAAGCTGATCACGTGTCCACGCTAACACAATAGCAAAATGACTGTACCAATGCAGTCAAGACTTGCAGTTAGTCACAACGGGTGTAGGAAAAAATGGTAACGTAAAAAAATGGCCACGGAAAAAATGGTCACGGAAATAACGGTAAAGTGCTGAAAACGGAAAAAATGGTAACAATAAAAAAGGCATTGAAATTCAAAGCTTTATTGAACATATAAAGCTAACAAGATAACGAAGCAAACTGAATCACACTCCATCATCATTAAACAGTTCAACGGTTGGAGTTAGGCTTCCAACGAATATTGTAGCCTACTCCTCGAAGAAAGTCTTCCACTGTCTTGGTGCCTTCCTGTCGCTCCACACAAATTCTGTACAGCCTGTCTTGCAGTTGCGAGTAAGCGCGCTTTACACTCTTGCGCGGTGGGTTCACCACGGGCATTGGAAAGTAATGTGGCGCTGACTTGGGCCCCATCCCCCTTCAACCAGTTGATGAGTTTCCAAATCGAAGGGTGCATGGTCCCAACCAGATGTTCGATCCGGTGATTCCTCGCCGAGATTATTTGTCCGTTGTTCTCCATGCAGTGTAACTTGATGGACGTTCCACATTTCTGGCTTGAACAGCGGCAGGGTTCGGCGGAACAGGAACGCCTCCTCACCGCCATCGGGCAGGCGCTGGACTCTTCGGTACATCCCGGTACAGTAGGTGGCGTCGAAGTAATCGATGAGCTCTGACACACCCTCCGGCTGGTACACATGTAACCATCAAGGCAAAGCTTTTGTCCTCCTTTGTTGTTAGTGATGATTTCCATCGTTTATGAGATAATTTCTAATTTCGCTTGGCTCTTATAATATTCTGGTGACACCTGAGTAGTCTAGGGATTAACTACACGAGGTATTAAGGCGCTGCTACTCCTGTAGCAGAGTACACAAAGGGATTATATTAACTCCGCAAAGCCTGGCATCTTGTGGCATTTCACACACTGAGTGGACTTTCTTTGATGTTGAGTAAGCATGCAGGTTAGTTTCTTTGATAAAAATTACGCCTGAAATATAGTTACTATATGATTAGATGATTTACCATTTTTTAGCACTTTACCTTTTTTCCGTTTACCGTTATTTCCGTTACCATTTTTTCCGTACTCCGTCACAACCACCTTCAGGCAAGATTCGATGGTCGTTATGCTTGCAAGAGGTCTCTACGTTTCTGTTGGCTGACTTTTTTTAAAATGAAAGGAATGTATGTAGTCAAGATGTGAATGATTTCATCTGAAATGTCACTTGAAATGTTAAAAAAAAATAATAATAATTTTTTTAAATATGTAAAAAATTTCAAATTTCATATTTAAAAAATTTCAAATTTCATGACATTTCTAGAAATTTCGAAATTTTTACCCACCCTGTTAAATTAACAAAATTATTACTTTTCTTAAACGAGAGGTTTTAATGTCATTACTGACATTGTTTATTTAACCACACTGTTTATTTAACCACACTGTTTAAATCGCGATTTAAATCACTATAAAAAAGTAAAAAAAGTCACGGTTTTGACTTTTTTGTTCAACAGTAATATTTGTCAATAAAATGCTAGTACAAGCCCCTTGAGTGTACAGTGAAGATGCACTGTTAGGTTATTAACGACTTAAGCTTCTAATGCGACGCAGACACCCACACCCCCCACACCTTATGTGCCTAATGTACACACTGAGTGAACGGTGTTAGTCCATTGTGGTGCCCGTACTAATTTCCAAACAGTTGCTTGCTGATAGCAAGACGGCTTAATAAATAATAGCGCCAAGACTATTGTCTTATACAAATAAGCCCGGTCAATATAAGTACTCACGTTGTGAGTTACTACCATCGCTGATTTTAAAGTCAAAGAGTAATTAACCAGCAAATTTGTGGTGCACTAAATCTGAGATATTTCGACAGAGATGCCACAAAAAGTAGAAACGTAAAAGCTATTAGCAATGTTCAGTTATTCGATGTGATGTTGCTGAGAACTGCAGTGGTATTAGACTAATAAATAGTGAAAAATCAGGTCTGTATGTTTTCAAATGTTGTGTGACTTTTTTGGTGATTTAAATCGGAAAAGTCAATTTAAATAAAAAAAGTCAAAAATCATCTACCAGCCCTGCTGTTTATTTAACCACAACGTTTATTTAACCACAACGTTTATTTAACCACACTGCTTTTCAGCGAATTCCCTTTTATTGTATACTGAAGCATCAAACAGTCCATGAGATAATTAAGGAACCAATGAATATCTTACAAAGCATCTGAGCCACGCTCCAGCACCACATAACATTGTCTCCAACCCCTCTCCCACCCCTTCTCCCACCCCCTCCTGTGATCCCCATACGCTAATTAAATGCAAAATATTTACACGCAAATTCCATGTCGTCTTTACGTATTTCTTTAAAAAAATATATCACGAGTCAACATAAGCTTTCAGAAAGCCCTGTCCACAGTTTACAAATATGTTGTTATCGTGACTAAACCCCACTTCATCGCTTGTTTTAATTTTATCACATTAAATGCACAAAATAGGATCTCGTCTTGATACATTTCTTGTGGAAATTTCAACACAAGCTGGTCCACACTTTAATGCCAACACGGGATGATCTACATTTTATGTCAACACAATGTGGTTCACATTTTTATGTCAACAAAAGCTGGTCCACACTTTTATGTCAACACAAGCTGCTCCACACTTTTGTGTCAACACATGTTGGTCTACCCTTTTATGTCAACACAATCTGGTCTACCCTTTTATGTCAACACAATCTGGTCTACACTTTTATGTCAACACAAGCTGGTCCATGTTTTTATGTCAACACAAGGTGGTCCACACTTTTATGCCAACACAAGCTGGTCCACCTTTTTATGTCAACACAAGGTGGAGCTCATTTTTATGATTATGTATCACTTGATTCAGCTTTTAATCTCATCACTTGTTTCATTTTTATCATTAGTTTCACTTTCCCTGCCCGTCTTTCTTTCCTCACACGTTTTATCCTCATCACACGTTTTAGTGTCATCACACGTTTTAGTGTCATCACACGTTTTATCCTCATCACACGTTTTAGTGTCATCACACGTTTTATCCTCATCACACGTTTTATTGTCATCACACAGCTCGGGATGATGGCGTTTCTGGTGTCGCTTGAGGTGAGCCCTATGATAGAAGGCTTTGTCACACGAGTCCACCTCACACCTGAACTTCTTGTCCGCTGAATGACGTGGTCGATACCGGCTCGACACGAGTAACGTTTCCAGGTAGCCCGGGTCCACGCCCAATGGGCAGGACTGGCCGTAGGTCCAGTAGTCGAAGCCACCTGCGTTGTTGTGCCGGGTCTATGGTGACAAAAAAGAGCACACGACTGAAGGGTTATTATGGAAGCAACAAAATGACAGAATGATAACGAGACCCCCCCCCCTTCCCCCCACCTCCTACAAGAATTCCCCCCGACAATGAAGAGACTGTGACGTAACCTCGAGACGTTATCTTACTATTATTGAAACGGGGAGAAAAAGGAACCAGCCATGAACTCGGAAATCAAACATAAACATAAAATGGCCCAATATTACGAATGTCTGCGAGGATTCTGTCCGAAAAGGAAATCTAAAGTGGATCGGGCTACACTTTCACTACAAAATCCTCTTTCTATTCAAAGTAAGTATAACAGCAGCCTTTAAACTTTGAGGGAAAAAAAATAAAGACTGCTTACTTTTTGTTCTTTCCTTCAACTCTCCCTTGAAAATCTTCCCCCAAACAGCTGCTTGAAAAAAAATATCTGAGTCCCTCAGGATCCAAATATTGAAAGACCTCCTGTGGCTGACCACACCTTACTTCTCTCTAAGCGATGTGGGTTATATATTTTTTTTATTTTTTGACCTTTGACCTAAACAACGTACCGTCATAGCCAACCAGGAGTTCTATTTTTAAAAGAACGCATGCCGGTCAGCCACGATTTGTAATTAGCATTCCTGCTACAGCGATTGGGACAAAGCGCGGAACCACAGGTGCACATTACTTTTTCAGTTCTTTTGGAAATGTCTTGATTTTGACTTTTAAAATGAAACTTAAAAAAAAAATAAACAACTTACGTATTTTAAACAAGCGTAGCACTCATTGGTTAAAACAAAACTTAATTATGGAACTTGATCAGTAAACACAACTTGATTAAAATTTCAAACTTTCATTCTGCAATTCATCTATCTTCAAAAGAACAACTGCAGACCATAACAAAGATGTTGCTCGGCCCGCAACGTCCTTGTAAAGAGGTTTCAGGGTTCGCGTTGGCGGGGTTTTTGTCCACTTTTTGGGCATTTTTTACGAAATGACTCACTTTTTCGGAACCCACCCAGTTTTTCTCGACCCAACTGAGTCACACTTTCCCTTTTTGACTCACTTTCCTGAGAACCCAGGGCGAACCCAGCGGTTTGTTTGCGTGTACCCTTTAGTTAATGGAAAGATATCAAGATGTACTTTTCAACTAGTTAAAACATTTCAAAATTAGTTTCTTGGAATAAACCTTTTGGTGTGTTTCTTTTCACTATATGTAGATTCTATCATAAAGGAATGTAAATTCTATCAAAAATTGAAAAGATTCATATATGCAACTGAGTGAGCCTTATTTTTCCATACTGTGAACACCCTGCGTTAACATTCCGAGTCAAAATTACGAAGTGAAAATGCTTACAAGGCCTGAAAAAAACCTACTGTGTGGTTCGGCTGTGTATGAGACGTTGCCATGTCATCACCTGGCGATGCTGCTATGACGCTAACTGGGACCTTCTCGCCATCTTCTTTCACGACCGTCGTTTGCCACAGGGCCAGCTTGTCACCCTGTACAGTCTCTACAGTGTCTACTTCGCGGTGCGGATTGGTTTGACGTATCACCGTCGCGTCCATTTCCGCCTGGCGCTGTATAAATGTCGTATCAAAGCTGTCCAGTGAATAGTCACTAACAGTTCCACCATCGTCACTAGCCGCTCGGTGTTCGGTATTATCGACTTCCGGTTCAGACTTCACCACCACTTCCTCTAAAGGTTTGCTGTGGTCACTTTCGCATGACGCGGCATGTGCGGAACGGCATAATTTGGCGCTTTTCAAAGATTGACCTTCGTGTGATAGAGCGTTATTGTTTTTTGCACTTCCTTTATTTTTCTTGACAGGGGTCATTTCACCAGCTAATTTCTCGTCTTTTGACGGTCGCCTTTTTCTTGTCCTCCCTTTCGGTGAATCCGTGACAGTTGGAACTACAGCTTCATTCTGCGCCGTTTTATTTACAACACCAGACTCATCCCCAAAATTTTCATTGAAATGCACAACAAAAACGTCTCTATCGTCTAGTGTTATGCCAAGCAGACCTTGTACTTTAAGCTCCTTGGCATACATTAGGCCATTCTTACACAGCAACGAGACGGTATCCAGCAGCAGAGTACGCACGCGTTCTTGGTCTGCCTTAAGCTTCATTTTTTTGTTCTTCTGAAAGATTCAATCATAAAAGTTGATAAGTCCACGTCATGTTAGAGCTATGAATTTCGGTTGTTTCACAAAGTGACAAAAATTAACACATTTTATTTGGTTTGTGGTTCTTGTTCTGGCCCCTACACCTGACGTCATGAGCGTAATGGATAAATGCTACCTACTTCAGTAGGTTTCATCTTTGGGTCCAGCACGACATACATGTAACCATTGGGGAATAATACATTTTGACCGCGATCACTACAACAAGTGCACCCATAAATATCGTTCTTTTTATAGGAATTGACCATCCTGGCATTACTTAGGGTCTTGACCCTGGTCATCAGCCACCTGCAGATGTCAGTTGTCGGAAAATCACTTATTTGAAACTGGGTCACGGTAAAAATAACATCTATCCATTATGATAGGTCATCTATATACCAAACACCACATGAACCCGATTATCAGCATCCAAAGATCTGGGGCTAAAAGCCCCGGTTGGGGGTCAAATAAGCTTAAGCATTGACTTGAACACAGTTCAAAATTAGCCCTTTATTTATCATTCAAAAATAAATTTTATTTCACATAAAGAGCAATCAAACGCTTCTAAGTGGCTAAAAAATACATAAATAACAAAACTGTACTTCAAACTTAAAAGAGTTCACGGACACAACGGATTTGGGAATTTCATGACGGCTTTGATGACGGCGTGCGTATTTTTAATGAACAAGTGATCTAGAAAAGTGCGTTTAACTCCAGTGTCTATTTTGACGATAATTTTGGTATATTAGCTGCGATTGTGCTTTGGCTTAACAGGAGCTACATCCCGGAAATCAGATTTATCCCGGAAAGGGCAATATTTCTTTATATCCCTGCAAGTCGTTTGGAATGGTGCAAGAAGCTCCGTGCGTGTTGCATGAAACAGTTACAAACACACTGCAATTGATATTTCGGACGCAATATGCCAGTATACGGTTTTGAGTGTGCATGCTCAATAGAGGAAACTCGCAGGACTCTAGTAAAAAGAACAGGAAGAAAAAAATGAAAAAAAAAAAAAAAACAAAACTAAAAATATGGCCGTTCAAACTGAAACATGTTTGGAAACAGGGAATGTTTCAACTCCAAGTTTGTTGGGAAGAGTGGTGAGAAAAACACATAAAAATCTCATTTTCCTTGCATACAAGAAGAGAAACATGAAATTGAGCAGCAAATCGTGATAGGCAAAACTGAAAATGTGTTCATTTAATGTGAAAACAGTGTTTGTGCCAGGGTTGGGTTTTTGCCTGTCCAAAAGATCGCGGCAAAAACTGGTACAAACCTGGCAAAAACGGTTATTACCGGCAAAAACTGGTAAACACTAATTTTGTACTCACATGCATGTTAACTGAATTGCTGTGGAAACGTATATAAAAATATATTCAAAACTACAACGATATTTCGCTAGCGAAATGTTAAACACTTGACAAAAACTAAAACGCAAAAATACTTCCTTCAATGGGTTTTTTCTTGAATAATGTATTGCAAACAACACAGCTTGAATACGTCTTATAAGCCGAGTATGTTTGGTTTTTGTTGACTCACGGTTTCATTGACTGATCAGGCATACGCAGTTTTATCTATTTACGCAGTGAGAGCTAGCACAAAGTTGAGCAACTGTGTGATGTTCTGTGCTGTACACTAAATGCTTCGCATCTGCTTGCAAAAATACACTCTTTTCACATGGCGTTTTAACAAAGAAAACGAAATCGAAGACGAAAATAAAAAGTGACATGCACATGTTCAGATCAAGCTCTTCATAAGTCCCAAATTTCATGGTCCTAGGGCCCATAGTGTCAGAGAAGAAAAAGACACAAAAAATCGGAAAACTGTCAAGAAGAAAAAAAAGTACGAACGGCTGCTCGCACAAACTCATATAACCTTTGCAAGCCAAATGCTTGTCAAGTGTTAAATATAGTTCAGTCATTGCACTATTTATTGTAAACTATCAGTATCTCACTGTATCAACAGCACACTTTTACACAGAAATGTTACGAGGATTTACATATCTATTCGCTGCTCTTGTTTCAAGTCTAGTAATCCAGTTCTTCGCTACCTCTTAGCATTCTGTAACAAAACACTAATTTGAAGGCCTTTTCATTTCTAATCAATTACGGACTTTATTGTGAATGGCACCTAAATTTGAGAAATGAATTAGTTTACATCAGATAGTTGTTCGGTCTTCAGGGTAATCGGTTGAGTAAACAGTAGAGCAAATAAAAGAGCTTGTGTGGTTTTAAACAAGTCACAATACTGATAACATATATGCCTGTGATGATACTATTTGTTGATACAAGGTCACTAACTGGAGAATGGAAGTAAAAGTCGGCAACTTGTTTCTTTTGAGGGCAGTTGTTAAGGATAAGAAACAGATTAAAAAGGGTGTTACATTCAATATAGAGAACAGGGCGGAATGACGTGCTGATAGGGCATACACTACCCCCGTGCACACAGTGGGACACAAGGTTTTTTAAGATACAGCAGGGTTGAGATTTCGCGGTCGCCCAGTTGCCCGTGGCGACCAACTTTTTGCTCCGGCGACCATCTTTTTAGAGTTGATCGCGCGAGTGGCGACTAACTTTTTTCTGAGTATTTTCAGGTAAATACTCTTGATTATTTTAAACACATTTTACGTGAAAATGACTTTTGTATAAATTTTGCTTCCAGGGCGATTTTCACATTTGAAATAAATTTCGTTTGAAATAGTATTCAAAGTGAAAAGATATAAACAGTTATGAATTATAAGTGCTTTCGAATCGGATAAAGGTATCAAAACGTGTAAGGAATATAGGTGATTTCAAGTTGGATAAAAACACTAAAATGTGGAGGTACATAGAAGGTGCGAAAAAACCAGATGTGGAACAGAAGAGAGGTCAAGAGCAAAGTTTGGAGAGCAGCAACAAATATGAGAAGCCCAAAGCGACATAGGCAGATACACAGCAACTGGAAATCAGAACATATTTGGCTATGCCAAGAAAATGACAAAATGTACTGCTCATATTGCGTCGATTTTTTTTGAAAATATTCAAGCTGGACGAAAAAAGAATGCATTTATAGATGAGGGTTGTTCTTCTGCAAAATTTGTTGTTGTTTTTCATGTGAGGCGGGCTAGACAAATTTTGTAAAAACTGCACCGGGCAACTAATTTTTGTGCCGGGCGACCAGAAAATTTTACTAAGTCTCAACCCTGTATAGTTTTTGCAACTTTTTGCCATGTCCAAAAATATTTTTGCCGGACGGTAAAAACCTGGTAAAGTCACTGGTAAAAACTGCCCGTGTTCAAAACTTGCCAACCCTGGTTTGTACCGGTTACTCCAGGTTTATTTACAAACAAGAAGCCACGCAATTCGCCATTACTTTCTTATAAGCCAATTCGCGCTTTCGGGTCTTTCCTGTGGAGGTGTTGTTTCGACTGTAAATATTTTCGGATAAATTATAAAGAAATGATAAGGGACAACATAAAAATTCTAATTTCTTTCAACATGCACACTTTCAAATTTTTAAAGCCATCATATGATCTTTTAAAAACTATTTTACATATCATTCCGTCCCTTTAATATAGCCAATTTGTGAATGGTGAATAGCCATTTCCTTGACATACTTTCTCAAACTTCAAAATTAAATGCAAAGTTAGCAATGTCGAAACGTTTTTATGTACATAAGATAGTGCAACAATAGATATAAAGATCAGAACAACAAGTTACCAATAACTGAGAAAATTGCATTCCGGACTTAGCCAAACTGGAACAATTTGTGAGCGATATTAGAAGACTTTAAATCTCAAGGGATATACGTAGTTAAGAAGTAGTTAATTTGAGTCAAAATGTTCTAAACAATGAATACACGGTCAAAATCGACATCCACTCTTAACAAAATGGAACACGAAAATATTGATATTGGTGAAACTCTAGCAAACATTAATAGTCGACTAAATAAACTTGACATTATTGAAGAAGACCTTAAAGCAGTGAGAGTTTCGATGAACAAGCAAGATGAGTTGTTACAAAAACTTATAAAACGGATAACTGAGTTAGAAAAAACGAACAACGAACAAGTTGTTAAAATTACGAAGCTAGAAAAGGATAAAATTGGGATGAACAAACAAATCATAGCGCTCGAGAACCGATTAGATGATCAGGAGCAACATTCAAAAATAGACAATCTAGTCATATCAGGACTTCAGACCCAAACATATTCAGGTGCAGTAGACAATAGTGAACACAGAAATGAGCCAAATGAAAGTGAATCAGAAACAGCACAACAATCGGTGATAAGACTGTGTAATAATGATCTAGGACTAGGGGTGAAACCTGATGACATATCGGCGGTACACTACCTTCCGAGAAGAAACCAGAAGAGGGATATAATAGTCAAGTTTGTATCGCGGCAAGTAAAGGACGCTGTCATTAAAAACCGAAAAAAATTGAAGGGACGCGAGCCACCAATCTATGTCAATGAACACTTTACAGACAAAACCTCAAAACTGGCATTCGAAGCACGGAAATTAGCAAAGAATAACAAAGTAGCATACACCTATACACAGAACTGTAAAGTTTTCATACGAACACTACCAGGCGGGGACGGAAAACAACAAACAATAAGAACCAAAAGTATGAATGAAGTGACTCAACTCCAGAAGTAACAAAATGAACTCAAATGTTCTTTCCTTGTAAAATATGTAATAGAAATGTTGGTAATGACTCCATACAATGTGAATGTTGTTCAATGTGGATACACAGAAAATGTGCAAATTTGTCTAAAAAGTATTTTACTGAATTAGAAAGCTCAAATAGTATGTGGTTTTGTGAATTGTGTAAACCTGATGTTTTTCCGTTCTCAAACCTATGTTTCGACGAATTTATTGCATGTCAAGAAAATCTAGATAGTTATGTGTATGAATTGTATTCCAAATGTAAACAAATAAACTTTGAATCATTTAATTATACAGATAAAGACACCTACTTTGATTGTGATATCGACCAAGAAAATAATTTTTTTAACAGAATTACAAATAATTGTGAGTATTATTTAAATGAACAGTTCATAACAAAAGTGCAAAAAGGTGGTCTGAAAATTATAAACTTTAATGCTCGCAGTCTTAATGCAAAGTTTGAAAATATTAAAGATTACATAAACGAGTTATCTGTTGATTTTGATGTAATCACCGTGTCCGAAACTTGGCTTGAAAACGATCATGTTGAAAAGTATATTTTACCAAATTACAAAGCATATGCAGTGTCCCGCAAAAATAAAAGAGGTGGAGGAGTTGCAGTTTATATCAAATCATGTATTAAACACTGTCAAATAAATGATATTAGTAAAAGTGTATGTGATGTATTAGATTGTGTAGCAGTGGAATTGGAGTTAAATAAAAGTAAAAAAATTACCGTGTGTTCACTATACCGTCCTCCTAATACTGACTTAGATTGTTTTAATGAGGAAATCGAAAAGATACTAAACTATTTTAAAAAGCGTACTGTATATTTATGTGGTGATTTTGATATCAATTTGCTGAACTTCGAAAACAATTCAAATTCAAATTTGTTCTTAGATCTTATGTTTAGTTATGGATTACGTCCGCTCATTACAAAACCTACTCGCATTACAGAGCATAGTACCTCATTAATAGATAATATATTTACATCTGATTGCGAAACAGAGATTAGATGTGGTCCACTTGTTAATGACATTACTGATCATTTACCAATTTTTATGGTAGCTAAATATTGTATTGATAGTCATAATAAAGAAACGTTTGTAAATAAAAGGGTATTAAAAGATAGTAATTTGCAAAATTTTGTACATAAATTAGAACAAACAGAATGGTCTGAAGTACTAAGTCAAGACGATGTAAATATTGCTTATGACATGTTTATTACTGAAATAATTAAATTGTATGATGTTGTCCTGTACAAAAAGTGTTGTCCTGTACAAAAAGTAAAAGTTAGAGAAAAAGAAATAAAAAAACCATGGTTAACTACCGGTCTTATTAATGCAACTAAAAAACGTCGTTGTTTATATTGGACATCTGTAAAATTAAAGACTGAAGTCGCAAGAGAAAAATATAGAGTATACAGAAATAAATTAACAGCAATTTTAAGATTAGAAGAAAAAAAATATTATGGTATACTGTTAGAATACCATAAAAACGATATGAAGAAAACATGGCAAGTGTTAAATAAATGTATAAATAGAGGTTCAGTGAAAGCACCATTTCCTGATTCTTTTTTAAGCGCAGGTAGAAAAATAACGAATAGTAAAGAAATAGCTGATGGATTCAATGATTTTTTTGCGAATGTCGGGTGTACTTTAGCCAGAAAAATAAAAAAGTGTACGACAAATCAGTTTTCAGATTTTATTAAGTATAACTCTATTAATTCGCTATTTGTTGATCCAACATGTCAAGAAGAAGTGATTAGTACAATAATAAACTGTGTAAACAAAACATCTTGTGATAAAGATGGGCTAGATATGTCTATAGTTAAATTAATAAGTAATTATATTGCAGAACCTTTTACTCATATTTGTAACAAATCGTTTGAATGTGGTATATTTCCAGCAGATATGAAAATAGCTAAAGTTGTTCCTTTGTTCAAATCAGGTGATACACAAGTGTTCACTAATTATCGTCCAGTTTCTCTTTTACCTCAGTTTTCTAAAATACCTTTAAAAAATATTTAATGTCAGACTTATGAATTTTGTGTATAAGAATGATATATTGTTTGAAGGTCAGTATGGATTTCGTAAAAATCATAGTACTTCTTTAGCACTTTTAGATCTTATAGAAGAAATAACTTCAGCACTTGATAGAAAAAAAATAACAGTAGGGGTATATATTGACTTAAAGAAGGCGTTTGATACGTTAGATCATGACATATTGTTAAAGAAATTAGAGATTTATGGTATAAGAGGTAATGCATTAATGTGGCTAGATAGTTATTTAACTAACAGATTTCAATATGAGCAATTTAATGATATATCTTCAGATAAATTGTCAGTGCGTTGTGGGGTTCCTCAGGGTTCTATACTAGGCCCATCTTTATTTTTGTTGTATATTAACGACTTACATAATGTATCTACTTTATTAAAATTTATCCTCTTTGCAGACGATACAAATATTTTTTATACAGGATATGATGTATTAGAAATTTGTGAAACTATATGTCATGAACTAATAAATTTAGAAATTTGGTTTTGTGTAAATAAACTGTCTCTAAATATTGATAAAACCAATTTCATGATATTCTCTAATATACAGTGTAACAGTGATTTTGACATACAAATAAATGGTCTTCAGATCGAAAGAGTGAATGCGACTAAGTTCTTAGGTGTTACAATTGATAGTAAGCTTACATGGAATAATCAAATTAAACATGTCCAAAACAAAGCTGCTAAAAGTATTTCTGTTCTATACAAGGATAGGTATTTGTTAGATAAACACTCATTATATTCATTGTATTGTTCACTTATATTACCATATTTAAACTACTGCTGAGAAATTTGGGGTAACAATTACATATCAAGAATTCATAATTTAATTATTTTGCAAAAAAAGGTTATTAGAATTATTGATCATGCACACTTTAGAGCACACACAAATGCTATTTTTGAAAAAATTCATTCTGGAGTCGTACAAAAATCTTTGTTAATTACTTATGCATAATGTATAATGTCTGGTATGGTTATTCAAGTATTACTATGCTTAAGTATTAAGTTAAATAGGTAGGCTTTCCTCATAAGTGAAAACTTTTTCGGTCTACCTTTTCCAATTGTAGCTTGTTTATCATATCTAATTGTATATTAGTTTGCCGAATTGTAAATATTGCTATTTTGGAAATAAAATCTTTGAATCTTGAATCTAGCCAATTTGTTTCTGGCAAAATGGAATTTTGTTGATTTTTGAGAGTTTTTTTTCTCGGTCATTTCTTTATATCCTTATCCCAACTGAATTCAGCAGAAACGCAAAAACTTTTCGGCAAAAGTCAAAAGTGATTTGGCTCTAGTCCCAGCGGACCCTTTCTATCTTCCCAGGACAGAAAGGGTCACAGTTCCTTCGATAGAAATGGCCATTGATCTCAATTTTCGAGGCTCTGGATCTTTCGGCGCACGTTCAAGGACACCGAGGCTCGCACTGGCAGGCTTTCTCTTTAAAAGCACACTGAGAAGTAGAGTAAAGCGTAGTTTTGCAACTGTGGATTCAGTGTTGTTGTGGGCGATAATGAGGCATTCGGCATCCTGATATCATGAAAACACATATTTTTCTCAGTAAAAAATTGTTATCTGACCATAAAACTTGTGCGCCATAATTTATAATTGGGCCATTTATGTGATGCACCCTTTCTAAAATAACGCCGTTGGCCCCAGTCGTGCGCCGAGATTTGAAAATTGACATCAATGACATTTCCTATTGTAGGAGCTATGACTCTTGTTGTCATAGGAAGACCACAAGAGTCATCTAGGACTAATTTGGCTCAAGTCACGAAAATCTTCTGCAGCTTATAGGCCAATTTCTAATTTAACTTCCATAGTGTGCTGTTAAATTTGAATGCTTGTATACGGAATCACTTTTCTTAGCATTTTGTCAATCATCTCTTTATGTCTTTAACCCCGCAAAACGTCAAAACCTCAAACGTGCGTTGCGGTCCTCGAAGCACATCACGAGTAGGATTTAGGGTTCATGTAGGTGAGGAATCTCGATGATTGTTGAATAACCAGATTTCAATAAAATAGCTGCGTAGATCAACAACAAGAACCTCGAAGCAAGACCTATCTGCGCTAAACGCACAAAACGCTCACATTTTTCTGCAGCAGTCGACCAACTTAAACCGGATGTTTTGATATTACATCTTATAAGGGACCATACATTATTCGCACACCATCGAAACACCGACTATATGGTAAGGCCTTTTGAGGGTACAAAAGAAGATATTCGTCTTAATAATTTCTTTGTTATAACTTGTGCATACAGACATGTATGTCTTGGACAGGTCATACCGAATGGTTGTGTACAAACTGTATTGTTTATTATTTGACAAGATGACAATTATTCCTATGACTAATAAATATTTGCCGCAATATACTCGCTTTTATGGCTTAATGACGCTACCTTTGAAAATAAGTGTTCTGTACTATTGATAAACCATTTTAAATATAAAGTGTTGTGTGTGGTTTTATTTAAACATACTGCAAAGCTTTATTGGTACTTTGGGACATTCCAAGCAAATAAAACGATGTCAGGGTTGAACACATACCGTGTATATCATTTTTTGGTCTTTTTAAAATAAATAGATGTATACTGCTGTTTTTTCTTAATTTAGAAGAAACAATGCAGTATGCCTGGAATTAGTGATTGGTTATCATTAATTGCAGTTTTGTTAGCTATTAAACAATCATTCAATAATTGCTTGAAGTCAGGTGCCAAATATAAACGTTAACATACAAATACTAAACAGTCGTTACTAGAAGTAGATACAAATGAAAACAATACAAGATAGGGGTGTACAGACTCTACAGAATTTTTATGACATATACAGACTAAGTTTCTGTTGCTTGGTGGATAAAACTGTGAGATCTTGTTGAGGATATAGTTCTTTCCTAGTTACTGGTCCACCATTTTTAGTTTTAAACTTAGAATGACAAAGTGAATAGGATATAATTTTAGAAAGCAGGGTCCAGTTACCAATAAATGCTAAAAAATGACGATTCTTTCAGAGTATTTCGAATATAAGTTAAAATAATTTTATGAAATACAGTCGAAGCCTAACATAGCACAAAACGAATATGTCCATACGTCTCTTGTGGAGCAGGAAAGTAAAGATAAAGAACTTCGTCAATATGAAGCCAGAATCTAGACGACCAAGAAACCAAGGGAGATAATGTCGTGAAGCTGGTATCAAAAATGTGTGTTGTGAAAATGAATATATAAAAACATGTAACTACATGTAAATTTGTGCTGAGTTTCAGCTTTTGGCTTAGTGGTTAGCACGCTCGCTTATGAAGCGAAAGGTTCCCAGTTCGAGCCCCGCTTGGGACTCACATATTTTCACAACAATAATACGCATGAGAAGTCATCACCTTTCAACAATGACTTAATTCATATTTATGGTGAAAATTCAAACAAATAAAATATTATCTTAACATTCGAAAAGTTTACCATAGTCTCAATATGGGACTTCTTACCGGAAAAATGACCTAGTAAAGCAAATGGGAAAATATTACCCGAAAACCTAAAATGGGGTGTCAGCTAAAACATACATCTGTGATCTAGCGTTAACCTCTGACTTCTAAGCCCGACCAAATTATGATGCATTACGGAAAGCTATCTAGGAAGAGAAACATATATTAGCATAAAGTGTTTCATTTTTTAAAACTGGCTTTCAAAACAGAACAACAAGCAAAACAAATACACAAAAAAAAAAAACAAACAAACAAACAAAAAACAATAATAGCAAAAGAGGACTTAACTGTTTATTAAGGCAATGAACTGGCTAGTGAGCAACATTTCCAAGCTAGTTGCTAGCAAGAAACAAAAGATTTTTTCTAAATAATATTACTCACAGCTGAAAGGAAACTTTTCTAGTTATTTTGATTCATTCTAGCTAGATGAAGCAAACCGAAACTTTAAGGGTTGTTGAGTGCCCTTTCTCTGTTCCCTTTGAATAAAAACTTCCCTGCTGAGCATTTCTATTATTTTCCGAGCATTTCAGCATTCTGTGTAGGAGTAAAGCATTAAGCATTCGATACCCCTTTCTCTCTCGAAATAACTCTTATCTTTAGTTTTGCAGTTGAAATAATAAAGATCCCCAAAGTAATTACATCCGGGCATTTCTTATCTCAGGTGAGGGGGGCTGTTGTTTATCTGATAAAAATAATTTTTATTTTGAAGAAAAATACTAAGTTTTGTGGAAGTGTATTGACTAGCCTTTGAACTTTACATTTAAGGTTAAAATACCCCTGTCCAGCTAACTTTCAGTGCAAAGATCCCTCCGTTATCGCCCTGTTTCGTACGAGTAGATAACAATTTGAGCAATTGCAGCCTGCAAATTTCCAGTGCGTTCGTGGTGAAAAAAAATGCTGCATGTGAAAAAAATCACATGCAGTAAGTCTCGCTGGAAAATAAGATGTATGCAGTTTGTTGTGGTTTAAGTAACTTGCATTTTAATCGAGAAGGGTTGTATACAAGCCAGTTAATTCTTTCAGACGTTTACGATTGCGGTGCCGTTTCGACGGCAATTTATTGGGATAAATGTAAAGCAAAGATAAGTAAAAAACATCAAAGTTGTAATTTCCTGTCAACGTATCCCCATTTAGCTAGACAATCGCAATTATTTAAATGAGCTCCATATCTTTAATTTCTTCATTAAAGTGGGGAAAAAATTAGCTTCCGCACTCAGCTGTCTAACTCCGAGTCAGCTCTGACTTTTATAACATCGTATATCTCTCTGTCAGAAACTCTGTGCCTGGAACATTTTTGGCGCACCGCTTCTTGGAGCTATCAGCTGTCAAATATTTGTTTACGCACCGAGTTTTAAATGTCTTGTTGCCAAAGCCAGTGACCAGCAATTTCAAAAAGGGGTTATGTGTTGTCTGTAAAATATATACTCACATAATTGATCGATACAGAATTAGGCATACTTTTTCTGTAAACCCGTAATTTTTAACTTATAATTTCTCCCACGCTTTTTGAAATCTCAACACAAAACTTTTTTGTGCATAACTACATTTTTTATTTCATTTTTTGTCTATGTCAGATATTACGGGAGATTTGAGTTTTTCCACAATTTTTTTTTAAGAAAGCGTAACACAAAAAGTAGACCTTTGTCGTTAGTACTTTGAGGGCAAACGCTAATGAAGACTTGTGGGTCGTTTAATCTCACACAAATCGGCACAGCGGTGCCTCAAATCGAGCGTGGTTGACATGTCTTGATGTCTTGTCGCTATATAGCGATGACTTGGGCGTAGTCCAGCATGAGGACTTCTTTGAAATTTACTTTTCTGAGATCCGCCGGAGATCAGGCAAAGGCAGGCCGGTTTTCAAACTATGACTACTACTTTTTTTGCGATAAGACAAGCCTAATGATAATAGATTTATTAGATCACATTAGGTCACAATTTCCAGGGACATTCTTATTCGTAATCGTTGTACGTTGATCCCAACCAACACTGTCGAAACGCTCGTAGGAAAAGGTCTAAGTACGTACTCACTTACGTTGAAGAAGTTGGGTTGTATAGAAAAATACAAATTAGGGGACAGATCAAAACTATTATTCAATTTTCCCCAGTCATAACCCTTACTAATATGCATACATGTTAGGAGAACTATTTTAATGTAATATCACTAAAAAACAATCGCTTGTTGTTCTCTTCATAAAAAGGATTAAATCCATATATGTGGTCTGTACAGCAGGGGTTGCATTCACAGAAGTTAACTGTACAGTTAACCAATACCATTAACTGCTTCGGTAGCTAACAGAATTTTAATTGATTAATAAATTTTGTGTCATTTTAAAACATGGTGTTGTAAAAATTGTTCGAGTAATTTAGTTTAATCAGCTGATTGGCCTTGTGTGGTGTTAAGTTAACCGCATAACTAACTTTATGAATGCCGGGGCAGGCAGTTAGAAAACAGTGAGTTAGAAAATGGTCTCAGATATGAGTTCGAAGAATATCAATGTGTTCTTGGCATGATTCCGAAAAACTTTCGCGCTTGATTCCAGCCAATCACTGTCTATGCCTATCCCGATTTTTGCGATATAGTTTGAGTGATGATTTGAGTAAACTGCAAAAGCTTTGTTTGACTCTAGACAACAGTCGATTTTTCAAAGTAGTCTATAGAATATCACATTTTCATGCGTGGAATAGAAGTTATAAGACACTGACTGTATTACTCCAACCGCACCTTTGCTGGTTTGTTTATTTACGGGTTAAGGTCCATGCGAACTGTGAAAAAAATAACTGATATTAATATTTCAAAAGTACAGGGCACTGTACTTGTACACAGCTTTGGCGGTATGATGATTTCGTAGACGAGGCCTTCCTGGATTTCAACCAATTGATCAAAAAAAAAAAAAAAAAAAAAAAACAGTGCTGTTCCCGGAATCTTTGATCGGATCGTCAGCTGGTAAAAGGTTAGGTTGCACTGTAAATATGTGTGTTTGAGAGATTGTAATAAGCATAAACTGCAATCGGCGATTGTTGATAGAAAATTCTTCTCCGGTTACGTGCAGTCCCTAAATTGCCTCACCTTCCATATAATTGTTTTATTGTGGAGATTTTTGTGAGAAATAACTTGAGAATTTGTTTGGTTTCAGATCAGTGTGAACATTTATTGGTTTCAGATCAATGTGAACATTTCTTTGGTTTCAGATCAATGTGAAGCAGTCGTTTTGAAAGCAGCATCATTATGAGGTTGCGGCAAGACTCTGAGCGGGTCACCGTGAGTCTTAAAGAAGCCATCACCTTGCTGTGTAAGACTGGGCTCAGTTACAGCTCACAGCTACACATCGATGGCTTGTTGGGAATAACGCTGGATAATGACCAAGTGCTGCTGGTGAAAATACAGGAGGTCATACGAGCAACGTCTGAAAACTGTGAGGAAGCGAGTACCGTGAGCGGAAGTAGTCCACTAAGTCGCTGTGTATCCGAGGAACCGCAGGAAGAAGTTATAGATCTATGTGTGAAAAGTAACACGCCTCCGCAGCAAGCCGATGAGGGCGCGGGTGACGGGGAGCAGGCGCGGGAGGAGGCCAGTGAGCGCCGGGGCGAGGCCGATGACGTCTGGCTGGAGACGCACGGCGACAAGCCCCTTGTCATGCATTTTGAGAGTGCAGAGTCACAGCCGGAGCGTGGCCAGGTACAGGAAGAGACCGACTGTGCTGAGCAGAAGAATCAAGTCGCGCCCGAGCCAGAAGTCAAGTCGCGCCGGCGCGCCCGCAAAAGTAAAACAACGCGTCACATCTGTAAGCAAGACGTCGAGGACCAGTCGGGTGTTTCCGACCAGGAGGAGACACTGTACACGGAAAACTCTCAACATTCTCAGGAAGCCGTTAGCATTTCGGCAGGTGTTAACGAGAGCTCGTGTAGCTCGGACGATGCGCCCGTCAATCTCTCTGCCCATGCTTCTCCTAACAATGGCCACGTCGATGCCATTGTTGTCAAGGAGGAGTCGTCGTGTGAATCTCAAAATGTGCAAAGTGTGGCGAACGAGCTGAACAGTGCAGGGAGCATAAATTTACTGAACAGTGTCACCATTTCGGCTGAGCCGTTGCCCCAGCTGAACCATATAGTGCCGTACAATGAGCAAGAGTTACACGCTCAGTGGCTGTCCAACATAGCAGCTCACGTGGTACAGAATGTGCAGCATAATCCCCTAGTCATAGCAACACCTCAAGTGTCCGGGGCACCGCAGTTCCATGCCAGTAGGACGCCGTCATCTACGACCAAGCTGGGCGGCAAGAACCTCATACCTATAGCACCTGCGCCTGACAAGGTAAGTCTTGTATTAAGTATAATAATGTTCCGACATTTTATTCCATGTTCTTGGTTATTTAGTGGAAAATTAAAACAACAAGAAAAAATAATAAATAAATAAAATAAAATGAAAAGTAAATAAAAAAAAAAGAATTAACATTTTGTTCAAATATTTATTTAAAAAAGAAATTATGTTGTTTGCAGAAGTCCGTCAGAATTGCTGGAGTAGGCACACGTGTATGATTTCGTATTGTTTAACTTCTTTCTGATATCTGTATTTGTGAATGGCGATTTTGTGCTTAGAATGCAGTACAGCTAGGCGCACACCGATACTCACCATACATTGTACCACCCGTGATGGGACCAGGGTCGAACACCACCGTAGTACTCAACCAGCCAGTGGTGAAGAAAACCAAGTCAGCTCCGAATGCAGTCGTCAACAGCTCGGGTAACATCGTGCCCGTCACGAGTCATAAAAATGTAAGCGTTTACCTGAAAAAAATTATTATTATTTTTTTTTTTGGTTTAAATTTCAGGATTGCAATAAAAATAATATAATCCTATGTCACAAAAAATGTGTAGTTTTAAGGGAAAGTCAGATTTAGCCGATGGATCGGCGGGGGTGGGGTGGGGAGGGAAGAGGCGCTGTTTATAATGGATGCAGGATGCAGACAGGATTCAGATATACATATATATATGTGTTTTACACCCGTGTCGTTTCGGAAACCGTTAAAAAAGAGCGATTTTTAGCCTGTGTTGTTTCTGAACTTTGACCTACAATTTGACCTCTTTTTCGGACTCTATTCCGTCTGCGGTAACAGTTTTCGGTTTATGTATAATAAAGGAACAGACAATCTTGGTCACATCTCTCAAACAGTTGAAGATTTTGACCTGATTTTTGGATTCGAACACTCTCTACTGGGTTACAAAAACAACCCATTAAAAAGTGATTGATCCTGGCCCCGCACAGGTTTCTGTCCTAGTTAATAGAATATCTTGCAGTCTGTGTGCGACGTCCCTGGACGTTCTTCTCAGCATAAACAGTCTTGCGTTGCAGATATAAGGCTTTGAACTTGGCGACAAAAAAAAAGAAGTCATTTTCTTGCCTTGGCGTGTAAATTGCAATTATTTGTAGTTGTAGAAAAGCAGCAACAGTAAAATTCACTGCATTGTGTTCCGCACAGTTCCTTAATTTCATTTATCCTTTAAGTGCTTTGAATTCATGTTATTCCTGATTTCATTTGTTTTTCAGACATAAACAACAAAGTTCTTGTATGATGGATTAATTTATATAAAACGTATAAACTGTAACAAAAATGTAACTTCTTTTATTCATGTCATTTCCCAGATGGTTTCAATGATAGAAGGTTTCTGTTTTTTTAAATAAAAGTGCGCCAAAAAAAAAAAAAAAAAAGAAAATACTTCAGTCAAAGCAAAGCATCAGAAACAGTGAGGGGATAGCATGATTCTTGTTTACAGTCTTGTTGTTGTTTTTTTTTAATTTAGGAATAGTCGATTTAAATTTGTGAAACTTGAAATAAGATTTGTGCACGCAGAGACGATGATCGATTGTGTAAGAATGCATTTACACCCGTTCTGATAATCAGTGCTGAAAAAGATATGAACATTTTGGAAATGTGGGTTGGTTTACTTTTCCATCAGAAATGATAAAACTGAACCTTCGGCAATTTTTCAGAGAGGTAGCATCTCTGCAAAGCAGGTGTTGCATCCAAATTTGAAAATATGCTCAGGAAGTGGGTTTAGTGTTCAGCGTCATTGTTCATGTTGTTCATCAAGTAGTTCTAGTAATCAGCGTCATAGTTCATGAATTAGGTTTAGTATTCAGCGTCGTTGCACATGTTCATGAAGTAGGTTTATGAAGTAGGTCTAGTATTCAGCGTCATTGTTCATGTTGTTTATGAAGTAGGTCTAGTGTTCAGCGTCATTGTTCATGTTGGATTTTACAGCAAATTGTAAAACCCCCAAACAACGGAAGTGTTGATAGCTTTTCTTGTGCAAATTGTGGCTGCACAAAAACAACAACCTGGAGACGCAATGACCAGGGTCAGCACGTGTGCAACCCGTGTGGCCTCTATTTTAGACTGTATAGGGTATGTGATGCCTAACATCCCCTCCTCCTCCCTCCACCATTATTGCTTGCACCTCGTTGCACCCTCTCTGTTTCGTCTTGCGACATTACTTAACAATTTTACGGCTACCTACAAGGCTCGTGCTCTCTCTGCCTGCGGCTACAAGCGCTGAATTAGGTTTGAAATTTACTAGAAATAAAACAAGAAAAAGTTTGGAACTTTTCATGTGAACTCCTGATCATAAACATGATGCACTTTACAACTGACGTCAGTAAACACGATTAATACCGTATTTGGTGACGAGTAGTTCTATGTATGTGTTTCATTGCTGAAATATATGAACGAAATCTTAGCAATGGTTGATTGGTCCAGCGAGCGCGTTTTTTGGGCAGAGAGGACAGCCAGTAGGGGGCAGTTTGTAAAACTTGTTTTTGCAGTGGCTTTTGTGGAGTGCTGACTATTATATATGCATAAAATTGACGGGTTTTTTTCCCTACTCACAACTTCTCGCTGGCTTAAGGTTTCTACTACAGGTCTGTTTGGCTGGCTTTTTTTGTATTGCAGAGTCCTGCATCAAACAATAGGCGGTCCCTAAAGTACTCCGCTACCGCCAGCAATAAGCATGCTGCCACCCATATATGTGCTAACTGCGGAACACTGGTCACCACTATGTGGCGACGCAATACGGAAGGCGAGCCTGTCTGCAATGCATGTGGTCTATACTTTAAACTGCATAAGGTTGGTGTAGGACAAAAAAAAACGCTCGTCTTCTCAAACCTGTCCTCACTGTTGTTCACATTCAGTTAATTTTGATGCTAACCGATAATTATGAATATAAAGACTGAAAAAAAAAAAAAAAAACAAAACAAAAATCAAAATGGGGGGATGGGGAAGGAGGGGGGAAGGGGGAGGGGGGAGGAGAGGTTGTAACAAAATTAAAGAAATGTGAACAGGGAGTCTTTATTTCTTGGCTTGTCTCTAGATAGGCCGGGCTGTCAGTTACTAACAAAGTTTGCTTGCACGACTAATACGTCCACTTAAAATTCTCCTGATCTGTCTGGGCGCTTCGGTTTATGTAGACGAGTGATTGAGGACGTGGCTGTATTACTGAAATCGTGATATCAAAGCAGAAATACGTAGAATCAAATAATCAAAATATTAACCTTAATAATAATAATTTACACTTTTATGTGATACCTCGTTGAGTTATTTATTTGCTATTAATTTTGCATAAAATATTGCGAACTAATTTTTCTGCCAAGTCGTTGGTAGCATTTCAGATATTTATAATCACGTGATAATGATATTTTTCATATGGATAAGTGACGTAAGCAGCTGCTTCTGTTCGGAAGTAATAAACACTATCATTCGTGTTGTCTTAAGACACTAAGTTTTTTTTTTATTGCACAATAATATTTTCTAATAGAAAAAGAAAGGTTAATTATTGAATAATTTTTTTTACTGGACTGGGTGGAACTTTGAATAATTGTCCATATTATACTAAAAAATTTATATCAAGATATAAAGAAAAAACAAGGAGAATTAGAGAATGGCTTTGCGAAGGCCGGTAAAGCACGACAACTGCTTGTGTCCGCAGGTGAATCGCCCGCTGCACATGGCGAAGACGGAAATCCACAGCCGCCGCCGCAAGCCCAAGTCGCCGCACTCGCTCATGTTCCCCGCCGACGACGCGAGCGTCTCGGGCATGGTCAAGATCGAGGGCGAGTTGCTGCCGCATCCGGTCGACCTGTCCGGCCTGGGAGTGTCGGCGTCGTCGCCCGGACCGGCACTGAGTACGGATAGCGGCGGGGTGGGCGAGGGAGGTTATGAGGGGATGGAGTCGGAGGGGGGCACCGAGGGCACGGGGGAGTCCCCGCCCGCGCCGGCACTAGCCGGCAGCCCGGTGGCTCTGTAACGGTCACGTGACGTGACTAGTGGTACTGAGGCGTCCAGGAATGTAGATAGCTAGATCAAGCAGCCTTGTCAATCAAGTCAATTTTTGTTGTTCATGTAGTGATTTTGAAGAGAGTTCGACGCTGACCAGAATGGAGAGTGGGATAGTTTCTCAGTTTTTGCACTTGGCGTTGTGGATTTGATCGAATGATTTTCTGTGAAATGTTGCAACTAAGTCATGTGAGGTGTGAGCGTTTTGGAAGCTTTCCCTGCTTTACCAGGAGCAAACAAATGCAGGGTTGTGGTATATTTTTTTATCTTCACCTCGTCTCGTGATGAAGTCACGCGGAGATGCAACGCTTCGTTTACAGCTCGTGCTGTAGATGTGTCGTCAGTTGACGTCACTTGTCTTCAGTTGACGTGACTTGTCGTGAGTCGGGGATGCGAGTGAAATCTGTTGTGAAAAATTGAATCAAGAGTGACATTTGATACATTCCATAATCGTGTGTTTCTTGTTTTGTTATTTTGTGTTGTTCTCAAACATTCCAACTATAAGTTTTCTCTTCTAGTCGACAGGAGTCATAAAGTGACCACTTAAAATGTTCTGTGTGTGGAGTCCACGCCCCCTTTTCCGCCCCCCCCCCCACCTATAACGCCCCTCTGTTTTTACGCCCGCTTTCTCTCTTTATTTTGCAATCAAATTGTGTGCGAAAAATACAAAGATGAGAGAAACAGATTGATAAATGAATGACGTAATTTCTTGAAAAGTGGCTGTTTCTTTCAAGCAACGTTATTTCTATTATTTTGTGACTAGTTACAAAATGTTGCTGGGAAATAGTATTCTAATGTTGACTCAAAATAAGTCAGCTTTTTTTTTTTACCTTTGTTTCATGACTTAATTGACGTTTTGTTTACATCTGCAATCTCTGTCAACATTTCGGTTCCGGTCAACATTGAAAAATTATTGACCAGTCAGAGTGCAGTATTAGGCTATGTACCAGTGAAGCTGCGTAATTACGCCGTAAGAAGCAGTAAAAATATGGAATGCCATTTTAACATTGAATGCTAACTTCTGATATCAAAATATAGTTAAAGATATCAGTAAATCAATGCAGATGTCATTAATTTATGGTTTGCTATCAATGACTGAATTTTAGATATCAGAAATTGACTTTTGAGATCAAAAAATCAGTTTTACAAACTTAACAATCTTAAGGGAGACACACATTTATATAAGATTTAACGAATCGTTAATTACATTTTGGAGATGAAAAATTGAATTATTGATATCAATAATAACAACACAAATTAAGTTTTAATATAAAAAAAAAATCATTTACAGATTTCAAAATATAAATTAAAATTTAAGTCTCATTCTGAACTAATGCTATCTAAAATATATTCTTGATATCAATAAAAAGAAAATAAATTATTGAGCTTAAAATTAGAATTTTGCTATCAATATTTTATTTTTACCATCAAGAATTGAACTTTCGATTTCTAAAAATCAGTTTTAGAGATCATTAAATCATTTTTGATATCGTTAAATATATTTTTAGTGATATCAAGAATTTTTTCAGATCAAGGATACATTTAGATATATCAAAAATATAATTACATATAGCAAAAATTAATTCTTGATATGAAAAAAAAAATGAATTTTTGAGGTAAAAAAATTAATTCCTGATATTACAAAATCAGTTCTTATATCAATAATTACCTAATAAATGTGAAATGGCGTTCCATGCGAAAAACGTGTGGTTTAACGCAGTGCAAGATGACTATATTGTTTTTTTTTTCTCTGATGATATTCTGATATTCTCATGATAAAAAATCTGTGGTTGGATTAACTTGTAATAATTTATGATAGATATCTTAGTGAGGTTTAGACCCCTGACATGTTACACGCGTGCATGGTGGTACAGGAGTCTGTAAAACAACTCGCATATATGGACGCGGAATGCCGCTGTGAGATTCGCTCTGCTTTGAAGAATTTAGTTGTTTTTTGACCGGAAGTGGCGTAGTGGGGTTGATTGTGCCTCCCGTTTTTTTTTTTTTTTTTTTTTTTTTTGCGGCGGATTGCAGCATGTGTTGAGTTTTTCAAACTATTATATTTTTTTTCAATCAGTTAGCATTTTAAATCATATCTAGTCTTCTACGGTGTTCTTTATTTCTGCATGTTGTTTGTGAAAGAGCAGACTTTCTCCGTTGTTTGTCGTGTGACGTCATGGGATTACTACTACTTGGAGTGCTGCCAAACTTTAAAAGAAGAAAGAAAATAACGGAAATAAGGGAGTGATTTTTTTAAGGGAGTGATTTTTTGTTTTCGTATTAATTTCATAACGCTGGTGGATTGAGGAAAAACAAAGCGAATGGCGAGCCCCTGCCCATGAGTCACCATGATTAGGAGAGCAAAAAAAGATTATTTTCATTTTCTTTAAAATTTGAGAAAAATAAAAAAACAACATGTTTTAAATCAACAATCAGACAAAGTGATCATGTCACGCCACGCGTGTCTATGCATTTTGTAGACTTGAAAGTTATTTAAACAAATATGTTGGAAATCTGTCGTGAATTTGGTGTTTTGTATCACAACTTGTATTTATGACACGCCAGCAAGCTGCACCCCTCGCCAGGGTTTTAATTTTCCGCCATTTGACGGCGATTCAACGCGTCTTATGTCCAGACGGAATTCAGACCAACTGTATTTGTTGGGTTCGAAATTTAAATCATGACTTTAGATTTACTCGGCGGTTTCGTTTGAAACTAAACCAACCGGAACAAAAATAAGAGAACATGTTTTCTCGGAGAAGCTATAATTTGTACTTTTTCACAAACGTGTTGAGTTTTTTTCAGGAAAGAAAGAAAGAGAGAGAGAGAGAGAGAGAGAGGGGGGGGGGGCGAGAGAGAGAGAGGGGGGGGAGAGGTTTAGTTAAAAGGAGTTATCTGGCATTGTAAAAAAACATTTGGTGTGGCGTACGATTTGCTGGCCGCTTAGGCGTAGTGTAGTAAAACGAATTACATTAAGACATGTGTGTAAAAGTTAAATTATTTATTGTGCTCTTTGTTAGTTATTTTATTTCCCTGAGATGTGCGTTATCTGTGCGTTATCTGTGTGTTATCTGTGTGTTATCTGTGTGTACATACTTCTCCACTATCGAAGGCCACATATATTTTCTTCCTTAGTAGTCAAATAGCAACACTGCCAGAGACGCCGGTAGCGACAATTCCCAACCATGCACGTATATGCCTCAGGCGGACAGAGTCACGTGACAGTGACAGAGCTTTAGTTGTACGTAGTCAAATATGCCAGCACCTGCGTGAAATCAAGTCAAGAAGAAGACAGTGTTGTGGCGTGGTGGATGAAATTATTTTCTTTGAGAAAAAAAGTAGATATCCTATTTGATAGTGCTTGAGTTATTGTTCACTAAGTCATTTATGTGTTTTTTTTTTTATTTGTTTTTTTTTTCTCTTCGTGTGAAAATTTGTAGTTGGTTAGCCTTCGTCACTTTCCCCATCTCATGGCTTGTGCTCAGATTACAGTCACGTGATTATCTCCAATCATTTAAGTGTTTAGTTAAATTGATCTCAGCTGTGTTTGTAAATGAAATAATGAATATAATGTAATGGGGTAGGAGTGACCAAGTTGTGTAGGAGAGCGACACTAAGATGTATGGTCAAAAACGCTAAGTTGTAGCAGGGCGTCTTAGATTTATTTGGTATGAATTGCAATTTGAGAGAAATTGAGCACCGGATGTGTTGAGCTGATGACCTCAATGACACTCGGTTTATTAAAACAAGCATTTTGGATAAGAAAACCCCCGTAGGTTTTTTTTAGGACACTTTTATGTGCGGAAGGCAGACGTCGTTACGCAACTTGTTTTCTGAGGCATGTATATACATAAGTGCACAACACGCCGAGATTAAATCCTCTTCTCAGATGTGCGGTTACGTGCCAATGCCTCGGGGAGGAGGGCGTGCTGTCAGTGGCAGGGTTATCGAAGCGAGGAGACCGTAGAGGTGTACTCAGAGGTAGTATTATGTGTGTGAGGAGGCACTAGGATATACTCTGGGGTAAAGTTATGTAAGTGAGGAGGTCCTTAGAGGGGTACTTAGTGCTGGGATTATGTCCGTGAGGAGGCCTTAGAGGTGTACTCAGTGGCAGATTTATGCTAGTGCCGAAGCAAAATCAGTGCGTGTGTGCTAAACTGTGCACAGAAGTAGATCTATGTGGAGTGCGTGGACTATCTTTGATATGAAATGAAACGAATTCCAAAGGATGTTATTTTAAAATTGTCCATGTCGCCTTTGGGTGGGCTCGCTCTGTCCGTTTTGAATATTGCTGTTTTCCAGACAGCGTAGTACAGAAATGAACATAACACCATACTGAAGGGACCAGATAAGCCGATGTTTTCTTCTGTAAGTGTAGAGTTTTTGGAATGGCGGTTAGTGCTGGAAAAGGGCAGCCTTTACAGCGGTACTTTACTGTACTTACGGTACTTGGCAGTACGTGTGGTACTTGACGGTACTTGGCAATACGTTTGGTACATAACGGTACTTGTGCTACTTGACGATTCCTGAGGTACTTTAGGGTGTATGTGATACTTGACGGTAATGGTACTTGGCGTTTCCTGAGGTTGTTTCTGATACGTGTGGTACTTGATTTTATTTGTGGTCCAATACCTTGCTAATAGACTATACACTTAATACGTCAGTTTGTTTTCAGTCGTACAGTACCCCTTGTGTGCTGTACGGTACTGAACTGTTCACGGTACTGACCTGTCAATGGTACTGAACTCTTCGCAGTACGGAACCGTGCGCGGTGCGGAACTGTCCGCGTTACTGGCCTGTCAATGGTACAGAACCGCCAGTGGTACTGAACTGTCCGTTGTACTGAACTCTCCGCAGTACTTACCTGTCAATGGTACTGAACTGTCCGTGGTACTGAACTGTCAGTGGTACTGAACTGTCCGCGGTACTGAACTCTCCGCGGTACTGACCTGTCAATGGTAAAGAACCGTCCGTGGTACTGACCTGTCAATGCTACAGAACCGTCAGTGGTATTGAACTGTCCGTGGCACTGACCTGTCAGTGGTAATGAGCTGTCCGCGGTACTGAACTCTCTGACCTGTCAATGATATTGAACTCTCCGCAGTACTGATCTGTCAATGGTACTGAACTCTTCGCAGTACGGAACCGTGCTCGGTGCGGAACTGTCCGCGTTACTGACCTGTCAATGGTACAGAACCGTCCGTGGTACTGAACTGTCCGTGGTACTGACCTGTCAATGCTACAGAACCGTCAGTGGTACTGAACTGTCCGTGGTACTGACCTGTCAGTGGTACTGAGCTGTCCGCGGTACTGAACTCTCTGCGGTACTGAACTGTCAGTGGTACTGAACTGTCCGCGGTACTGAACTCTCCGCGGTACTGACCTGTCAATGGTACAGAACCGTCCGTGGTACTGACCTGTCAATGCTACAGAACCGTCAGTGGTACTGACCTGTCAGTGGTACTGAACTGTCCGCGGTACTGAACTGTCCGCTGCTACGGATCGGAGGCAACTTAGCAAGATAAAAACATGTACTCGTAGATGTGGAAAAAACATAGAACTCAATACGACGACTCACGCTAAACGGGGTCCCTTTTTATATCGGAAGTGCTAACGCAGCCCCTCCGCTCTGCTCCCCCTCCCCACATCTGTGCCGCAGCGGCTGATTATCATTCTCATTTCTAGAGCCATTTTATTTCATTTGACAAACGGAACTGATTGTAAGAGCGATATTTTAATGGTCGTCTTGCCTCAAACATAACCCCCTCCCCCACCCCCCTCCCCAATCCCTTCCCCCCCAACCCCCTCACATTTTAAAACACGGAAGCTCCAGGACTCACCGGACACTAAAAGCGCCTGGGAATAGTCCAAAACATAACAGCATCCTTATTTTTGTTCTACGCAAATTTATAGTACAGTAGCCAGGTGTACCTCAGTAGAGCCCCCCCCCCCCCCGCCACCCCCTTCACCCCCCCCCCCACCCCACCCCTTAAATTAGATTGTTGTTGTTAATTGCTGTGGGAATACGTTCTCTTTCTAATGTGATACGGATTAAATTACTGTTATTCCTTTTTGACGAAGAGGAAAACTTTATACAGCTCGAGTATATATTCTTTCTTTACAAATTTTGCTCAAAGTGCATAATATTTCATGTTAGATTTCGTCTATTCATCGGTGTTGTATCGTGCTAAAAGTGTATTTTTCACGCACAACTTGAAACTTATGAGATTATATGTATTGGTGGTTTTCTTGTCCGTTTTGTGTCATGTGTTTAAATGATCTCTTTAGAAATAATCTTTAGGCTTCCTTCAATACTCAGATGTAACTGAAAATATGGTCAAGGAAATTCACGTCCAGTGACCAGCAGAAGCTTGTTGTGCTGTGCTTCACCGCGGTCACCGACCTCTACTGTGGTTTGGACAAATTTTAAGGGCTTCATTTTAGCGTTCCTGTCATATTCGAACAGGTTTCTTTTTCTTTCTTTTTTTTTTTTTTGGTGGGGGGATGGGGGGAGGGAGTGAGAGGTAGTCAGCTCCCCTTTTATGAATGATGGAATCCAGATCGAATTTTGCCATATCAACTATATAGGAATTATAGTCACAGAAATGTGTCCTCCGATGAGTTAGAATTTCTGTCTTGGATATCAGCAGTTTTCTTGAAAGGTAACTTCCTATATCTTTCCCGGCATACAGAAAGAAACTGTGTATACAGTGGTGGTTTTCCAGGTCTACAGGAACATAAGAACCTGTGTAGTGTTTTTCCAGGTGTGCAGGAACATTAGAACCTTTTTATAGCGTGTATCTCTTGCTATTTTTGGTGTTCCTTACAGATGTCACCTTTGTTTACTTCATTGACAAGTTCTAATTTTGGAAACTGGTGGCGACGTGACGATGCTAGTAAACTTTTTGAAAATCAGTTTTGTACACAAGCTGGGTGCATTGTCCCTGGGCCGCTATTCTTTGCTGCTTCGTTGAGTTGCACTTCCTTTACTTTATTTTTTGGGCGATGGAAACAAATAATTTTTTCTTCTCATTCCCCGGCCGGGCCACCAAAATCGTAAGTAAGAAAGAGAAGTGACCCGTCGGGGTCGGACACAATCGAGTAAAAAATCGCCGGGTGTGAAAAAGTGAAAAACAGTTACCCGAAAGACAGACAAATTGCGGAATGTGATGTGGCATATCAGAGCAGAAATTTATCCTAACTTTTTATCAATGCCGGTTCACTGTATTCCCCCTCTCCCCCCCCCCCCAAAAAAAAAAAGGGAGATGGGATGAGAAACGACTATTTTTCTTCGTGGCCTTATTTGCCGTCGATTGCAATTGCTGTCCGCATGAATCACCTGCGACAACAGTGGTGGTTGGTTGGCTCGAAATGCCATACATTGTTCGATTCGCCCGATATTTTAGAATACCTTTGGTTATTAGGACAAAAAAAAATTGATGATCAATACTTGAAATTTTTGTTAATACAAAATTAAAAAATAGCTGGAATTTCCACGGTCAGTCTCCTCTTACCAAGATTGATGTCGGCTAACTTTTCTTCTAAATCTTCTTAAGAGGTAAAACACGTTTTGGACATATAAGTACATATAAGGCACTAACATGTTTACGGTTTTTTGCTATTTACTGTAGAAGTTGAAATTTTCACGTGAAGAAAAGCGAATTGGCTATCTGAAGCATTTATGTTCGCGGAAATTTATGTTCTTGGATTGTGATAAGCCTTGATGTTCTATAATTTTGAGATTTCTTTTTCTGGGAAATTGATCGTCACGAATGAACTTGCCCCGCGCGAATAATTTTCGGGAGAAAATGTTTATAATTTTTGATCAGACGCAGAGGTGGTAAATCTGTGGACGGCAGTGGAAATCCGGCTGTTTTAAATTGTTTAATTTAAAAACAATGTCCAGTGGTATTTTTTCGGCGAACGGATCAGGATTTTGGATAGTTGTTTTTCTTCTGATCATTGACGAATGCAGCCATTTTTTTCTTTTGTATGTGTTTTATGTGAAAAAAAAAAACAAAAAAACAATGGCGTTAACGCGTTGGAAATTCTGACGTCACTGTGAGCGTTGTTGTTTAACAGCTGCCCTCTGGAGAATCTAGTCAGTTATGTGTAACCATAAAGCGGATGAGTTTGAAACAGTAGTCCAACATTTTCGGGGAGTCCCCAGTGGGCGGACGGCATAGGGTCTTGGAACACTACAGACCGAACCACCGCAGAGGTTGGCTGCTGGACAACAACGCGTCATCGAATCATAAACAGCAAAAAAAAAAACAAAAGTGTAGAATTTAGGGAAGACATGACATGTTGTTGTTCTTGTATAATGTCTATTTTTCTATTTCACAAGATGTGTATTTTGCATGTAGTGTTTGCGGGTCTTCCCACCCCCTCCCCCTTAAATGTTGTTAACCTGTTTACAGTCTAAGGCAAGCGAATCATGACAATAATTCCTGTTGCAAAAGAAGAAAAAAAAAAGCATATATATATATATATATATATATATATATATATATATATATAGTTTGGTTCATTGCTGTGCCACACCCTGATGTAAAGTATGAAAAAAAAACATATTTTCGAGTTGTACGATATTTTGGACTGCTAAATTATATTTCTGTAAGAATCCCAAGAAATGAAATCCCAAGTATCGTTTGACAAGTGCAAATAGATTAAAATCGAGATTTCTGCAGCGATCGATGATGATTTTACACTGATTTCTTCAGTACCGAGTTTAACGTGAAAAAGGGTATTAGATAGAGGTCCTGACAAAGATGTACTGTAGAAATTCATAATCCCTGAACTGTGGTCACAATAATCAACTTTTGCAATATGAGATGTAAAATCTGAAATAATCTGTGTTGTTACATTCTTTGCAAAGTTAATATACTGAATAAAAGTGTTCATATATTTATTCCTGGACATTTTATTTCAAATTCTCAATTACAGAAACAAATGCAGTTTGAAGTTCAATAATCGATAGTTTTACAAATACAATTTGAAATACAATAATCGATAGCTTTACGTAACGTACACTTCTATCAATACTTCTTTGCCCATTCACAACCGGTATACAATCATTTTTTTTTTCAACCAATCCGCTTCTCCCAGATTCGCATTTCGCCTGATACTGAGGATAATTCTGTATGCGTTCGCAAACCAAAGCCGCCAGGCCCCTTTCGCGGGATGGCGGCCTCTCCATTACGCGGGTGAACTAAACTTCATTTTTACTTTGGGCTAAAATTTCAGATTCTCAATTATAAATTATTGGAGCTCCAGGGTTTACAAAAACTGCAAGCATGGCAGCACACCAACAAAACAAATTGTTCCACCATTTCTAAGGTTACATCCGTTTAATGTCCCAAAAGAGTCTTGACTACTTTGTGTTGTGTTTGACTAAACAATGGATCTATGAAACGTATTTTAAATAATTAAGATATAAATGCATGTTCTGATAAACGTGCCCAACTGCTTTTCTGTCCAAACAAACCCCAAACCCCAAGCTTTTCTGTCCGTACAAACCCCAAAACAGCTGTTTTGCTGTCCGTATAAACCCCAAACTAAGCTGCTTTTCTGACCGTACAAACCCAAAACTAGCTGCTTTTCTGTCCGTACTAACCCCAAAACAGCTGCTTTTCTGTCCATACAAACCCCAAAACAGTTGCTTTTCTCTCCATACAAACCTAAACTAAGCTGCTTTTCTGTCCGTACTAACCCCAAACTAGCTGCTTTTCTGTCCGTAAAAACCCCAAAACAGCTGCTTTTGAGGCCAGATCTGAGAACTTAAGGTCGGTATTGTTACTTCTGCCATGAATACTCCCATACATTGTGTGACAAGTACGAAACTGCTTTAAAAATGTCCCAAGAACACTTCTGAAGTGACACAAATCCCATTATTGTCCCTCATTCAGATCTGCAGTGATTTTACGCAGAGTATTGTTTTTTTTTTTTTTGTTTGTTTGTTAGTTTTTTTACCCACTGGATCACAGCTTTTGCACGGGACATCGTTCGCACACGGGGCATTCTTCAACTGTTTTAATCTGCTAATGCTATACGATAGCAAACTGTTCGTAGAGCAAGTCTCTCACAGTGTAGTACGTGTCGCTCAGGCAGCCCTCGAGCTGCAGCTTGCCCGCCGTACTCTGCAACAAATGCCATGAAACACACTGTACTCGCAAAATGCCATGAAACACAATGTACTCACAAATGCCATGAAACACACTGTACTCACAAATGCCATGAAACACAATCCACTCACAAATGCCATGAAACACAATCCACTCACAAATGCCATGAAACACAATCCACTCACAAATGCCATGAAACACACTGTACTCACAAATGCCATGAAACACACTGTACTCACAAATGCCATGAAACACACTGTACTCACAAATGCCATGAAACACACTGTACTCACAAATGCCATGAAACACACTGTACTCGCAAAATGCCATGAAACACAATGTACTCACAAATGCCATGAAACACACTGTACTCACAAATGCCATGAAACACACTGTACTCACAAATGCCATGAAACACACTGTACTCGCAAATGCCATGAAACACACTGTACTCACAAATGCCATGAAACACAATCCACTCACAAATGCCATGAAACACACTATACTCACAAATGCCATGAAACACACTGTACTCACAAATGCCATGAAACACACTGTACTCAAAAATGCCATGAAACACACTGTACTCGCAAAATGCCATGAAACACAATGTACTCACAAATGCCATGAAACACACTGCGCTCACAAATGCCATGAAACACACTGTACTCGCAAATGGCATGAAACACACTGTACTCACAAATGCCATGAAACACACTGTACTCGCAAATGCAATGAAACACACTGTACTCACAAATGCCATGAAACACACTGTACTCGCAAATGCAATGAAACACACTGTACTCACAAATGCCATGACACACACTGTACTCACAAATGCCATGAAACACACTGTACTCACAAATGCCATGACACACGCTTTACTCACAAATGCCATGGAATACACTCTACTCCTCTATACTCGTAAATGCCATGAACTACACTTTACTGACAAGTGCTATGCAACACAATGTACTCACAAATGCCATTAAACACATTTAATTCACAAAAACCATGAAATACACTGTATTCACAAATTCTACAAAACACTTTACTGTCAAATGCTGTAAAACACACTGTACTCTCACATGCCATGAAAGACACTCTATTTACAAATGCCACAAAACATACGTACTCATAAATGCCATAAAACACACTGTTCTCACAAATGATGTGAAACGCACTGTGTTCACAAATGCCACTAGCACACTGTACTCACAAATGTCATGAAATACACTGTACTCACAAATGATATGAATCACAACGTACTCACAAATGCCAGTCGCATACTGCACTCATACAGCCACAGCAAAGAAAATTTAAACAGTAACCGGCTGGATTGGAACTAGAATTCCTTAAACCATAACGAAAACAATGCACGCGTGTTCTTCGGATCCCCAATGCCTTATTTTTTTCCACTAGTAGTCCGTCAGCATTGACATAACTTTGTGTGGGTTTTGGAAATTTAACAAACACACAGCTATGCATTTCTCACCGTAAGCCTAGACCAGGTCTGCCATGATTTAGCCCTAAAACCTTATCAGCAAACACACGGCTATTATATTCTTCACGCCTAGACCACGTCAGCCATACGTAAGCACAGGGAAACCAGATCAACACCTACGCTGAGAAATTCACCTGCAAAGTATAATCTGTTCCATCCCCCCCCCCCCACCCAAAAAAAAAAAAAAAAAATAGAAAAAAGGACTACATAATGCTGTGATTGGAGGACAGGAAGGCGTTTGGTGGCACTCACCCGCCTGATGGCCACACAGTTATTGCAGATCAGGACACCGGCTGAGAACTCGGCCTGAATGCCTTCCTTCAGCAGCAACAGCTTGAATTCCAGCAGCCTGGGCTCGTTAATAAATACTGCAGTGTGACCAGAGACCTGCGGTAAAACAGAGCAAGGAACGCGTCAACAAAACGTGTCAAGGTCAAAGCAGCCACGCGGTCACAGTTGACGTTGTCAGACACAGCAATTTAAACATTCTGGATGCATGGGATGAACTATATGCTAAAAATTTCACCCACCTGACTGTGTGGTAAGAACGGGATTGGGGGAGATTCACCCACCTGACTGTGTGGTAAGGGCGGGTGTGTGGGAGATTCACCCACCTGACTGTGTGGTAAGGGCGGGTGTGTGGGAGATTCACCCACCTGACTGTGTGGTAAGAGCGGGATTGTGGGAGATTCACCCACCTGACTGTGTGGTAAGAGCGGGAGTGTGGGAGATTCACCCACCTGACTGTGTGATAAGAGCGGGAGTGTGGGAGATTCACAAACCTGACTGTGTGGTAAGGGTAGGATAGTAGGAATGCTATCCTTCGTCTCGACGTCATCATCTTTCATATCAACATCTGGATAACAGAATTCGAATATATATTTTTATAATGGCAAATGTTATTGATTTGATTTTCTTATTCACTTTGTTGTTTCTTTCTTTTCCTCTTCCCTGTAAACATCAAAATCGATCTTATTATTTTGATTTATTTTATTTTATTTATTTATTTAATTTGAGAGATACCGCGTACGACGAATTTTAAGATATAGGGCTTGCCACGAAAGAAGGGAAAGTAGCTCGATCCGTCAGAAATCGGAGCCTACCTGTTTGCTCCCCATCTTTGGGATTCGTTTCTATGTGCGCGTCAATCCACGCTATTTCTGTGTCGCGCGCCTTGGCAAAATCCAGCGCACTGACCACCGAGTCCATGAGCTTCACCTGAGTCATACAAATCAGCCATTTACAAATCCTCCTTTATGGCACAGAAAGTAGCTTTTTTCTGAGATCTTTCTCTACACGAGGTTAGCTATTGTTCTAATGCTGGCATGCAGCCCCTCCCAGCATGTAGCCCTCTAGGCAGACCCCCTCCCCCCAGGAGACACTATGTCAGACCCCCCCCCCCTCCTGGCTTGTGATACACACTCCATTTAAGGAGATTACTCTGTCGAAGATTCTTGACTCCATAGTGAAGCCAAGGATTGAAGCTTTTTTCGTGAACTGCCTTACAGGACGAGACGCTCGCAAAAGTCCTTCCTCTTAAAACTTTATCTTTCCTAACGGTAGATAACAACATACGTTCCTAAACAGCGACCCCCCACAAAAATAATAACAATAATAATAAACACAACAACAAATAAAAATTAAATAAAAATAAATGAACAAATAATAAGTAAATAAGCAGGGAAGCCTTGCCTGATATATGTGACTTTCAGTTGTTGCATCCACGATTTCGTTCAGTTTCGGCACAAAAACGCTTCCCTGAGTGGTCATGTCTTTAGAATTCAAGCAGTAGGAGGCTAGCTTCTGCCGCGCCTCAGCAGGACCGCGAACGATTATCTACAAAAACCGACCCAACTGTGCTATAGTCACGAGGAAAAAGCACGCGCGCATGACGTCATAGCATAAGCCAGACGTTAATAGTTCAGTCCTGGTGGCTACATTATCGCTACTATGTCAGTTCATTTTTGCATCAACAAATTCAAATATTCACAAGTCAACAAGTGACAACAGTGCTTCTTTAAACAAGCATTTGATTCGATTTGACTCTAGAACCCTGCTGAACTCCGTAACTCAAAGTTTTAACATTCTTAAAACCCTGCTGAACTCCGTAACTCAAAAATTTAACAGTCTTAGAACCCTGCTGAACTCCGTAAGCCAAAGCTTTAACAGTTTTTCCAAATCATAAGTTTGAAGTTCGAAAATGTAGAAAAACTTAAGATCCTGTCCTAAATGTCTCACTTAATCGATTTGACGCATGCCTTTATTTATTTGTTCAGTTATTTGCTTACCAGTTGCCGGGGCTTGATCTGGGTCAGTATTTTCCGCAGCGATTCGCCGTCGGTTCGTCCCTCGAAGTCGATGTAGACCACCTGGCACTCAATGCCTATCCTTTCTACCGTCGACACGCATTTTGTGGGAATTTCGCTCACTTCTGTCAACGTTAAAAAAACGACAATACAATTTTTCTCGTCTTGTTTCCGTTCGGGTTTGTCTCTGATTTCACTTTTATTTTATTTTCTAACATAACATTTGATGAATAAATTCCTCACGTATTTATCAACATGAACTGGACTGACTGCCTAGTCTCAGCCTTCGTTTGAACGGCAAGCTTCTTTCCTACCTTATACTCCCCACCTTATACTTCCCCACCTTATACTTCCCCACCTTATACTTCCCCACCTTATACTTCCCCACCTTATACTTCCCACCTTACACTCCCCACCTTATACTCCCCACCTTATACTTCTCACCTTATACTTCCCACTTTATACTTCCCCACCTTATACTCCCCACCTTATACTTCCCACCTTATACTTCCCCACTTATACTTCCCACCTTCTACTTCCCACCTTATACTTCCCACCTTATACTTCCCCAACTTATACTTCCCACCTTACACTTCCCACTTTATACTTCCCACCTTACACTCGTAGTTAATTTTTCGTACCGGAAAACAAAAAACGCAACCGAGTCTCTAATGGCGTCTTTGTTATTTTTTTTTATAGATATACATATATATATATTTTTAAAAATTCATTTATCATAATGTTATTTATTTTGCTTTGGTAGTACTTCACCACACACACACACAAAAGAAAACAAGTACATAAACACTGACCCGTCTCTTCCATCGTGCTGTCCGTGGTGTCCTGCAACAGACGTACCAATGTTGTCATTACTCTCAGAAAAACGACGTCACTAATCAGTTTATGTACTGCATGTAGGCTTTATTAAACAGAAGTATAGATGCGATTTCGCGGAAAACAGTAGAAAATCTCAAGAGGGTCCCCGTGGTGCATCAGCGCGTGTGGAGAGGGGGAAGCGCGATGGTAGGAAACTGCTAAATCATATGTGGGTGGGTGCGAGGTGTACGGGGAGAGGTGGGGGAGTGGTCTCGGCGGAGAGGCGAGGGAGAGCGGCTGTAGACTCATTCGTTCTCAAAAACAATTATTCAAGCAGATTCACTGCGCAATTCGAAAACTATTACTGAAAGGCCCAAGTACGCCCAGTGGTTTTATTCACAAAAATCAGCTGTACAGTCAACTGCCTCCGTTAACGGCTCGGTCAGAACGCCCGAAACCGAATTAATACATTTGATCTATTTAACCAAAATAAGTCGGTCTAAGAACTGTTTGCATGACGTAGCTGGATCAGCTGATTTTCGCTGCTACGAGTGCAGTTCACGTTTGTGAGTGCTCCGGTAAAGCGCGGCAGTTACGTTTCACAACGTACTCGTGTCACGACACGCTTTGCGCCAGCGCTGTTACTACTGAAGCTGATAAAGAGTACGTCTATAGGAAACTAGCAACATTAGAGCAAATGAGGACAGGAATGAGGACAGGAACAAGAACAAAGCTTTCTCACCATTTTCTCCTCCTCCACCGGAGCTATGTCCTTTATTATGTAATCTTCAGGTCTGTGATGAAATAAAACAAATGCATTTTATTTGTTGTCATATTTTAAAACAAAAATTTCAGCATATTTTGTTCTGGGATTTTGCATTTTTTTTATTTTAACTTAACAGAGAAGGCCGTACGGGTAAGTCCGTACAGATAAGGCATATGTACAGCAAGGAATCTGTACGCGCCTAACCCCCTCATTCAGGATCTCCATGCCCCCCCCCCCCCCCTCACAAGCACTCAATTCGGTATCTCCATCCCCACCCCCAAGCACTCAATATTTCCACACATCCCCCAGCACCCAATTCGGATCTACGCACCCCCCCCCCCCTCCCAACTTACTTGATGATCTCCCCAGGCATGTCACCCAAACCAATCAATTGAAGACATTGCCATATACGTCCACTAACAACTCACCTGATCTCCCCACAAACGTCCCCTCAACTGCTCACCTGATCTCCCCACAAACGCCCCCTCAACTGCTCACCTGATCTCCCCACAAACGTCCACTAACAACTCACCTGATCTCGCCACAAACGTCACATCAACCGCTCACCTGATCTCACACAGGTCCCCTCAAACAATCATTTGATGATCTCCCCACAAACGTCCCCTCAACTGCTCACCTGATCTCAACACAAACGTCACATCAACCGCTCACCTGATCTCACACAGGTCCCCTCAACCACTCATTTGATGATCTCCCCACAAATGTCACCTCAACTGCTCACCTGATCTCAACACACACGTCACCTCAAATACTCACCTGATCTCCCTAAACACATGCCCTCAATCAATCACTTGATCTTCCCACACACATCCCCTCAACCACTCGATCTCCCCATCCACACTCCTCTCCACCACTTGCTTGATCTTCCCACACACGACCCTTCAACCATTTACCCGATGATCTCCCCATACATTTCCCCCCTCCCTCCCCTCAACCCCTTACCTGATAATCTCCCCACACACGCCCCCTCCCCTCAACCACTTACCTGATGATCTCCCCACACACGCCCCCCCCCTCAACCACTCACCTGATGATCTCCCCACACACGCCCCCTCCTGAACCACTCACCTGATGATCTCCCCACACATGCCCCTCCCCTCAACCACTCATCTGATGATCTCCCCACACACGCCCCCCTCCCCTCAACCACTCACCTGATGATCTCCCCACACACGCCCCCCTCCTCAACCACTCACCTGATAATCTCCCCACACACGCCCCCCTCCCCTCAACCACTCACCTGATGATCTCCCCACACATGCCCCTCCCCTCAACCACTCACCTGATGATCTCCCCACACACGCCCTCTCCCCTCAGCCACTCACCTGATGATCTCAACACACGCGCCCCCCTCCTCAAACACTCACCTGATGATCTCCCCACACACGCCCTCTCCCCTCAGCCACTCATCTGATGATCTCCCCACACACGCCCCCCTCCCCTCAACCACTCACCTGATGATCTCCCCACACACGCCCCCTCCCCTCAGCCACTCACCTGATGATCTCCCCACACATGCCCCTCCCCTCAACCACTCATCTGATGATCTCCCCACACACGCCCCCCTCAACCACTCACCTGATGATCTCCCCACACACGCCCCCCTCCTCAACCACTCACCTGATAATCTCCCCACACACGCCCCCCTCCTCAACCACTCACCTGATGATCTCCCCACACACGCCCCCCTTCTCAACCACTCACCTGATAATCTCCCCACACACGCCCCCCTCCTCAACCACTCACCTGATGATCTCCCCACACATGCCCCTCCCCTCAACCACTCATCTGATGATCTCCCCACACACGCCCCCCTCCTCAACCACTCACCTGATAATCTCCCCATACACGCCCCCCTCCTCAACCACTCACCTGATGATCTCCACACACACGCCCCTCCCTCCCCTCAACCACTCACCTGATGATCTCCACACACACGCCCCTCCCTCCCCTCAACCACTCACCTGATGATCTCCCCACACACGCTCCCAACCCCTCAACCACTCACCTGATGATCTCCCCACACACTCCCCCCTCCTCAACCACTCACCTGATGATCTCCACACACACGCCCCTCCCTCCCCTCAACCACTCACCTGATGATCTCCCCACACACGCCCCCCTCCCCTCAACCACTCACCTAATGATCTCCCCACACACGCCCCCCTCAACCACTCACCTGATGATCTACCCACACACGCCCCCCTCCTCAACCACTCACCTGATGATCTCCACACACACGCCCCTCCCTCCCCTCAACCACTCACCTGATGATCTCCACACACACGCCCCTCCCTCCCCTCAACCACTCACCTGATGATCTCCACACACACGCCCCCCCCCTCAACCACTCACCTGATGATCTCCCCATACTCATCCGCTTTTATTTTCTCTTCCTTACACGGAAACATCGGATAGACCTTTTTCGTCTGCTTGAAGAATCCTGGCTTTTGTTTCTGTAAAAAAAAATAATAAAAAACATGAATAAAGAAAGAAAGAAAAAAAAAAAACAAGCAAATTCTCCTACTTTCAGGTTAGTAAACTCCGGTGGTTGCAATTGCTATTCTGCACCTAAAGTTCGCTTGCAACATGAACAGACATTTGTGGTGTACCAGTCACGTGACCAGACTTTTGTGGTGTACCAGTCATGTGACCAGACATCTGTGGTGTACCAGTCACGTGACCAGACGTTTGTGGTGTACCAGTCATGTGACCAGACATCTGTGGTGTACCAGTCATGTGACCAGACACTTGTGGTGTACCAGTCATGTGACCAGACACTTGTGGTGTACCAGTCATGTGACCAGACATCTGTGGTGTACCAGTCACGTGACCAGACTTTTGTGGTGTACCAGTCATGTGACCAGACATCTGTGGTGTACCAGTCATGTGACCAGACACTTGTGGTGTACCAGTCATGTGACCAGACACTTGTGGTGTACCAGTCATGTGACCAGACATCTGTGGTGTACCAGTCATGTGACCAGACATTTGTGGTCTACCAGTCACGTGACCAGACATTTGTGGTGTACCAGTCACGCGTGACCAGACATTTGTGGTGTGCCAGTCACACGTGACCAGACATCTGTGGTGTACCAGTCACGTGACCAGACTTTTGTGGTGTACCAGTCACGTGATCAGACAGTTGTGGTGTACCAGTCATGTGACCAGACATCTGTGGTGTACCAGTCACGCGTGACCAGACATTTGTGGTGTACCAGTCACGTGACCAGACTTTTGTGGTGTACCAGTCATGTGACCAGACATCTGTGGTGTACCAGTCACGTGACCAGACATTTGTGGTCTACCAGTCACGTGACCAGACATTTGTGGTGTACCAGTCACGCGTGACCAGACATTTGTGGTGTACCAGTCACACGTGACCAGATATTTCCATTGTTTCTGTCACACGTGACAAGACATTTCCGGTGTTCCGGTCACATGTGACCAGACAATCCCGGGATACCAGTCACGTGACCAGGTATTTACAGTGTATCAGCCACACGTAACCAGAAATGTAAGGTGTATCTGTCACACGTGACCAGACCTTTGCAGTGTACCAGTTACACGTGACCAGATATTTACAGTGTATCCCTCACACGTAACCAGACATTTACAGTATATCAGTCACACGTGACCAGACCTTTGCAGTGCACCAGCCACACGTGACCAGACATTTACAGTGTATCCCTCACACGTGACCATATATTTGCAGCGTATCAGCCACACGTGACAAGGCTTAGGGCTTGAGCACACCGCACCACTCAAGCATCGTCGCATACAGCACGCGGAGGCTTCAGTTAGCCATTAGCAAACCAAGCAGAAGAAACCTCCCTCCCGCCTCTGGGGCTAGCATTCATACATGCTTTCTTTCACGCAATGTGGACCCAGTTAGCGCATAATATGTACAATTTGTTTTGACCATTTCACGAAAGTTGGGCCAGCTCTGGTCAGCCTTGATAATGTGCCATGTTTTCCCTACACTTTTCACTTACGTGAGGGGCGGGGTGGGGGGAGGGGGGAGGCGAAGGACGAAAGCAGTTAGTTTTATTGGAGACTCATTACGCCATCCCTCTAACTGCCGCTCCAAGCAGAACAGTGAAATTTACCTGTAAATGCTATGGCGATGAGCGAGTGACGTGATTTAACTATGACGTCTGACGTTCTCCTGTAACCATGCGAGCCTCACGCTAAAAGAACAGGTACCGTGTGATCGACGTCGAAGACGGTGATATTCTCGCCAGACACGTCACAACACTCCGAGGATGACACGAAGCAGAGACGGTGATATTCTCGCCAGACACGTCACAACACTCCGAGGATGACACGAAGCAGAGACGGTGATATTCTCGCCAGACACGTCACAACACTCCGAGGATGACACGAAGCAGAGACGGTGATATTCTCGCCAGACACGTCACAACACTCCGAGGATGACACGAAGCAGAGACGGTGATATTCTCGCCAGACACGTCACAACACTCCGAGGATGACACGAAGCAGAGACGGTGATATTCTCGCCAGACACGTCACAACACTCCGAGGATGACACGAAGCAGAGACGGTGATATTCTCGCCAGACACGTCACAACACTCCGAGGATGACACGAAGCAGAGACGGTGATATTCTCGCCAGACACGTCACAACATTCCGAGGAGGACACGAAGCGGAGACGGTGATATTCTCGCCAGACACGTCACAACATTCCGAGGAGGACACGAAGCGGAGACGGTGATATTCTCGCCAGACACGTCACAACATTCCGAGCAGGACACGAAGCGGAGACGGTGATATTCTCGCCAGACACGTCACAACATTCCGAGGAGGACACGAAGCGGAGACGATGATATTCTCGCCAGACACGTCACAACACTCCGAGGAGGACACGAAGCAGAGACGTTGATATTCTCGCCAGACACGTCACAACATTCCGAGGAGGACACGAAGCGGAGACGGTGATATTCTCGCCAGACACGTCACAACATTCCGAGGAGGACACGAAGCGGAGACGGTGATATTCTCGCCAGACACGTCACAACATTCCGAGCAGGACACGAAGCGGAGACGGTGATATTCTCGCCAGACACGTCACAACATTCCGAGGAGGACACGAAGCGGAGACGGTGATATTCTCGCCAGACACGTCACAACACTCTTGCCCAAATCTCGCACTTTCTCAGTTCAGAGATAAGTGGTCTGCAAGATTTCAGTACTTTTCAGCCATTTGAAGCCAACAAAGAAGAAAGGCTTCCCGTGGAGAGGTGTGGGAGTCTTCCCGTGGAGGGAGGTGTGGCAGTCTTCCCGTGGAGGGAGGTGTGGGAGTCTTCCCGTGGAGGGAGGTGTGGGAGTCTTCCCGTGGAGGGAGGTGTGGGAGTCTTCCCGTGGAGGGAGGTATGGGAGTTTTCCCGCGGAGGGAGGCGTGAAGGTCTTCCCATGGAGGGAGGTGTGGAGGTTTTCTCGTGGATGGAGGTGGGTGGAGGGAATTCTGGAGGTCTTCCCGCAGAGGGAGGTGTGTGGAAAATCATACCGTCCAGGAAAGTAAACAGTGTGTCCACATCGCCCTGATGGACTGAGATGCACTGATTGGCCTCATCGAATGAATGTTGTGTCTTATTCTGACTGCGGTACAATAAAGAGAACAATAAAGAAGGCCGCTGCATTCAAAAGGCTTACCTCGGTTTTCATCATAAGGTCGTGCTTGGGTTTGTTGCCGCTGGTGAATTCGTTTTCCTCCTCGTCCCCGCTCTCGTCGCTGCTGTCAAACTCGGCTCTGAAACAGCCATAACGCCTTTCACGCTTCTTATCTGATCTCGTAACTCTTTCACGCCCCCTTATCTTATCTCGTAACTCTTTCACGCCCCCTTATCTTATCTCGTAACTCTTTCACGTCCCCTATCTTATCTCGTAACCCCTTTCACGCCCCGTATCTTATCTCGTTCCCCTCCACACACTGGTCAGCTGGCTCTTCTCATGTCACATTATCCTGACATCGGATTCAGTGTCGAGTTATAAGTGGGCACATAAGCTTCATGCCGCTTTTCCGTGTCTGGGTTGGCTTGGGTTAGCGATACTTGCCACATTTTAAACAACAAAAGCGCGCAGAGGCAAGATATCTCCCTGTGGTTTCCTGAAAGCTAGGTGTTCCCACGTCTTTACTCAAATTAGCAGTACCCTGTGATTTCCTGAAAGTTTGACGTTCCCACGTGTTTGCTCAACATAAGTATACAACCCTGTGACTTCCTGAAAGCTAGGTGTTCCCACGTTTCTGTCCAATATAAGCAAAACCCTTCGATTTCCTGAGAGCTAGATGTTCCCACGTTTCTGCTCAATATAAGCAGAAATTTTGATATAACCCTTTCATAAACTGACTTCCAGGAAGAGCAGCTCTCACCCTTTTTATTAACGCTCTAACCTACTGAGCTAACCGTTACCCCTAATAACAAGCGAGAGCCTGCCACCCCCTTACAGTCCCTTCCACCTCCCGGGCCCAAGGTTCTGAATGGCATCGTTCCATGGCCTGCATTTCAGTATTCTGCAGTTTGATCCTCGCCTCTCCCGCCTGTCGCCTCCACAAGCCCCCACTCTCGGGCTGTGACCCGGATCGTCCCAAGGCCTACGTTTTGGCATTCCCCGCTTTGATCCTCGCCTCTCTCGCCTGTCACCACCACCCCCCCCCCCCCCGGGCTGTGAATGGGATCGTCCCATGGCTTACTTTTTGGCACTCTCCGCTTTGATCCTCGCCTCTTCCGCCTGTCACCCCACACCCCCCCCCCACCCCCCGGGGGCTGTGAATGGGATCGTCCCATGTCTTACTTTTTGGCATTCTCCGCTTTGATCCTCTCCTCTCCCGCCTGTTTACCCCCCCCCCCCCGGGCTGTGAATGGGATCGTCCCATGGCTTACTTTCTGGCATTCTCCGCTTTGATCCTCTCCTCTCCCGCCTGTCGACTCCTCCCCCCCCCGGACTGTGAATGGGATCGTCCCATGGCTTACTTTTTGGCATTCTCCGCTTTGATCCTCGCCCCTCCCGCCTGTCACCCCCCTCCCCCCGGGCTGTGAATTGGATCGTCCCATGGCTTACTTTTTGGCATTCTCCGCTTTGATCCTCGCCTCTTCCGCCTCTTTCTCCTTCACCTCCTGCTTGTAGTCTTCTAGTTCCTGGCCTTCCAGCCGCACCCTGCGCCGTACCTACACCCATAAACACAGACTGAGCGACAGACCCGCATTCCCACTCCCCGTATACCTACACCCATAAACACAGAGTGAGCGACAGACCCGCATTCCCACTCTCCGCATACCTACACCCACATACACACAGAGTAAGCGACAGACCCGCATTCCCACTCCCCGCATACCTACACCCAGCAAACACCTACAGACTGAGCGACAGACCCGCATTCCCACTCCCCGCATACCTACACCCAGCAAACACCTACAGACTGAGCGACAGACCCGCATTCCCACTCCCCGTATACCTACACCCATAAACACAGAGTGAGCGACAGACCCGCATTCCCACTCCCCGCAAACCTACACCCACATACACACAGAGTAAGCGACAGACCCGCATTCCCACTCCCCGCATACCTACACCCAGCAAACACCTACAGACTGAGCGACAGACCCGCATTCCCACTTCCCGCATACCTACACACCCACAAACACAGACAGTGAGCGACAGACCCGCATTCCCACTCGTCGTACTCACAGGCAGCAAACGCTCACGCGGTGAACCACACATACACTACCTAAGCTATGCTAATTAAAGATTGAAACATTTCAAAATATAGAGCCATGAGTAGACAGAAATTAAAGCCTCCACACCCAGTGATAAAGATACCCGGTGACGTAAACATCCGGTGACGTAAACACCCGGTGACGTAAACATCCGGTGACGTAAACATCTGGTGGCGGACAGGCAATACGCTTGTTAACTAAAATATTCAGGTAATTCGTTACTGATTGTGGGGGTCAGGCAATAGGTGTGTAACTAAAATAATCACAGCCTAGTCAACACACGTATTGCCCGAATTATATTGCTAGATAACTGAAACGAAATTATTGTTGTTTATTCATTTTATTAAGTTATTTGAGATTCCAAACATAATTACATAAAACATTGTAATTATACAATTACACACCAATACATATTAGATCACACTCATGTCTATAAAAATGTCGCGGGGGCCGGAGTCGCCAGGGTCGCCGTCGCCATTGTCAGTGCCGACTCGGTCGCCATCACAGGGGTCGGCGTCGCCTCTTTTGCGATCGCCTAAGTCGAATCTGAAGTTAGAAACCCTAATAGTCGCGTCCTTTCTGTTGAGTCACCATGCCCTGTTGCGACTGTGCGTCCGCTTGATGAGGTCGTGTGATTCCATAATGCTCAGGTAGAAGAAGGGCCAATGCTCGTGTGATTCCTTAATGTTTACGTACAAGAAGGGCTCCTCCTCGAGCAATTCCTTAATGCTCACGTAGATGAAGTGCCCCTCCTTGTGTGATTCCTTAATGCTCACGTAGAAGAAAGGCCCCTCCTCGTGTGATTCCTTAATGCTCACGTAGAAGAAGGGCCCCTCCTCGTGTGATTCCTTAATGCTCACAAAGATGAAGTGCCCCTCCTTGTGTGATTCCTTAACGCTCACGTAGAATGGCCCCTCCTCGTGTGATTCCTTAATGCTCACAAAGATGAAGTGCCCCTCCTTGTGTGATTCCTTAACGCTCACGTAGAATGGCCCCTCCTCGTGTGATTCCATAATGCTCAGGTAGAAGAAGGGCCAATGCTCGTGTGATTCCTTAATGTTTACGTACAAGAAGGGCTCCTCCTCGAGCAATTCCTTAATGCTCACGTAGATGAAGTGCCCCTCCTTGTGTGATTCCTTAATGCTCACGTAGAAGAAAGGCCCCTCCTCGTGTGATTCCTTAATGCTCACGTAGAAGAAGGGCCCCTCCTCGTGTGATTCCTTAATGCTCACGTAGAAGAAGGGCCCCTCCTCGTGTGATTCCTTAATGCTCACAAAGATGAAGTGCCCCTCCTTGTGTGATTCCTTAACGCTCACGTAGAATGGCCCCTCCTCGTGTGATTCCTTAATGCTCACGTAGAAGAAGGGCCCCTCCTCGTGTGATTCCTTAATGCTCACAAAGATGAAGTGCCCCTCCTTGTGTGATTCCTTAATGCTCACGTAGAAGAAGTGACCCTCCTTGTGTGATTCCTTAATGCTCACGTAGAAGAAGTGCCCCTCCTTGTGTGATTCCTTAATGCTCACGTGCAAGAAGGGCCCCTCCTCGAGCAATTCCTTAATGCTCACGTAGATGAAGTGCCCCTCCTTGTGTGATTCCTTAATGCTCACGTAGAAGAAGGGCCCCTCCTCGTGTGATTCCTTAATGCTCACAAAGATGAAGTGCCCCTCCTTGTGTGATTCCTTAATGCTCACGTAGAATGGCCCCTCCTCGTGTGATTCCTTAATGCTCACAAAGATGAAGTGCCCCTCCTTGTGTGATTCCTTAATGCTCACGTAGAATGGCCCCTCCTCGTGTGATTCCTTAATGCTCACGTAGAAGAAGGGCCCCTCCTCGAGCAATTCCTTAATGCTCACGTAGATGAAGTGACCCTCCTTGTGTGATTCCTTAATGCTCACGTAGATGAAGTGACCCTCCTTGTGGGATTCCTTAATGCTCACGTAGAAGAAGGGCCCCTCCTCGTGTGATTCCTTAATGCTCACGTAGATGAAGTGCCCCTCCTTGTGTGATTCCTTAATGCTCACGTAGAAGAAGTGACCCTCCTTGTGTGATTCCTTAATGCTCACGTAGAAGAAGGGCCCCTCCTCGTGTGATTCCTTAATGCTCACAAAGATGAAGTGCCCCTCCTTGTGTGATTCCTTAATGCTCACGTAGAATGGCCCCTCCTCGTGTGATTCCATAATGCTCACGTAGAAGAAGGGCCCCTCCTCGTGTGATTCCTTAATGCTCACGTAGAAGAAGGGCCCCTCCTCGTGTGATTCCTTAATGCTCACGTAGATGAAGTGCCCCTCCTTGTGTGATTCCTTAATGCTCACGTAGAAGAAGGGCCCCTCCTCGTGTGATTCCTTAATGCTCACAAAGATGAAGTGCCCCTCCTTGTGTGATTCCTTAATGCTCACGTAGAATGGCCCCTCCTCGTGTGATTCCATAATGCTCACGTAGAAGAAGGGCCCCTCCTCGTGTGATTCCTTAATGCTCACGTAGAAGAAGGGCCCCTCCTCGTGTGATTCCTTAATGCTCACGTAGATGAAGTGCCCCTCCTTGTGTGATTCCTTAATGCTCACGTAGAAGAAGGGCCCCTCCTCGTGTGATTCCTTAATGCTCACGTAGAAGAAGGGCCCCTCCTCGTGTGATTCCTTAATGCTCACGTAGATGAAGTGCCCCTCCTTGTGTGATTCCTTAATGCTCACGTAGAAGAAGGGCCCCTCCTCGTGTGATTCCTTAATGCTCACAAAGATGAAGTGACCCTCCTTGTGGGATTCCTTAATGCTCACGTAGAAGAAGGGCCCCTCCTCGTGTGATTCCTTAATGCTCACAAAGATGAAGTGCCCCTCCTTGTGTGATTCCTTAATGCTCACGTAGAAGAAGGGCCCCTCCTCGTGTGATTCCTTAATGCTCACGTACAAGAAGGGCCCCTCCTCGAGCAATTCCTTAATGCTCACGTAGATGAAGTGACCCTCCTTGTGGGATTCCTTAATGCTCACGTAGAAGAAGGGCCCCTCCTCGTGTGATTCCTTAATGCTCACAAAGATGAAGTGCCCCTCCTCGTGTGATTCCTTAATGCTCACGTAGAAGAAGGGCCCCTCCTCGTGTGATTCCTTAATGCTCACGTAGATGAAGTGCCCCTCCTTGTGTGATTCCTTAATGCTCACGTAGAAGAAGGGCCCCTCCTCGTGTGATTCCTTAATGCTCACGTAGAATGGCCCCTCCTCGTGTGATTCCTTAATGCTCACAAAGATGAAGTGCCCCTCCTTGTGTGATTCCTTAATGCTCACGTAGAAGGACCCCTCCTCGTGTGATTCCTTAATGCTCACGTACAAGAAGGGCCCCTCCTCGTGTGATTCCTTAATGCTCACGTAGAAGAAGGGCCCCTCCTCGTGTGATTCCTTAATGCTCACGTAGAAGAAGGGCCCCTCCTCGTGTGATTCCTTAATGCTCACGTAGATGAAAAGCCCCTCCTTGTGTGATTCCTTAATGCTCACGTAGATGAAGTGCCCCTCCTTGTGTGATTCCTTAATGCTCACGTAGAAGAAGGGCCCCTCCTCGTGTGATTCCTTAATGCTCACAAAGATGAAGTGCCCCTCCTTGTGTGATTCCTTAATGCTCACGTAGAAGGACCCCTCCTCGTGTGATTCCTTAATGCTCACGTACAAGAAGGGCCCCTCCTCGTGTGATTCCTTAATGCTCACGTAGATGAAGTGCCCCTCCTTGTGTGATTCCTTAATGCTCACGTAGAAGAAGGGCCCCTCCTCGTGTGATTCCTTAATGCTCACAAAGATGAAGTGCCCCTCCTTGTGTGATTCCTTAATGCTCACGTAGAAGGACCCCTCCTCGTGTGATTCCTTAATGCTCACGTACAAGAAGGGCCCCTCCTCGTGTGATTCCTTAATGCTCACGTAGAAGAAGGGCCCCTCCTCGTGTGATTCCTTAATGCTCACGTAGAAGAAGGGCCCCTCCTCGTGTGATTCCTTAATGCTCACGTAGAAGAAGGGCCCCTCCTCGTGTGATTCCTTAATGCTCACGTAGAAGAAGGGCCCCTCCTCGTGTGATTCCTTAATGCTCACGTAGAAGAAGGGCCCCTCCTCGTGTGATTCCTTAATGCTCACGTAGAAGAAGGGCCCCTCCTCGTGTGATTCCTTAATGCTCACGTACAAGAAGGGCCCCTCCTCGTGTGATTCCTTAATGCTCACGTAGAAGAAGGGCCCCTCCTCGTGTGATTCCTTAATGCTCACGTAGAAGAAGGGCCCCTCCTTGTGTGATTCCTTAATGCTCACGTAGAAGAAGGGCCCCTCCTCGTGTGATTCCTTAATGCTCACGTAGAAGAAGGGCCCCTCCTCGTGTGATTCCTTAATGCTCACGTAGAAGAAGGGCCCCTCCTCGTGTGATTCCTTAATGCTCACGTAGAAGAAGGGCCCCTCCTCGTGTGATTCCTTAATGCTCACGTACAAGAAGGGCCCCTCCTCGTGTGATTCCTTAATGCTCACGTAGAAGAAGGGCCCCTCCTCGTGTGATTCCTTAATGCTCACGTAGAAGAAGGGCCCCTCCTCGTGTGATTCCTTAATGCTCACGTACAAGAAGGGCCCCTCCTCGTGTGATTCCTTAATGCTCACGTAGAAGAAGGGCCCCTCCTCGTGTGATTCCTTAATGCTCACGTAGAAGAAGGGCCCCTCCTTGTGTGATTCCTTAATGCTCACGTAGAAGAAGGGCCCCTCCTCGTGTGATTCCTTAATGCTCACGTAGAATGGCCCCTCCTCGTGTGATTCCTTAATGCTCACGTAGAAGAAGGGCCCCTCCTCGTGTGATTCCTTAATGCTCACGTAGAATGGCCCCTCCTCGTGTGATTCCATAATGCTCATGTACAAGAAGGGCCCCTCCTCGTGTGATTCCTTAATGCTCACGTAGAAGAATGGCCCCTCCTCGTGTGATTCCATAATGCTCACGTACAAGAAGGGCCCCTCTTTGGATTTGATCAGTTTCTCCACCGCAATGAAGCACTTCGTGCTTTGGGAGTAGGTAATAGTTACGAGTGATTGTTGCTGCGGCTTTCACATCTTCGATGATTAAGTAGTGGTCCTCTTTTGGGTATAAAGTGTTTCTTCTTCACTTCAACTTTCTTGTAAAGTTCAGCCTTGAACGCCTCTTCAGTCATTTTGCTTGATGTTCAGTTAAGTTATTCATGTGAGACTCGAAAAATATACACGACTCTTTATACCGTGACAGAATTACTCCCGGGTCAAAATAATTACACATAATAATTGGCTGTCTGTATTACTGTGGATTTATCTACTCTGGTCCTAAAATGATCGGCAACAGGATCGCAACCTACTCAGGAAATAATTGCAATTGAAACAATATATATTAGGAGAGCTTAAAACAGACACAAGTATACGTGAAGCTCCATAAATTAGTTCGCCAAGAGGGAAAATACGAATAAAATAGTTCTGTGTGTCACTGGCGTGTGTATCCATGACAACGGTAAGAGTTTACGAGTAAAAAGTGGCAATAAAAAGTTGCACTAAAACATTGAGTTTCCAAGTGTAAGCTACCGTAATCGATAGTAGTGAGTTAGTGGCTACAAGCACAGCGAGTGAAAGCCTCATTTGATTTACAGCATCTAATGGCACTGGGCAAAAAGTGGTGGTCACTTTCAGTTTTCACATTTCCATTAGAAATAAAATTACTGCGCTTGGTCACTGCTGATGGAATTCACATGCTCTCTTTGGATAAAAAACAAGCCGAGCGTTTCAAATTCAATTACCCTCCGCCACTTGAACCTTTTGCTGGTAAACCCCTGCTATGATCCAGCACATCCAACCCCTGCTATGATCCAGCACATCCAACCCCTGCTATGATCCAGCACATCCAACCCCTGCTATGATCCAGCACATCCAACCCCTGCTATGATCCAGCACATCCAACCCCTGCTATGATCCAGCACATCCAACCCCTGCTATGATCCAGCACATCCAACCCCTGCTATGATCCATTGGGGGCGCATTCTTCCCCACACCGGGCGGTTTCTTCCTCATTCTCAGCGCATTCTTCCCCACACCGGACGGTTTCTGTCTCATTCTGAGCACATTCTTCCCCATTCTTCTCTTCACCGAGCGGATTCTTTCCCATTGTGAGCGCATTTTTCAACGCACTGACTGCATTCTTCCGCATCCCGAGCGGATTCTTCTTCATTCTGAGCAAATTCTTCCCTACACTGAGCGGATTCTTTCCCACTGTGAACGATTACTTAGTCTACATGCGCTGGTACATTTTTGGAGTATTTCTCTTTTCGACGCATTATAAAAACATCCCAACTCTTGAAGCTAACCATGACCAGTGGGATGCATCAAGCATCACAAATATTAAACCAGGAAATAAAATGCTTAAAGAAAAGACCATACCTCCAGGGTGATTGTTTTCATTTGTGGGTTGTCAACTAGTTGCCTGGCAACTGTATTTGGAGAGGATCTGCTCGTCATAATCACTGTATTTTTAGGGTTGTCACACATTTGTAGAAACAGTTCCCTTGAGAAGCCGCATTCCAAATCAGGCGTGCTGGCCAAAACAACCTGTGGAGAAAAAAAAACAGAAAATAGAACAGAACAGTTAGCCGCGTACAACATGAATCTTCTCACACAATATTCTTCAATGACTAAGCCTAGACCCGCAGGTAACCGATTCACGCCCCTTAGTGGTGTTGACGGGGGGACAAGCTCACCAGACATTGTTAGTAGTGGTGACGGGGGGACAACCTCACCAGATATTGTTAGTGGTGGTCACCAGATGACAACCTCACCAGATATTGTTAGTGGTGGTGACGGGGGGACAACCTCACCAGATATTGTTACTAGTGGTGACGGGGGGACAACCTCACCAGATATTGTTAGTGGTGGTCACCAGAGGACAACCTCACCAGGTATTGTTAGTGGTGGTGACGGGGGGACAAGCTCACCAGACATTGTTAGTAGTGGTGACGGGGGGACAACCTCACCAGATATTGTTAGTGGTGGTCACCAGATGACAACCTCACCAGATATTGTTAGTGGTGGTGACGGGGGGACAACCTCACCAGATATTGTTACTAGTGGTGACGGGGGGACAACCTCACCAGATATTGTTAGTGGTGGTCACCAGAGGACAACCTCACCAGGTATTGTTAGTGGTGGTGACGGGGGGACAAGCTCACCAGACATTGTTAGTAGTGGTGACGGGGGGACAACCTCACCAGATATTGTTAGTGGTAGTCACCAGATGACAACCTCACCAGATATTGTTAGTGGTGGTGACGGGGGGACAACCTCACCAGATATTGTTAATAGTGGTGACGGGGGGACAACCTCACCAGATATTGTTAGTAGTGGTCACCAGAGGACAACCTCACCAGATATTGTTAGTAGTGGTCACCAGAGGACAACCTCACCAGATATTGTTAGTGGTGGTAAAGGGAGGACAACCTCACCAGACACTGTTAGTGGTGATGACGGGGGGACAACCTCACCAGACATTGTGAGTGGTGATGACGGGGGGACAACCTCACCAGACATTGTTAGTGGTGGTAACGGGGGGACAAGCTCACCAGACATTGTTAGTAGTGGTGACGGGGGGACAACCTCACCAGATATTGTTAGTGGTGGTAAAGGGAGGACAACCTCACCAGACACTGTTAGTGGTGATGACGGGGGGACAACCTCACCAGACATTGTTAGTGGTGGTGACGGGGGAACAACCTCACCAGACATTGTTAGTGGTGGTGACGGGGGGACAACCTCACCAGACATTGTTAGTAGTGGTGACGGGGGGACAACCTCACCAGATATCGTTAGTGGTGGTGACGGGGGAACAACTTCATCAGATACTGTTCAGCTCAACAATCTGCTCATAAAATATCCCCTATGATTAAGCTTGGATAGTGTCATGTGTCTACGGGCGACCGAATGACGTCCAATGGTGGTGGTGGTGTTGGGGGAGGGGGGGGGGGGGCGGGTCATCTCAACTTGGTTCGGGATACTGTGTTAAAAACTGAAGGGCAAGATTTAAGAAAAAAAATGTATCTTACGCAGCAGTTTGTGGCGAGTGAAAGACAAGGACAAAAGTCGTGAAGCACTTCAATTTGTTTCATGGTGATTTAATTACTCGTACTTGGGACTCAAAACTAAGCGTCGTCGCTACGATAAATAACAGGCAAAATTTTTGGACCCGTGGACCCGAGGCCTGGGCCTGGACCCGGACCCAATTTTTTTATACACTTTATTTTTTTCACAACTTTTTTAAGAAGCATGATATAGTCTTTTTGGGTAAATTGACACATCGCCAGATGCTCGCAGTAATGATACTGCTTCCATGGTCACAAAAGATGGTGTGTGAAATAAATCCGTGAAAAAGGGACCGGGCAGCAAAAACAACCGTGACGGGATGAATTCGTTAACAAGTTAACAACAATATATAAATATATATAAGACACATAAAAACAACCTAATAATAATAATAATAATAATAATAATAATAATAATAATAATACTTTATTTCGTCGGGTCCACGGGTCTGATATTTGGACCCGAAACGTGATTTTGGACCCGAGACCCGTGAACCCGTCGGACCCGTTCGCACCCTAACAGCAGGTACACATCGATTAATACAGGCCCGAGTCAGGGATGACCAATGGAGAGCCGCGTTGACTGCTCCTCAAGTTTCTCATTTCCTCCTGTGCCAAATTGATTTCATGCTCGTAACAGAGAAGACATCCTGTCATGTGCTTTGTGTGACGTCACGCCTCTCAGCCCTCTTCATGCGCTTGAAGGGCTTGCATTCCTGACAGATCAGCACATCAAAGCAATTGCCTCCGCACCGCACTTAAGAAGCTCAACAAGTGCCGATTTCAGAGCATGGGGGAAATGGACCATCTTATTCTCTCATCCCTTTTTCAGTAGGGCTTCTGTATTAGGACTTGGGTATTTTGGCCATTTTGCCCGTTCTCTGCACACCCCTTTTGCGCCTCACTTCCCCACTAGAGTCCATCTGAGCAGTAGCACCTTTCTTTCCATAAGTTCTAGATCGGTTATAACGTCGAAGCCCTGTGACGTACAAAATGCCCTGTGACGTAAACAAGGAGGCTGAAATACCAACAAATAAAGACATCTGGCCTGAAAAAAGACCCAAAAGTAGCCCAAAAAAGTAACCCAAAAGTTATCCCAAAATAACCTAAAAACTAACCCAAAAATAACCCAAAAAAGTAACCCAAAAAGTAACTCAAAAAATAACCTTAAAAAATAACCCAAAAGTACCACAAAAAAGTAACCCAAAAGAGTTACCCAAAAAAGTAACCCAAAGCTAACCCCAAAAATTAACTCAAAAATAACACAAAAGTGACCCAAAAATAACCTAAAAAGATAACCCAAAAGTAACCCAAAAAATTCGAAACATATTATTTAATTCACGAAATTCGCACCCGAAAGATTCAAGTACTTCAGCCATATTTGGAAACCTGTAGTTTAGATTTGTTTTTACTGGAAAACGGCTCAAAACGGATGTAAATTGTGTGAAAAAAATCCCAGTTGGCTTTTACGGATTCTTTACAGATCTGCACTTCTGAGTCAAACCGGTACATCATGCTTTTGACCGTAAACTCGTCTTTAATATTTTGCATGTGACGCTTGTGTACTCATGCATGTATTGCTACATCAGCTTGCTGCAAGTCTGGAACCTTACTCCTGACGTACAATTTCGTAGAAACAATCCAGAGGCAAGATTCACGGACACCCCAAGAGAGGGCAGTCGATAACGGGGCATCATGACGGAGCATCATCTTAACGGGGCATCTTAACTGCGGGTGACGCATTTTTTCTCCAGCATAAGCGAGCAAAACAGCAAAGCAATGAACAAAGGCAACAGCAGCAAAAATATTTGCAACGAGTAGCTAACTCGATTACACTAAGACCCCCTCCTCCCCTCCCCCCTCTCCCCCCCCCCCCCCCGCTGTTTACGGTGGCAGGACGCAATTGCAGTCGTGCCTGAAGGTTATTAATTAAGGAGGCCAACAATGTGATGTGTCACCTTGGAGACACAAACAGCACGCGCCATGTCTTGGCAGCAGCATGCATGTCGGGGAAGCGGGGAAGTGGGGGGGGGGGGGGGAGGGGGATTGGAGAAGGGAGAGAAAAATGCAACAAAACAAAACATGGGCATCGGAGATGCAGAGTCCTCAGCCAATAGCAGTTACATCAATGTGGGCGAGTTATCTTTTTGAGATATCGGCGGGACAAAAGCAAGATTTAGGTGTGACAAAATGGCGAGACGAATATGTCACGTGACAAATCGAACCCCGGTCGCACATCTACACCTTATATACTTTATTCCTGTAAGGTTTGATGAAGATCCGATGAATAGTTTTTGAGATATCGCCCGGACAAGAAAAAGTTTAAAGTGCGATGGTCATGTGACCTTCCGGTAACGTGACAGATCGAACCCCCGTTGCACATCTACACTATATATACTTTATTCCTGTAAGGTTTGGTGAAGCTCCGATAATTAGTTTTCGAGATATCGTCCGGACAAAAAAAAGTTTACGGACGGCTCGACGGACAGACGGACGGACATACAGACCGATAACAATAGCCTTCAGCCAATATTGGCTGAGAGCTAACAAACTGTTACACTTAAAGCGATGCGAATTCGCTTTAAGGCCATGCTTCGAGCATTATCCCTGCAGCTATTCACGGCCAGGATGAAACCATCGTAGTTTATTTTTGAAGACATGGAACTTGCTTATATCTTCGCGCTAAGTAAGGCCGATTACTACTGGACGTACCACTGGTACTTCCAGTTCCGTGAAAATTGTCCAAAAAATATGGATAGGGTCAGCGTCCATGTTTTTTTTTCATATTATGTCAAGTCTTGCATCAAAAAAAAAAAAAAAAAAAAAAAAAAAAAAAAAAAAAAACATTTATAAACGCTGATTACCTGTCTTCAGCCAGTCCTGGCTTATTTTTTCATACAAGGCAAGTGTTTGTTAGATTTTACAAGAGAAAGGGTTGACGGTTACCGCTGTTGATTAGAGCGTTGGTCTAATCCCAAGGTCCCGGGTTCGAATCCGGCTCGGGTTTGCGAGCGGGCATTGCAATTGTTTTAGCTAAGCATATGTAGTGGGTTAGACCACCTGTCACGGGAGCCAAAATTAACGCCTAGTCTTTCGGTCATGACTTAAAAAAATTACAAGCGAAAAAAAGAAGAATGCATGATATTATTCCTGAATTCAGCAGGTCTCCTCAGCCTTAGACGTAACTAGCAGCTTGATTTACGCTGTATTTTGAAAGTGCAACACAAAAAGAACGACGGCATACACGGGGGATACACGACGGCATACACGCAGGATACACGACGGCATACACGCAGGATACACGACGGCATACACGCGGGATACACGACGGCATACACGCAGGATACACGACGGCATACACGCAGGATACACAACGCTATACACGCAGGATACACGACGGCATACACGCAGGATACACGACGGCATACACGCAGGATACACGACGGCATACACGCAGTATACACGACGGCATACACGCACGATACACGACGGCATACACGCACGATACACGACGGCATACACGCGGTATACACGACGGCATACACGCAGGATACACGACGGCATACACGCAGGATACACGACGGCATACACGCAGTATACACGACGGCATACACGCAGTATACACGACGGCACACACGCAGGATACACGACGGCATACACGCAGTATACACGACGGCATACACGCAGTATACACGACCGCATACACGCAGGATACACGACGGCATAAACGCAGGATACACAACGCTATACACGCGGTATACACGACGGCATACACGCAGGATACACGACGGCATACACGCAGGATACACGACGGCATACACGCAGTATACACGACGGCATACACGCACGATACACGACGGCATACACGCACGATACACGACGGCATACACGCACGATACACGACGGCATACACGCGGTATACACGACGGCATACACGCAGGATACACGACGGCATACACGCAGGTTACACGAAGGCATACGCAGGATACACGACGGCATACACGCAGGATACACGACGGCATACACGCAGTATACACGACGGCATACACGCAGTATACACGACGGCATACACGCACGATACACGACGGCATACACGCAGGATACACGACGGCATACACGCAGGATACACGACGGCATACACGCGGGATACACGACGGCATACACGCAGGATACACGACGGCATACACATAGGATACACGACGGCATACACGCAGGATACACGACGGCATACACGCAGGATACACGACGGCATACACGCGGGATACACGACGGCATACACGCAGGATACACGACGGCATACACACAGGATACACGACGGCATACACGCAGGATACACGACGGCATACACACAGGATACACGACGGCATACACGCAGGATACACGACGGCATACACGCAGGATACACGACGGCATACACGCAGGATACACGACGGCATACACGCAGGATACACGACGGCATACACACAGGATACACGACGGCATACACGCAGGATACACGACGGCATACACGCGGGATACACGACGGCATACACGCAGGATACACGACGGCATACACGCAGGATACACTATTAAAGACTCTCAAAAGCAAGTTGTTTTGTTTTCTGAAATTGTCTGCCATCAAATAGGTGCCGTTCTTTTCACATCGTGTGAATCATATTTGTCCACTAAACGCACTCCGTAGGTTAGAAACCTGACTAACATCCCCTTGCATTAACAACCATAATATAAATGCGACCACCTACATGGAACTACGAATCAAGGCTAACCAGTATAGGAACAATGTTCCCCTTCAGTGCCGTCACGCAAACGCTTTCTCAGAACTTATCTAAACATCTTTTAGATTGTAAGATAATGAACGTGATCACGTGCGCACAGTTTTGACCCGCATGACCAGCATTTTGTCTTGCGTAGGTATACATTAGGGACTATTACCTTCACGTTATTTACGTCACTCAGGGCTTCGAGTTAACGTCCGTCCGGTCAGGCAGGCAGGTTGACATTTACCTGCCAGACCACTCCCCAACCACCAAAACATCCCCCAACCACCAAAACATCCCCCAACCACCAAAACATCCCCCAACCAACAAGGCACCTGTAAGAGTACAGGTTTATATCACAGATTTTCAATCGACACCTGTAGTTTGTGTAAACAAAAACAACTGTCTCCCCGGCTAAACCCGTAAATCCTCAATTACCATTTTCCTTTTTTCATAATTCATTTGTGTGTCAAAAATTCGAAAATGAACAAAACTAGACGCTGGTCATTAAAACAGATTTTTCTGTACGTCTTTTCTAAACGAGGTTTTTACTATGTGACATTTTATCCGGGTTTACTGTACGATCTTTTTTATCGGCGTCGGGAAGGTGACCAAGAGGGAGAGGTTTCACCCTACGTCTTTTAATACGACTGTTACTGTGGAAGGTGGTTACTACGAAAAGGTTCGAGTTTACGTCTTTTTATCCGGGTCTTGAAGGTGGTCGTTACAAATAGGTTTTACCGCAGTCTTTTCTATCCAGGTATGGAAGGTGGACACTACATCGCATATTTCCCTACTTCATTGGTGAATTTTTTTTGCTTGCTATCCGTCAGCCACCCCCCCCCCCCCCTCAACACCCGACCATCTAATGTAGGTACGACTCTAAACCCTTTTACCCAACATTACGATGAGGGTCTGTACTCTAAGTCTAGTTACAGCCATGGTATATACCTCGTCTTCATACATTCCCATCGGCCAAAAAACGCTATAAAGGCACTCTTTATAACTATGAAACAGATGACTCATCTCGGTGGGAGAGGGGACAAATGGTGAGCTGCTTGTCATAACACAAAATATCAGGTGACTGATCCCTTCAAAAGTGAAAAATAGTTTCGGGTAATGCAAAGAATGGTGGCCGTTACGTAATATCTCCACACATGGAACAACTTGGTATCTAAATAAAAACAAGTTTGAGGCGAACGAAATCAATAGCTAGACCTGCTGAGGCCTGCAAATACGACCATAAAATTCCGTTGTCAGTAGTTTTATCTCTAGTTTGCGGATAAGGCCATAAGAAGATTTGTATCCCCTCCCCCATGTCCCCACGTCTTGACACACCTCTGACTAAAACATAACTGGGACGAGTGAGTGAAAGGAAGCAGGGAGGGTGTTTCCTCAAACACCTCTCTGAATCAGCTTCGTCATATTTCTTAGCATAAACATACACCTGGAGTGTTTAACTTTCCCCCATACATTCCAGCCTGTTATAGCAGATAAAAGACGTCATAATGCAAGACAATGGACACTGCTCTCTGACTGTTATTAATAGCTGTAGATGAGTAACCCACAAAAAGGTCAATCATTGGCAGTGTGAAAAAAAATAGCAATGGATCAACAGTAATGTTGCCACTGTTTTCAAGTAGGTCTAAAGAATGTAGGAACAATCGAAAATCTTCTGGAAAACGCAGAAATCCCCAGAAAAAAAAACCAAAAGATAAATAAATAAAATAAAATAAAAATGAAACATATAAAAACAAAAAATACATAGGTATATATAAAAGAGATATTTTGCATGCAAGATCTTACTTGAAATATACACATATTTTACGTAATAGAATCATATGCCGTTTTCGTTCGTTCATTGGGCCAAAATTTGAAGAAATCTTTCTGACCTACCAAACAACAATCCAACCAAGGTTCAACTTTCTGCAATGTTCATCGGCTGAGGAAACTTACTTACAAGATTTTAACTTACGAACGTCATAGGCCTTTCTAAATTACACTACATGCGTCACAAGTTGATACAACTGTCTGAGTGACCCAAGGAATATTCGCATACAATTTGAAGTCGATATGACTTTCCGTTATCGAGATATTTTGCACACAAGATCTAGTTAAAAACATATGCATATTTTATGTGATGACGTGATACGTGATGACGTGATTACGTGATGACGTGTTGACGTGATGACGTGATACGCCGCACTCGTGCGTTCTATTCACGACAAAATCTTCCGGACCAACAATCCCACCAAGTTCGAAGTTTCTCTGATGTTTAGCAGCTGAAATTTCGCACACAAGATTTTTACGTAAATAAACGCCCGCCCAAATAATATAACATCGTCCGACCTGCCCAAGGAATAAATAGACCGAGTTTGAAGTCGATCCGACTTTTCGTTACCGAGATCTCTTGCACACATTTTGTTCATAACAGCCTGACAACAACACACATACATATGCACACACATACAGAGAATACAGACACCATACGTCTCCCGTTGGTCGTGGAAATATAAGAATAGCTCCATGAAAACGTCACTAAGGCATTTACTGCACAGGCACTACACATTAGGCCGCCATCTTTTAACCTTCACCATCTGTTCAACCTTTACAACATCTCCCTCCACTAGAAAGCCACCTGCCCCCATCCCGGCCCCACCACACAGCAACCTGCTCCCCCCTCCCAACAGAAAGCCACCTGCCCCAACCCCTCCCCACCAGAAAGCCACCTGCCCCCATCCCGGCCCCACCACACAGCAACCTGCTCCCCCCTCCCAACAGAAAGCCACCTGCCCCAACCCCTCCCCACCAGAAAGCCACCTACCCCCACCCACTATCCCCACCACCTGTCCCCACCCCCACCAACCCCACCAGAAAGCCACCTGCCCCAGCCCCTCCCCACCAGAAAACGACCTGCCCGGTTGATCGGGTATGGTCCCCCTCCACATCCGACCAGAACGCCACCTGCCAATTCAGTTGGGTAGCAACCTACCCAACCCGAGAGTTTACCCGCCCGGGCAGGTCGGGCAAACGTTAATGTGAAGCCCTGGCGGCCACACGCGACCCAGCTCTCGGTCACGTTCACAACAATTATTTTTCTTCTCACGTGATTGAAAAATGGGACAAGAACCATTTGTATAGCTGCGGAGTAAAGACAGGTTAAGTCACACGATCACGTGACCGACTTAACAGCATGGCCACCTCGGTCAAGTTCACGCGAGAAATGAGATCACAACACGCAAACCGGAAAGCAGCTGGGCGCAAGTCGTAATAAACAAGGACCTAAAGAGATCCAATTAATAAATTAAAGGTGACTGACTTCATAAATTAAAGGTGACTGACATCAACAGAGCAAATGAATTAAAAGAAGGCTTGTTGGTAAAAGACCGTGTACTTCTTTTCCCAAGCAGGGCTTGTTTCTTGTAACAAACAACTCCTACGGGAAATAACAGTTGAGTTTCAAAATCACGACAATTTTAATGAAGATTACGCACGAGGTGACATGAACAGTTCAAGCACGGGTAAGCCAAATGCTTGCAGTTTTGGTCGCCTTTTCGTGTAGTTTTCACCTTAACTATATCCCAACTCACATATAAACTTTTGACCGGAAATATTTTGCTTTCCGGATCCTTCTACACGCAGCTGGAAGCAGAGAGTAAGAACCAGAAATGTGAGTGAACACAAGTGAGTGAACACAGGTGAATGAACACAAGTGAGTGAACACGGGTGAGTGAACATAAGTGAGTGAACACAAGTGAGTGAACACAGGTGAGTGAACACAGGTGAGTGAACACAAGTGAGTGAATACAGGCGAGTGAACACAAGTGAGTGAACACAAGTGAGTGAACACAGGTGAGTAAACAAAGGTGAGTGAACACAGGTTAGTGAACACAAGTGAGTGAACACAAGAAAGTGAACACGAGTGAGTGAACACAAGTGAGTGAACACAGGTGAGTAAACACAGGGGAGTAAACACAGGTGAGAGAACACAAGTGAGTGAACACAAGTGAGTGAACACCGGTGAGTGAACATAAGTGAGTGAACACAAGAAAGTGAACACAGGTGAGTAAACACAGGTGAGTGAATACAGGTGAGTGAACACAGGTGAGTGAACACAAGTGAGTGAACACAGGTGAGTGAACACAGGTGAGTGAACACAGGTGAGTAAACACAAGTGAGTGAACACAGGTGAGTAAACACAAGTGAGTGAACACAGGTGAGTGAACATAAGAAAGTGAACACAGGTGAGTGAACACAGGTGAGTGAACACAGGTGAGTAAACACAGGTGAGTGAACACAGGTGAGTGAACACAAGTGAGTGAATACAGGCGAGTGAACACAAGTGAGTGAACACAAGTGAGTGAACACAGGTGAGTAAACAAAGGTGAGTGAACACAGGTTAGTGAACACAAGTGAGTGAACACAAGAAAGTGAACACGAGTGAGTGAACACAAGTGAGTGAACACAGGTGAGTAAACACAGGGGAGTAAACACAGGTGAGAGAACACAAGTGAGTGAACACAAGTGAGTGAACACCGGTGAGTGAACATAAGTGAGTGAACACAAGAAAGTGAACACAGGTGAGTAAACACAGGTGAGTGAATACAGGTGAGTGAACACAGGTGAGTGAACACAAGTGAGTGAACACAGGTGAGTGAACACAGGTGAGTGAACACAGGTGAGTAAACACAAGTGAGTGAACACAGGTGAGTAAACACAAGTGAGTGAACACAGGTGAGTGAACATAAGAAAGTGAACACGGGTGAGTGAACACAAGTGAGTGAACACAAGTGAGCGAACACATGTGAGTGAACACACGTTAGTGAACATAGGTGAGTGAACACAGGTGAGTAAACACAGGTGAGTGAACACAGGTGAGTGAACACAAGTGAGTGAACACAGGTGAGTGAACACAAGTGAGTGAACACAAGTGAGTGAAAACAGGTGAGTGAACACAAGTGAGCGAACACAAGAAAGTGCACACGAGTGAGTGAACACGAGTGAGTGAACACAAGTGAGTGAACACAGGTGAGTGAACACAAGTGAGTGAACACAAGTGAGTGGACACAAGTGAGCGAACACAAGTGAGTGGACACACATCAAGGTCCCTGCACACAAGCACACAACAAGCTGAAGTTCTTACATTTGAATTAAAGGAACTGTTAAGGTCAAGACACGACAATCAGTAACTTCCGAATTAACTTCAATCGAAAAAAAAGAAGAATAGTTTAATTAATAATTAATAATAAATAATAGTTTAATTCAGCCCATGCCATTTTTACGCCACAGTCCGGTGAATAAATAGTGAAATAAGATTTCTCTGTCCTTCTTGAGAAGTTCCCGCAAGCCCGGTCGGCTGGTATTGTTAATTAAAAGCGATATCAGATCTCAGGCCTCGAAGCCAGCGGAGAAGTTACACTAAAAAACAGCGTCACGTGATGAGCGGGACGGTACCCAGAATGATGGGGCACAGCTGACCCAATGCTGCCCCCTCACGGTACCCAGAATGATGGGACACAGCTGACCCCATGTTTCCCCCTCACGGTACACAGAATGATGGGGAACAGCTGACCCCATGCTGCCCCCTCACGGTACCCAGAATGATGGGACACAGCTGACCCCATGTTGCCCCCTCACGGTACACAGAATGATGGGGAACAGCTGACCCCATGCTGCCCCCTCACGGTACCCAGAATGATGGGGCACAGCTGACCCAATGCTGCCCCCTCACGGTACCCAGAATGATGGGGCACAGCTGACCACATGCTGCCCCCTCACGGTACCCAGAATGATGGGACACAGCTGACCCAATGCTGCCCCCTCACGGTACCCAGAATGATGGGGCACAGCTGACCCCATGCTGCCCCCTCACGGTACCCAGAATGATGGGGCACAGCTGACCCAATGCTGCCCCCTCACGGTACCCAGAATGATGGGGCACAGCTGACCCCATGCTGCCCCCTCACGGTACCCAGAATGATGGGGCACAGCTGACCCAATGCTGCCCCCTCACGGTACCCAGAATGATGGGGCACAGCTGACCCCATGCTGCCCCCTCACGGTACCCAGAATGATGGGACACAGCTGACCCAATGCTGCCCCCTCACGGTACCCAGAATGATGGGACACAGCTGACCCCATACTGCCCCCTCACGGTACACAGAATGATGGGACACAGCTGACCCAATGCTGCCCCCTCACAGTACCCAGAATGATGGGACACAGCTGACCCCATGCTGCCCCCTCACGGTACACAGAATGATGGGGCACAGCTGACCCAATGCTGCCCCCTCACGGTACCCAGAATGATGGGGCACAGCTGACCCCATGCTGCCCCCTCACGGTACCCAGAATGATGGGACACAGCTGACCCCATGCTGCCCCCTCACGCCTCCCCCCCCCCCCAAACCTTCCCCAATTATCTGTGAATATTAAGTGATGCTTGTATCCTAAACGCCATACAGTGTGCAGACAACTCCAAGAAGGCGAAACAACCCAACGCATTGTACGAAAAAATAAAAGAAAAAATGTCTTCCACAAAATGACACAAAAAAACGCGATGGGAACGCTAACATATAAACATTCACAGAGGCGTTTTCTCCGCGTGGAAACAAAATTGAGCCAGGAGGGTGGGGGGGGGGGATGTCTACTAATGCCAAAATTACGAACTAACTTCGTGAAGGAGAGGAGGGACGGGACTTTCTCCTTCCAACTGCCAATCATTTCTGTCATTTCCGTTCGATATTTCAACTGCACCACCACACTGAATTAAAACGTAACACGACAGACCAACTTACAACCCATCCTAGTCCGACACACTCCATGAGTAACCATGACCCTCCATGAGCTTCCATGAGCCCCCATGAGCCTCCATGAGCGGCTATGACCCTCTATGAGCAGCCACGAGCTTCCATGAGCCTCCATGAGATTCCCTGAGCAGTCACCAGCAGAAATGAGCTTCCCTGAGCTTCCATGAGCAGCCACGAGCCTCCAAGAGCGGCCATGAGCCTCTTTGAGTAACCATGAACCTCCATGAACAGCCACGAGCCTCCATGAGCTTCCATGAGTAGCCACGAGCTCCATGAGCAGCCATGAGCCTCCATGAGCAGCCACGAGCCTCCATGAGCAGCCACGAGCCTCCGGGAGCAGTCATGAGCCTTCATGAGCAGCCACGAGCCTCCATGAGCAGCCATGAGCCTCCAGGAGCAAACACGAGCCTCCATGAGCAGCCATGAGCCTCCATGAGCAGCCACGAGCCTCCAGGAGCAGCCATGAGCCTCTTTGAGTAACCATGGACCTCCATGAACAGCCACGAGCCTCCATGAGCTTCCATGAGTAGCCACGAGTCCCATGAACCAATCATGAGCCTCCATGAGCAGCCACGAGCCTCCATGAGCAGCCACGAGCCTCCGGGAGCAGTCATGAGCCTCCATGAACAGCCACGAGTCTCCATGAGCGGCGATGACCCTCCATGTGCAGCCACGAGCTTCCCTGAGCGGTCAAGAGCAGAACTGAGCTTCCCTGAGCTTCCACGAGCACCCACGAGCCTCCAAGAGCGTCAATGAGCCTCTTTGAGGAACCATGAACCTCCATGAACAGCCACGAGCCTCCATGAGCTTTCATGAGTAGCCACGAGCTCCATGAGCAGCTATGAGCCTCCATGAGCAGCCACGAGCCTCCGGAAGCAATCAAGAGCCTCCATGAGCAGCCACGAGCCTCCAGGAGCAGTAATGAGCCTCCATGAGCAGCCACGAACCTCCATGAGCAGCCATGAGCCTCCATGAGCAGCCATGACCTCCATGTGCAGCCACGAGCCTCCATGAGCAGCCATGAGCCTCAACAGCAGCCACGAGCCTCAATGAGCTTCCATGATTAGCCACGAGCTCCATGAGCAGCCATGAGCCTCAAGGAGCAGCCATGAGCCTCAAGGAGCAACCACGAGCCTCCATGAGCAGCCACGAGCTCCATGAGCAGCCATGGCAGCCATGAACCTCCATGTGCAGCCACGAGCCTCCATGAGTAGCCATGAGCCTCCATGAGTAGCCACGAGCTCCATCAGCAGCCATGAGCTTCCATGAGCAGCCATCAGCTTCCATGATTAGCCTTGAGCCTCCATCAGCTTCCATGAGTAGCCATGAGCCTCCATGAGTAGCCACGAGCTTCCATGAGCAGCATGCAGCGTGTGCACAAAGCCATTTCCTTGCCGTGTCTTTGCCGCTATTGTTTCATTTCATTATTAATTACGACCACTTGTTGTGATTTCTCATGCATTGATGGAGACCTGAGCTCAGCTGCGAACAAATGCCAATGAGAAAAAAGCCCTCCCTGGCGAGTTGACACAATGGACGTTGGCACAATAAACATTGCTGGCAAGACACAGTAATACAGGACAGAGGCAGGAGCCCGTAATGACACGAAACTGGCCCGCTAGTCATTAAAATTCAGGGAAATCAGTTAGTTCGTTATCATCTGATGAAGTTCGTTATAATCTGTTTAACGACACGGTCAACATATTGAGCACCAAGAACCCTGGCCTGATGCACCCGCAGGGGTTGGGATAGAGAACCCCGGCCTGACGGGATGGGATCTGCCAACTCACATAACAAGAATCTTGTCGGAAAGTCGTTCAACCACAACGGGTGGGGAAGGGGGGGGGGTGACGGTACGACGACTTCTGCATAGCCAACGCGGAAAGTCATTCAGCCACAAGGGGGGAGGGGGAACTGGTAAAACACGATGACTTTGTGCATGACCAACGCGGCAATGAACACTGCCGCGGGGGTGATCAAACTACAAGCACAAATACGGGACACGGAACTTATGAAGCCTTCCCGGCGGGGCTATGCAACAACAAATATGCCCCTCATTCAATCATAAAGGGCAGATCGGTATGCTCGATCTACTTGGCAATCACACTTTGGACATAACACGCACATATGTCCTGTTCTCATTAATTCCGCACTATTTGAAGAGCCAGAAAAAAATTTTTAAAGTATCTCCAATCGTAAAAAAAAAATATTTCACATTTATCGCACCGCTTTTTAATTAATTACTGGCTGGAAAAAACAAGACTCATCAATCTGTACCGGCTTATATACATATATTTATCTTGCTCAGATAACGAAATCTGACATCTTGTTTTCTCGAGCACCCGTGAGTCTTGGCGCACCCTGCCTGTGCTTACCTTGTGAAGTGCCTGCGCCACACAGATTAATCTTGATCCTTTTTTTTCAACCACGTGACAAAGGCAATAGCACGAAAGAGAGTACAATGAACTGGCGCGTACACAGCTCACGCGACTGCAGGGCCCAATGCCGCGGCAGTGGAATGAACTCGCCGACTCCACACGATTCCACACGTGCCACCCACGTGTGGTAAACCTGCTTGGATGTGCCACGTAATTAAAACGGCTTCTGATAGATGGCGGGATGACGTCATCGGGTTGATCGGATATTCTCTGATGCGCAATTTTACAGACTGATCGGCAACTCCAGCCCCGGTGTTCACAAAAGTTCACTTGAGGTAAGCCGTGTAGCTAACTGTGTAGTTAACTGAACATCGAACAAGGGAAACCAGATGATTTAAATAAATTAAGCAGATAATTTTTACAAGCATTTGCTTTCATAAAAAAATAAAATTATTAATTAAATTTCAAAATTTCTGCTTGCTAGGGCTGACTGTTAGCTCAGTCGGTAGAGCGTTGGTCTTGTAATCTTAAGGTCCCTGGTTCGAATCCGGCCAGGGGTGGGAAGCGGGGGATTGGCTTTCGCTCAAATTGCCTCAGCTAAACGACTGTACAGGATTATTCACCACCACGGAAGTCAAAATTAGCACAAATGAGTCTTCCGGCCATCCCTTAAAAAAAAAGTTCTGCTGCTACATAAGGCGTTAACCGACTCTGTTAACTGTAGAGTTAATTTTTGTGAATACGGACCTAGTGACCCGACGAATTTTATTTATATCAGAATATTCGAAACATCCGAACGTTTACTTGTGTCTCGGTTGGATTCTCATAGCTGAGCACCTGCTGTGCCATGATAAACAGTTGGTCAGTATCACTTGGCCACTAATGCCATACAGCGAACTAGAGCGGCCAGTGCACACAAAACATAAGAGTGCAGGCTTATATTACACACTTTCAATCGATACCTACTCAACTTTCTTGTTTTTGTGAACAAAAACAAATGTCTCCCCGACTAAACCCATGACCCCCCCCCCCCCCTCCCCCCAAACTGAAACAAAATATTCATTTCTGCAAACATAACCTTCATTGATTGTAAAAATCTTAAAATAAACCAAACAGATGGTGGTCACTAAAACAGATATAAATGAGCATCTTTTTTCATCGAAGTCTGAAAGGTGGTCGCTAAAACGGGTTTTACTGTAGGCCCCTCTTATCCAGATCTGAAGTTGGTCACTATAGCAGTTTTACTGTACGTTACATTTTTATCCGGGTCTGGAAGGTGGTCAAGACAGGCAGGTTTTACCGTACGTCTTTTTACCTGAATGTGGAAGGGGTCACGACAAACGGTTCTTACCTTACATCTTTTTATCCGGGTCTTGAAGGTGGTCGGAATTTTTTTTTTTTTTTTGCTAACCATCATCCTCCACACGCCCCCCCCCCCCCCGCCCCCAGCTATTTACTGTAGGTCCGAATATAAACACAACTCTAACCCTTTTACCCAAGGCAACGGTAGCAGTCTGTACCCTAAGTGTAGTTATAGCCATGATAGACTACTTTGTCTTCGCACATTCCCATCGGCCAAATAGCACTAGGAAGGCATTCTTCATAGCTGCGCATCAGAGATCACGCACCTCGGTGGGAGAAGGGGGAGGCATTTCGTAGGCAAAATGGTGAGCTGCTCCTCATAACACAAGATATCAGACGACCAAATTTAATAGCGAAAAATGCTTCTGCACACAATGCTAATCGATACAGCATGGCTCGTATATATAGCACATCTTGGCAACCTAATCAAGTATGCGGCGAAAAAAAATCAATAGCTAGAGCTGCTTAGAGCCATAATACGACAATAGCAGTCCATGACCTCGTAGATAACGACACCATCATGCACCGCAACTGACACTGACCCCTGACTGAGTGGCATGTTACGTAACAACCACAGATGAGAAATGCACAAAAAGCTCAATTTCAGGCAAAAACAAATAGCAATGGACCGACAATAATGCTGTTACTGTTTTGAAGCTTTCTAAAGAATGCAGGAACACTAGAGAATCTTCGGGAAAATCTTCCGAAATCCCCAGCGCAGTTAACACCCATGCATAGATAACAAAGCAGCCAAAAATGGGGAGGTTGGGGTGGGGGGGGGGGAGCTGTTGACGTTATGCACCTTTCTTGATTTTCTATACGAGTTCAATAATGTTTAATAAAACCGTGTGACCTATCCGAGGAATAACTACACCAAATTTAAAGTCGATCCGACTTTCCGATGTCGAGATATTTTGCTTAAGAACAGATAATTTTTTACCTGTCAAAAGTTGAAACAGTCGTCTGACTGAACCAAGGAATATCCATATAAAATTTTAAGTCGATATGACTTTCCGTTATCGAGATAATATGTATAAAAGATCTGGTTCAAAATATACACATTTTACGCGATGACGTCATACGCCGCTTTCGTTCGTTCTACTCGTGAAAAATATTTAGAGTTTCTTTCGGACCTACCAAGCAATAATTCAAAGTTTCAGCTTTCTCCGGCGTCCAGCAGCTAAGTAATTTCGCACACAAGATTTTTACGCAATGACGTCATACACCCGCCCTAATCACGTGACGCGCCAAAAATTGATAGAACAGTCCGGCTGACCCAAGGAATATTCATATAAAATTTGAAGTCGATAGGACTTTCCGTTATCGAGATATTTTGCACACAAGACCTTGTTTATAAAATAAAACATATTTTACGTGATGACGTCATACGCCGCATTCGTTCGTTCCACTCGCGAAAAAATTCTATAGAGTCTTTCGGACCTAACAAGCAACAATCCCACCAAGTTTCAACTTTCTCCGATGTTCAGCAGCTGAGAAATTTGGCACATAAGATTTTTACGTAATGACGTCATGCACCTGCCCTAATCAGGTGACATGCGTAAAAAGTTGATAGAACCGTCCGGCTGACCCAAAGAATATCTATATAAAATTTGAAGTCGATAGGACTTTCCGTTATCGAGATATTTTGCACACAAGACCTTGTTTATAATATATACATATTTTACGTGATGACGTCATACGCCACATTCGTTCGTTCTACTCGCGAAAAAAATATATAGGGTCTTTCGGACCAACCAAGCAACAATTCCACCAAGTTTCAACTTTCTCCGATGTTCAGCGGCTGAGATATTTCGCACACAAGATTTTTGCGTAATGACGTCATACGCCTGCCTTAATCATCTGACATGCGCTAAAAATTGATAGAACCCGCCGACTGACCCAAGGAATATTGATATAAAATTTGAAGTCGATAGGACTTTCCGTTATCGAGATATTTTGCACACAAGATCTTGTTCAAAATATATACATATTCTGCGTGATGACGTCATACGCCGCATTCGTTCGTTCTACTCGCGAAAAAAATCTACAGAGTCTTTCGGACCAACCAAGCAACAATCCCACCAAGTTTCAACTTTCTCCGATGTTCAGTGGCTGAGAAATTTCGCACACAAAATTTTTACGTAATGACGTCATACGCTTGCCCTAATGACGTGACATGCCTCAAAAGTTGATAGAACCGTCCGACCTTACCAAGGAATAATTCGATCAAGTTTGAAGTCGATCCGACGTTTCGTTCTCGAGATATCTTGCACACAACACTTTGTTCACAACAGACTGACACACACACACACACACACACACACAGACACACACACACACGTACACACATACACACACACAGAACGTACAAACACTATATGTCTCCCCTTGGTCGGGGAGACATAATTATCGCATGTACATCCTTTCTTGGTAATTGCTCAAATCAATATATTTCAAAATCTTTAAGCTAAAGAAACTGGAGCCGCAAAGGGTAGTTGGGGCTTGTTATGTGATGCCTGTGGTGATTCTAAATACGCCGAAACGGTCCCGTGTTGTTGGTACAGGCGGATTCCTTGTGTGAGATACGAGGCCCGTTACAAAGGCCCACAAGTGGCCCAAAAGTAATCACGTGCAGAGGTGTTTTGATGTGCGAAGTGGCTAGCAGTCGGCAGCAGCTAAGGAGGGGGGAGGGGGGGGGCTCCCTCTTGCAATTACACAAATAGCTAGCCTCTCCACGCTAGCCTCTCCACGCGCGTGTGGCTCGGGCAAGGACTCCCGTCTCCGTGCTCCAGTCGTCAGTCACTGCCTCCGCAGCTCGACAGCACACACGTCAATGGTCAGGCACTGCTTCTTGACTAGCTACCAATCAGAGCAGCAAAAGCGCTCTTCTTTTATATAAACACACAGCGAGTAGATTATGTTTTTGATTTTGTGGGATTTTTTTTCCCTTTGAAAAAGACTGGAAAATTTGATCACTTAAAGAATGAATGAAAAATCGTTTTAAGGACTAACATAGTAATTGCTTGTAACCTAAATTGTTTTTCTGTGCAAATTCTTCTGCTAATAACCTCCTGTGGAGCTCTAATTGGCATCAAGACACAAGTGCTATTAATTCAATTGCGGCAATTAGAAGGACAAGTAAATGAGGCGGATACATTAAGAATGTCACCGGGAAGCAAATCAAAACCAAGCGAGAAGCAGCCACCTCACCGCCGGGAACAATCAGTGGCGAAACTGAACGCCTTCAGCTGAGCTCCGCCACGCCTCTTACGGCCACACCAGCGCATCGAATGCCATAGCCGAGCGCCCCACGAGCTGCTATAAGAAGACCTAGGGACGCCGTAATGAGAGCAGGGCATGATGATGAGGCGCACGACGCTTGGCTGTTGCTCTTCAATGACAGCTCGGGCACGTTCCGTCCAGAAGACGCATCACGCTTCTCCTACACGCAGCTTATGGAGCTGAGCCGGCGAATAATGACGAACGCGAGCGACGACGACGAGCACCACATCGACGATCCAGAGTTCGACTACCTGAGGCATTCCCAATGGCGGGCACTGGTCGTCGCCCTGTACATCGTTGTCATGGTGATTGGGATCGCCGGAAACAGTATTGTCGTGTATGTTGTGGCGCAGAACAAAAACATGCACAACGTCACCAACATCTTCATAGCGAATCTAGCACTGTCGGACATAGGGCTGTGCGTGTTCAGCCTGCCCGTACAGCTGTACTACCAGCTGACGGACCACTGGGCGTTTGGTGACGTCATGTGTCGCGTCGTCTTCACCGCCTTCGCCGTACCCATGTACGTGTCGACACTCACAATCTTTCTCATAGCTTTCGACAGGTACTGGCTTATCGTGTATCCCTTGAACTGTCGCATGTCCGTGAAGGCGGCCGTCTGTTTGATAGCGCTTGGATTTGTCGTCTCGCTAACGCTGGCCATACCCGTCATCTGCTTCACAACCCTGCACCATCTTCACGATCCCGTGCTCGACATTGACAGGAAGTATTGTGTGGAGAAGTGGCCGAATGCCACGGCGCGGATAAGCTACAGCCTGGCCATGTTCTTCTTTCAGTTCTTCTTGCCGCTGTGTATGACTGCCTTGTTGTATTACAAGATCTACTGCCGCTTACGTCGCCGCCCCGCCGCCAGGGTGACGCAAAACGAACGCACGAGTCGTACCAACAAAATCCTCTTCGCCATCGTCCTGCTCTTTATCGTTTGCTGGTTGCCATGGAATATGTATTCGCTGGTGGCAGAAATCGACCAGAATCTGGTGCGCGGCGCACATTTCAAAATCACAGACTTGTGTCTCAAACTGTTCGCCATGAGCTCGTCCGGAATCAACCCTTTCCTCTATTGCTGGCTGAACGATAACTTTCGCAAGGAATTCGACAGCCTCGCCATCAAGCTGCACCTCCTACGCTCGTCGTCCCTGAGCAGGGGTCAGAGGTCACCGCACATCCAGTACCACCTACCCGCGCCCACGACAGGTATCGGCCACAGCAGACACGCCATCCACGTCGATGCCGCCTCGACCTTCCTCTCCCCGGGGCTCATGTTTACGGATAGAGCATCTCGGATATCTATTTCACAGTGTCAATCGACGGCGCAGAGTACACTCTTCCCGTGAACTACCACTCCCTACATAACAAACGGCCTTTCTTACAAGCGACGCGAAAATGTGGATATATTTCTCACATTATTTACGTTATTTTTACAACATCCAGTTATTTCAGATAAGCAAATATCTGCACATTTTTTCCTGAGCGAAATGAAGCACTTTAGACTCAGTGAGTCTATTCCGGAACAGACCAACGTAAACCAATGGCAATAAAACCACAATGAAATTTTCTCTATGTTATTTGTATCAATGAGAGTGAGCATGAGAGTCTATTCCGGAGTAGACCCACGGAAAGGGTCTTATTTCGCACGGGACAAAAAATATCCAAATTTTTATTTGTTTGATGCCTTCTTGTTTTAAATAACGGGGCGTTTTGTAGTCCACTTCGTGTGTTATGTTATGTAGTGTTGCAGTAAACTATTTCTTATTTTTGAATGCCGCATGTGTACCTGCGGTAAGCCGTTTTGTGAACCGTTCAAATTTGAATCGAGAGTAAGATGCAGCTAACTACGATTTTGTCCGGATCATTGATTGCGATAAAGCTTCAATTAATTAACATTTAAATAATTTGTGTAAGATTTTTTTCCAACAAACGCTCTGTTATTCGGTGTGTCCCAGCTTCGTTGTAATTTGCGTTTAACGGTGCGAAAATGGCACACAAATCCATGATTGGTTGAAGTTAAATACACTCTAAAATGCGAGGCGATTTATAGCGTGTATTCTTGAGCAAAATAACGTACGGATAAAACAGGGAAGAAACCGGTGTGTGTATGTCTTTTTTTTAAATATATTAGTCCAATTGGCGAACATATCCGTGCTAATCTTATAGCCGATACAGGCTCTGTACTTTTCAGCTGTCATTTCCGTAACCCAGTATTAAAGGACCACGGCTGACCGAGGCGTACATCGTAAAAAACGACTATAAAAGAAATTCCCACGAATTTGTACATTTTGTGAAATTCTTATGACGTATGCCAGGTCGTTCATTGTCTGCCCCGGTATTCACACCGCACAAGACAAATCAGCTGATTTGGCTAAATCACGCAGACCATTTTCACAAGAATATGTTCTAATATAAAAGTAAATTTAACTTTCAAAAGTTCTCTAACTATAGAAGCAGTTAACGGAATAGGTTAACTGCACAGTTAACGTTTGTGAATACGGTTTCTGGAGCTTTTACTGTGTGAGACATTTACTATAATTTCTTCTCTTATGTATTTTTTAGCGTTTTGCAATGGATCGAAGCCATTCGGGATGTCGTGTATGTTTGAATTCTACTGAGCGGGCTGTTCCGCGTATTAACCAATGAAAACACAAACCCCATGGGTGAAGGACGCGATTTAAGCTGGGACCGGAAGTGGGGGCTGAAAATAAAGACTTCTTAAAACAAACCGTGACCTGCAGTGCCATAATTTGTAAATAAGTGTTTAAAATTGTTATCTTGGCTTTGAAAAATTGTATATACTGGTGAGTGAAACCGGCAGATTATTGCCAATGAAATGTTGTTTTTGCTCCTATTTTTGTAATCCCGATGTCTGTTTTATTTAATAACAGTTTTATATTGTCCCTTACTGTAAATTGTTATATATTTTAATATTGTGAAATCCTTCTACAACAGTATATCTTTTAAATAAAAAAAAATTAAAAAAAAAAAACAAACAAACAAGTAGGTTGCCATAATTTCTGACTTTGAACGCAAGCGTCAGTAGAAGTTTCCAGAATTTGAGGTCACGACACTTCGTAGCCGGGTGTCGCTTCATCTGAAGTGACCTGTGATATCACGACACTATGGTTGCCAGGTGTCGCTTAATCTAGCGTGACCTGTGACGTCACGACACTGTGGTTGTCAGGTGTCGCTTCTTCCAGCGTGACCTGTGACGTCACAACACTGTGGATGACAGGTGTCGCTTCATCCAGCGTGACCTGTGACGTCACGACACTGAGGTTGCCAGGTGTCGCTTCTTCCAGCGTGACCTGTGACGTCACGACACTGTGGTTGTCAGGTGTCGCTTCATCCAGCGTGACCTGTGACGTCACGACACTGTGGTTGCCAGGTGTCACTACAACCGACGTGACCTGTGACGTCACGACACTGTGGTTGTCAGGTGTCGCTTCATCCAGCGTGACCTGTGACGTCACGACACTGTGGTTGCCAGGTGTCGCTTCTTCCAGCGTGACCTGTGACGTCACGACACTGTGGTTGTCAGGTGTCGCTTCATCCAGCGTGACCTGTGACGTCACGACACTGTGGTTGCCAGGTGTCACTACAGCCGACGTGACCTGTGATGTCACGACACTGTGGTTGCCAGGTGTCGCTTCATCCAGCGTGACCTGTGACGTCACGACACAGTGGTCGCCAGGTGTCGCTTAATCTAGCGTGACCTGTGACGTCACGACAATGTGGTCGCCAGGTTTCGCTTCACCCAGCGTGACGTGTGACGTCACGACATTGTGGTTGCCAGGTGTCGCTTCACCCAGCGTGACGTGTGACGTCACGACACTGTGGTTGCCAGGTGCCGCTTCATCCAGCGTGACCTGTAACGTCTACGCATAATAATGAAACTGACGAACCGGTATTTCCAGTTAAATAATTTAGAGCTTGAACAATAAATAAATAAATAAATAACAATGTGCTCTAAAAGCTAAAAAAAATAACTGTTTAACCTCGCTCTAAATTCGTAAAAAGTGAAGACTTTGTCATCAAGTGCAACGGTTCTTAAATAATATGAGCTGTTCAGGTTATTGCTCTGCCAAGTTGTTGCCTGATTGTTATCGTAACCAAAGTCATGTAGAAAATAAAGCCTATATATTGTTATTCTGCTCTTAAATTTTTTACTTACGAACCCTCAAATGCTTTGAACCTAACCGTAATAAGTTCCAGCTCGCGGGGGGGGGGGGGGGGGGGTACGCAGGGGATTGACGCTCACTCCAACTGCATTAAATAAGCGCATGCAGTGGGTTAGATCACTCTATCACCGAATTCAAAATTAAAGCCCACTCAGGCTTTCGGCGATCCCTTTAAAAACCGTATTAAGTTGTGATGATATGTTTTTCTCCGCATTGATTCCTTACAAATTTCGATATTTTGAGCTGCTTTTCAAACCTCAGGAAGGCGGGGTAGTGCTACAGGGTGCGGAAGGGCCTTTCAAATCAGTCTACCCCCTAATGTGTTCTAACATGATTTCTTTGGGATGCCAATAAATACAGGTCGCAAAAATACACACCCGCCTCCCCCCCCCCCCCTCCCCGTGTATGTATTATCTGACTGTGAATTTCTTAAAATAAACTATTAATTCGCAGATTGATAGTAAAAATAAAAGAAACCCCCATTTTATCACGATTTCTGCACTTTCATTTCAGCACATTCAACATCCAAATGGACGGACCGAAGATGATCTGAGAATTAAATTCAGAACTATTTTCACTTATAGAGAAATCCAGTTACATACGCACAAAATGTCACATTTTGCCAATATCAATGTGATATCGATGTGATATCGTATAGCTATTGATAAACAAAGACCTGTGAAAAATCCAAAAGACGGTTTAAAAATCGACAAATAAAATATCACATTTCCTTTTAACTTACCGAATTCAAGTGTTGCTGTTTCCTTTGCACACACACCGGCAATCATGAAATAAATTCAGTTTTCTTCTTGCCCAGACAGTTAACCTTTATTTATTTACTTGTATTATCATTATTTATTTATTTATTTATTTATTTATTTATTTATTTATTATTATTATTATTATTATTATTATTATTATTATTATTATTATTATTATTATTATTATTATTATTATTATTATTATTTCGAATGGACACAGTAAAATTTTAAACAGGTTTGAAAATTGTAGTGATATCTGGCAACTCGTAACATCTTTTCTTTTTGTGGAAGAATCTCACCTGATGCAATCTGTTTTAGTCCTTAAGAACGACGCAGGAAACATGCGATTAAGGAAAAATACTCATTACTGTAAAATACGTGTGATATAGGCCTACTGAGTAAATACCTTCAGGTTTGTGTGGAATCACAGGTTGTTTTGGAATATTGCGCCTAACTAGAGTCAAACACGCAAACAGTTTAGTGCTCCCTGTCCAGAGCACAAGAACCACATCCGCACTGACACAAAAACGGTTTAAAGACGCCTGTCAATCAAACCGGTCACTAATTGGACAGCCCTTGGTGCTGTGACTTCGACATTCAGGTGTTGAGCGGATACGCGCGGACAATGTAGCTGACGCGTAGCTATAAAGGCGCGTCGCTGCCACGTCAACATGCCCATACTCTGTCAGGCTAATGCAAAACAAAAAGGACAAAGGGCAGTAAAGGTTTATTAACTACACTACCCCCCCCCCTCCACCCCCCGTGCGGTTGGTTAATCTTGATCTGATGTCGGTTCAAAGCATAACAGCTTTTCATATCCGTCCACCAAAGCAATGTGCTCGTATTATTGTTACTCGAGCGCAAATGAGAAATAAAACGAGTTAAATGAATTAGGAGTCCCGCAGCTGCTTCGTGAAGAAATGTGTTTTCCCAAATTTGGTATGCATTCCTGCACCGCAGCCATTACTCACGCCGCTGTTTTATTGGCTGTCAATTGGGCTGTAAAACAATGTTTATAATGGAGAACGCAGACTTGACCCACATCGATCGTGTGTGTGTATCCGTACGTGTTTTTTCTGTGTGTTTGTTTCTGTGCGTGTTTTCCCAGGGTGTTCGTGTCTATGCGTGTTTTCTCTGTGCGTCCGTGTCTATGCGTGTTTTCTCTGTGTGTTAGTTTCTGTGCGTTTTCTTTCTGTGTTCGTGTCTGTGCGTGTTTTCTCTGTGTGTTCGTGTCCGTGCGTGTTTTCTCTGTGTGTCCGTGAGTGTTTTCTCTGTGTGTTCGTGTCCGTGCGTGCTTTCACTGTGTGTTCGTGTCCGTGCGTGTTTTCGCTGTGTTCGTGTCCGTCCGTGTTTTCTCTGTGTGTCCGTGAGTGTTTTCTCTGTGTGTTCGTGTCCGTGCGTGCTTTCTCTGTGTGTCCGTGCGTGTTTTCGCTGTGTTCGTGTCCGTCCGTGTTTTCTCTGTGTGTCCGTGAGTGTTTTCTCTGTGTGTTCGTGTCCGTGCGTGCTTTCTCTGTGTCAGTGCGTGTTTTCGCTGTGTTCGTGTCCGTCCGTGCTTTCTCTGTGTGTCCGTCCGTGTTTTCGCTGTGTTCGTGTCCGTGCGTGCTTTCTCTGTGTGTCCGTGCATGTTTTCTCTGTGTGTCCGTGCGTGTTTTATACACACCCTTACATTCATCCAATATTTTCACATTCATTGCGGCTTTTCGTGATCTAGGAGTAACTTTTCATTTCACTCGGACTTCTAAATCCAACCACATTGTTCAAAACTTGCGTTGAGTGAGCCGATGTAGTTGTGAACAGATATAATACCTCACCTGGGGTTCATTCCAGAGAGGATTTCCTCTTTTCATGCGTCAGTTCGTGCCTCCGTATCTAACAGACATACCACCTCACCCTGCGGTTCATTCCAGAGAGGATTTCCTCTTTTCACATATCAGTAATTAATGAGGCAATTATGGCACCAGAACCATTTGTGCAATGCTCCTCCGAGTCTCCCTTTTTATGACTCCAACAATATGACGGTACAATATATGACAGTAGAACACACAGACAGACCAGCGGGTGTGCAGCGGGAACAATACCGGACCACCACCCCATCACGGGCATCTTGGATAAGCAGGCACTGCAACGCGCCACGGGGGCCCGTAAGAAGGGGCCGGAGGGGGGGGGGGGGTGACCCTGAGCTGCTGACACCTGTACAACACTAACCACCACACCCCCCCCCCCCCCCCCTTTGGCAGCGAGCCTGACCGACAGCTAGCCGCGCTCAGTCAGAAGACTAATTACCTAAGAGCCCATCGCGTAGCAGATGAAGCGAGTAAAGTGAGTAAAGCCCCAAGAACCTCTCGGCACTAAAACAAGTCTGATTAAATAAATGCACGGTACGACACAAGTTGTTTTGCTCCCATCCACATACACGACGCTCGACCCCTTGACGCGCGAGAGAAAGTAGACCTGTGCCCAAAGCAGTTCTACTGCAAGCTACTTACGCGCGCTCAACAAGTGCCCTCCACCCGCCCCTGCTTATTCTTTTCTCTCTCCACCACATTTTACAGATTTACCTCCAGTTCTTGCCTGTGACGTACATTATGTCCCCTCGGTTTTTTACGTGTGACGTACAATGTGTCCTCTATGTGTTTTTGTATCTTTTACATGTTTGAAAATACGACATGTGAACGATTTAGAAAATAGTTCTTACTTCTTTTTTTTTTGAAGAGCAGGGAGGTGGTGGTGGAGGGGAGGGGGGGAAGTTGCATGTTGCAATTCTTTCATCACTTTAAACTTACAGACTAACATTGTGAACCTCGTTTATTATCATCCAGCTAACGGAAATCAGGTGAACCCTTCGGTTGAGAAATCCTCCCATCATTTTTAACCTTCAGATTACGCGTGGTTATATCGTTTGGAAAACAGTCTGAAGGCGCCCATGATCAAAACACTACACTGGATCTCCACACATATGACAGCCTATATGACATATGACAGCCTATATGACATATGACACATGACAGCCTGTATGACATATGACAGCCTATATGAAGCGTCTTGGAAACATTAATAGTGCATTTGTGGCATCCCTGTTTGCTTTTCTCACGTTAATGTTTGTCAACAATTATTTGATGTGCAATCGAATGCCTGGCTTACGTGTTTACGCAAAGCGTCTGGTGGCCGCGTGGCTATGGGATGGAAATCCGTCAGCTTTCTCTCAGTCCAGTCGTCCACTGAATAACCATTTCTCTCAAATACACAACGGGTGATGTTCCCGACCTGAGTGTAGACCTGGATTCTATAACCTCAATAACAGGATACCAGGTCCGGAAATAGCTTGAGAAATTCCACCCATAGATTCTGGTTTTGCACCGTCCACATTTAACTAAGAAACAAACCATTTGCCTTACAGTTTTACATTTCACGGAAACAAAAACCTTTGGATTTTTGACTGACAAATAAATAAAATGCTCCATCAGATGTACAAAGAAAACACATTAAATCTAATAGAGAGAAAACCACACAGTCAGTGGAGGTGGCAGCTTTTAAGGCCGCAATTATCCCTGCTTTGCTTTTTTTTAAGTATGGGTGCCGGTGTGGATGGCGGTGGGTGGGGCGGACAACTTAAAAACAAACAAAAAGTTCCACCAATACAACAAGAGGCTTGAGGTGTGAGGTGAGAGGTGTGAGGTGAGAAGTGTGAGGTGAGAGGTGAGAAGTGTGAGATGAGAAGTGTGAGGTGAGAGGTGTGAGGTGAGAAGTGTGAGGTGTGAAGTGTGAGGTGAGAAGTGTGAGGTGAGAAGTGTGAGGTGAGAGGTGTGAGGTGAGAAGTGTGAGGTGAGAAGTGAGAGGTGTGAGGTGAGAAGTGTGAGGTGAGAGTTGTGAGCTGTGAGGTGAGAAGTGTGAGGTGAGAAGTGTGAGGTGACAAGTGTGAGGTGAGAGGTGAGAAGTGTGAGGTGAGAAGTGTGAGGTGAGAAGTGTGAGGTGAGAAGTGTGAGGTGAGAGGTGTGAGGTGAGAGGTGAGAAGTGTGAGGTGAGAAGTGTGACGTGAGAGGTGAGAAGTGTGAGGTGAGAAGTGTGAGGTGAGAGGTGTGAGGTGAGAAGTGTGAGGTGAGAGGTGTGAAGTGTGAGGTGAGAAGTGTGACGTGAGAGGTGAGAAGTGTGAGGTGAGAGGTGTGAGGTGAGAAGTGTGACGTGAGAGGTGTGAGGTGAGAAGTGTGAGGTGAGAAGTGTGAGGTGAGAGTTGTGAGCTGTGAGGTGAGAAGTGTGAGGTGAGAAGTGTGAGGTGAGAGGTGTGAGGTGAGAAGTGTGACGTGAGAAGTGTGACGTGAGAGGTGAGAAGTGTGAGGTGAGAAGTGTGAGGTGAGAGGTGTGAGGTGAGAAGTGTGAGGTGAGAGGTGTGAAGTGTGAGGTGAGAAGTGTGACGTGAGAGGTGAGAGGTGTGAGGTGAGAAGTGTGAGGTGTGAGGTGAGAAGTGTGAGGTGAGAAGTGTGACGTGAGAGGTGTGAGGTGAGAAGTGTGAGGTGAGAAGTGTGACGTGAGAGGTGTGAGGTGAGAAGTGTGAGGTGAGAAGTGTGAGGTGAGAGGTGTGAGGTGAGAAGTGTGAGGCTTCCGTCGCCCTGCACAAACTTCATCATCCAACTCCTGTTATTTACTTTAAGATGTTCAGGATAAATTAGACCACATAACCAAACAACCGCGAAATGCAAGTGTGCAACAGCGTTAAAATGACGTCACGAATCTCTTACAAATTTTGGCATCCACACGAGAACATGCAGACCAGTGCTGGACATAAACCAGTGTGGAGAGAAGTGCAGGCTTTATTTCATAGCTTCAGGGGGGGGGGGACATTTCTCGGGCGTTCTGCACATCTAATACTGTTAGGGTGAAATTTTTCCATCCAACCGCATTCAGATCTGATTTATGTCTGCTCAATGTTGGGAAACCAGATCTGGGCCTGCATTTAGAAATACCTCCTTACCCCCCCCCCCCCCCCCCCCCCCCCCCTGTCTTTTTTTGAGTAAAGTGTTTATGCAAACGCACAAACACATAAATGAAAACCAGCAACAGCAACAGCCCTGATTCACAGGACACAACGGTGATACAACCCAGCAGAATTGTTCTCACTGCATTTTCTAAACGTTCATCTCCTGCATCGCGGGTTGTTTACTTTAGTAAAGAATGTATCAATATATACAAATGATCCTGGACAGAGTCAGTCGTGAGAATCAGCCGTAATGTACAGCCGTGAGAACAGTCAGGCATGGAATATACGTCATTGATTTTGTTTTTGCAAAATGGCCTTGCACATCAAACTATTAATTAAACATCTCTGACACAAAAACTTTAAGACAGGTTTTTTTCCTGGAGTTGGTTAAGCTATTAAGAACAAAAAAATTGGGTTATTCCAATTTTCGGCCAATTTTTGGAAGACCGCCAAAAAATTTAATAGCTAGGTGCACACTTATATACGCTACCTTCCACTAAAATTTTAGAACGTTTCCATTAAAACCATAGGATGAGATGCGTTTGAAATAAATAAAACTGTTTTATTGGGCCAATATTTAAGGCAATTTTTGAAGAGTTGCCAAAAAAAAAGTACCATTCAAGTAGATAGTTACGCCCGCTATCTTCAAAGAAAATTTAAAGTTGTTAGTTAGTCATTTGATTGATTTAACGACACCGTTTATGCAGGCTAAAATCCCAGGAGGAACTCAACTTAAAAGCGTACATATACACACATGTTGACGACTGCTATAGTCCCCGCTCCTGTAGATGATGGGGCTACAAAAACTACGGTATGGACTGCTTTGTAAACACGCTTGGTCAAGACAAGTTTTTTTGCCAAAGTTTGGGCCAAGTTTCTTTAAATATTTGATGCGATTCCTTGACAAGTGTCTTTGAATATTTGATGCGGTTCCTTGACAAGTGTCTTTGAATATTTGATGCGGTTCCTTGACAAGTGTCTTTGAATATTTGATGCGGTTCCTTGACAAGTGTCTTTGAATATTTGATGCGGTTCCTTGACAAGTGTCTTTGAATATTTGATGCGGTTCCTTGACAAGTGTCTTTGAATATTTGATGCGGTTCCTTGACAAGTGTCTTTGAATATTTGATGCGGTTCCTTGACAAGTGTCTTTGTATATTTGATGCGGTTCCTTGACAAGTGTCTTTGAATATTTGATGCGGTTCCTTGGCATGATCAACCTTGAATAAGTCTGAGAGGAAACGATCTGCTGACGAAATATGAAATGACGCATCATACCAATCCGAGATGCGGCACGTGCTGTCCATGTCTACGGAGGCACAATAGCCAAAGTTCATATAAATACCGTGTCCCACACCTCAAAAAAGCAGGGACAAAAAATAAATAAAAATGTACACACACACAAAATCGAAATAAATAATAAATTCAATCATGATCTGCTATATTTGCTGGCACAAACCTTGGGATCGGGACATGATCTGCTATATTTGCTTTCACAAAGCTTGGAGTCGGGAAACGATCTCTTATATTTGCTGGCACAAACCTTGGGGTAGGGACATGATCTGCTATATTTGCTGGCACAAACCTTGGAGTCGGGACACGATCTCTTATATTTGCTGGCGCAAACCTTGGGATCGGGACATGATCTGCTGTATTTGCTGGCACAAACCTTGGAGTCGGGACACGATCTCTTATATTTGCTGGCACAAACCTTGGGGTCGGGACATGATCTGCTGTATTTGCTGGCACAAACCTTGGAGTCGGGAAACGATCTCTTATATTTGCTGGCACAAACCTTGGGGTCGGGACATGATCTGCTGTATTTGCTGGCACAAACCTTGGAGTCGGGACACGATCTCTTATATTTGCTGGCGCAAACCTTGGGGTCGGGACATGATCTGCAATATTTGCTGGCACAAACCTTGGGATCGGGACATGATCTGCTATATTTGCTGGCACAAACCTTGGGGTCGGGACATGATCTGCTTTATTGGCTGGCACAAACCTTGGGATCGGGGAGTCGCTGCATTTACTGGCACAAACCTTGTGGTCGGGACATGACCTGCTATATTAGCTGGCACAAACCTTGGGATCGGGACATGATCTGCTTTAATTGCTGGCACAAACCTTGGGATCGGGACATGATCTGCTTTAATTGCTGGCACAAACCTTGGGATCGGAACATGATCTGCTATATTTGCTGGCACAAACCTTGGATCGGGACATGACCTGCTATATTTGCTCGCACAAACCTTGGGGTCGGGCAGTCGCTGTAATTCCGCCAGGCTGTGGCAAAGCTGCAGATGCTTGAACTGAAACGGGTTGTTTCTCTGGTCCTCAAACGCCTTGATAATCTTCTCACTCATCCATTCCACCTGAATAACAAAACCACTAATACGTATCTTTTCGAAGGTCAAATAGACACAGTTTTTTTTAGGTAGACGTATTTAATGCTAGAGGTTATGACTATAATCAGGCTATCTACTGTTGGCCTGAAAAGATCAGGCTATCTTCTGATAGTCTGGCTGTGGAGCTTGGAAATTACAGAGTTAGCCTGAAATGCTTGAACACCTCCCCACAGCGCCGCCTCGTGTAGTAAGCAGTACCCCTTCCTGCTTTTACTGTCTCACTGGTGTTTATGATGCAAGAGTAGTTCTAAAAAGACCACTGCGTTTTACTTTTTTTTAAATTTTTTTTTCACAAATAGTCTAATCGAGTAATCTATAAAATTCCAAGATTAGAATTCGGTTTTCTAACCTGAGATTTGGCGAACTCTATGACGTTGTAGCTGACATTGTTCAGCAGCGCAAGCGAATACGTCATCAATCCCGACTCCGTCGTCCTCCACATCGTATCCTAGCAACAAGAACCGCACATCGTAATCCCAGAAACATGGAGCATACATGTATCCTAGCAACAAGAACCGCACATCGTATCCCAGCAACATGAAGCATACATGTATCCTAGCAACAAGAACCGCACATCGTATCCTAGCAACATGAAGCATACATGTATCCTAGCAACAAGAACCGCACATCGTATCCTAGCAACATGAAGCATACATGTATCCTAGCAACAAGAACCGCACATCGTATCCTAGCAACAAGAACCCACATCGTATCCTAGCAACATGAAGCATACATGTATCCTAGCAACAAGAACCGCACATCGCATCCTAGCAACAAGAACCCACATCGTATCCTAGCAACATGAAGCATACATGTATCCTAGCAACAAGAACCGCACATCGTATCCTAGCAACAAGAACCCACATCGTATCCTAGCAACATGAAGCATACATGTATCCTAGCAACAAGAACCGCACATCGTATCCCAGCAACATGGAGCATACATGTATCCTAGCAACAAGAACCGCACATCGTATCCTAGCAACAAGAACCCACATCGTATCCCAGCAACAAGAACCGCACATCGTATCCTAGCAACATGAAGCATGCATGTATCCTAGCAACAAGAACCGCACATCGTATCCTAGCAACATGAAGCATCCATGCATCCTAGCAACAAGAACCGCACATCGTATCCCAGCAACATGAAGCATACATGTATCCTACCAACAAGAACCGCACATCGTATCCTAGCAACATGAAGCATCCATGTATCCTAGCAACAAGAACCGCACATCGTATCGCAGCAACATGAAGCATCCATGTATCCTAGCAACAAGAACCGCACATCGAATCCCAGCAACATGAAGCATACATGTATCCTAGCAACAAGAACCCACATCGTATCCTAGCAACAAGAACCGCACATCGAATCCTAGCAACATGGAGCATACATGTATCCTAGCAACAAGAACCGCACATCGCATCCCAGCAACATGAAGCATACATGTATCCTAGCAACAAGAACCCACAACGTATCCTAGCAACAAGAACCGCACATCGTATCCTAGCAACATGAAGCATACATGTATCCCAACAACAAGAACCGCACATCGTATCCCAGCAACAAGAACCGCACATCGTATCCTAGCAACATGAAGCATACATGTATCCTAGCAACAAGAACCCACATCGTATCCTAGCAACAAGAACCGCACATCGTATCCCAGCAACATGAAGCATACATGTATCCTAGAAACAAGAACCCACATCGTATCCTAGCAACAAGAACCGCACATCGTCTCCCAGCAACATGGAGCGTACATGTATCCTAGCAACAAGAACCACACATCGTATCCCAGCAACATGAAGCATACATGTATCCTAGCAACAAGAACCGCACATCGTATCGCAGCAACTGTGAAGCATACATGTATCCTAGCAACATGAAGCATACATGTATCCTAGCAACAAGAACCGCACATCGTATCGCAGCAACATGAAGCATACGTCTATCCTAGCAACAAGAACCGCACATCGTATCCCAGCAACATGAAGCATATATGTATCCTAGCAACAAGAACCGCACATCGTCTCCCAGCAACATGAAGCATACATGTATCCTAGCAACAAGAACCGCACATCGTATCGCAGCAACATGAAGCATACATGTATCCTAGCAACAAGAACCGCACATCGTATCCCAGCAACATGGAGCATACATGTATCCCAGCAACAAGAACCGCACATCGTATCGCAGCAACATGAAGCATACATGTATCCTAGCAACAAGAACCGCACATCGTATCCTAGCAACAAGAACCGCACATCGTATCCCACCAACAAGAACCCACATCGTATCCTAGCAACAAGAACCGCACATCGTATCCTAGCAACAAGAACCGCACATCGTATCCCAGCAACATGAAGCATACATGTATCCTAGCAACAAGAACCGCACATCGTATCGCAGCAACATGAAGCATACATGTATCCTAGCAACAAGAACCGCACATCGTATCGCAGCAACATGAAGCATACATGTATCCTAGCAACAAGAACCGCACATCGTATCGCAGCAACATGAAGCATACATGCATCCTAGCAACAAGAACCGCACATCGTATCGCAGCAACATGAAGCATACATGTATCCTAGCAACAAGAACCGCACATCGTAATCCCAGAAACATGGAGCATACATGTATCCTAGCAACAAGAACCGCACATCGTATCCCAGCAACATGGAGCATACATGTATCCTAGCAACAAGAACCGCACATCGTATCCTAGCAACAAGAACCGCACATCGTATCCCAGAAACATGAAGCATACATGTATCCTAGCAATAAGAACCGCACATCGTAATCCCAGAAACATGGAGCATACATGTATCCTAGCAACAAGAACCGCACATCGTATCCCAGCAACATGGAGCATATATGTATCCTAGCAACAAGAACCGCACATCGTATCGCAGCAACATGAAGCATACATGTATCCTAGCAACAAGAACCGCACATCGTATCCCAGCAACATGGAGCATACATGTATCCTAGCAACAAGAACCGCACATCGTATCGCAGCAACATGAAGCATACATGTATCCTAGCAACAAGAACCGCACATCGTATCCCAGCAACATGAAGCATACATGTATCCTAGCAACAAGAACCGCACATCGTCTCCCAGCAACATGGAGTATACGTGTATCCTAGCAACAAGAACCGCACATCGTATCGCAGCAACATGAAGCATACATGTATCCTAGCAACAAGAATCGCACATCGTATCCCAGCAACATGAAGCATACGTGTATCCTAGCAACAAGAACAGCACATCGCATCCCAGCAACATGAAGAATACATGTATCCTAGCAACAAGAACCGCACATCGTCTCCCAGCAACATGGAGCATACATGTATCCTAGCAACAAGAACCGCACATCGTATCCCAGAAACATGAAGCATACATGTTTCCTAGCAACAAGAACCGCACATCGTATCCTAGCAACATGAAGCATACATGTATCATAGCAACAAGAACCGCACATCGTATCGCAGCAACATGAAGCATACATGTATCCTAGCAACAAGAACCGCACATCGTATCGCAGCAACATGAAGCATACATGTATCCTAGCAACAAGAACCGCACATCGTATCCCAGCAACATGGAGCATACATGTATCCTAGCAACAAGAACCGCACATCGTATCCTAGCAACAAGAACCGCACATCGTATCCTAGCAACATGAAGCATACATTTATCCTAGCAACAAGAACCGCACATCGTATCCCAGCAACATGGAGCATACATGTATCCTAGCAACAAGAACAGCACATCGTATCCCAGCAACATGAAGCATACATGTATCCTAGCAACAAGAACCGCACATCGTATCCCAGCAACATGAAGCATACATGTATCCTAGCAACAAGAACCGCACATCGTATCCCAGCAACATGAAGCATACATGTATCCTAGCAACAAGAACCGCACATCGTATCCCAGCAACATGAAGCATATATGTATCCTAGCAACAAGAACAGCACATCGTATCCCAGCAACATGGAGCATACATGTATCCTAGCAACAAGAACCGCACATCGTATCCCAGCAACATGGAGCATACATGTATCCTAGCAACAAGAACCGCACATCGTATCCTAGCAACATGGAGCATACATGTATCCTAGCAACAAGAACAGCACATCGTATCCCAGCAACATGAAGCATACATGTATCCTAGCAACAAGAACCGCACATCGTATCCCAGCAACATGGAGCATACATGTATCCTAGCAACAAGAACAGCACATCGTATCCTAGCAACATGGAGCATACATGTATCCTAGCAACAAGAACCGCACATCGTATCGCAGCAACATGAAGCATACATGTATCCTAGCAACAAGAACCGCACATCGTATCCCAGCAACATGGAGCATACATGTATCCTAGCAACAAGAACCCACATCGTATCCCAGCAACATGGAGCATACATGTATCCTAGCAACAAGAACGGCACATCGTATCCTAGCAACATGGAGCATACATGTATCCTAGCAACAAGAACAGCACATCGTATCCCAGCAACATGGAGCATACATGTATCCTAGCAACAAGAACGCACATCGTATCGCAGCAACATGGAGCATACATGTATCCTAGCAACAAGAACCGCACATAGTATCCCAGCATCATGAAGCATACATGTATCCTAGCAACAAGAACCGCACATCGTATCGCAGCAACATGAAGCATACATGTATCCTAGCAACAAGAACCGCACATCGTATCGCAGCAACATGAAGCATACATGTATCCTAGCAACAAGAACCGCACATCGTATCGCAGCAACATGAAGCATACATGTATCCTAGCAACAAGAACCGCACATCGTATCGCAGCAACATGAAGTATATATGTATCCTAGCAACAAGAACCGCACATCGTATCGCAGCAACATGAAGCATACATGTATCCTAGCAACAAGAACCGCACATCGTATCCTAGCAACAAGAACCCACATCGTATCCCAGCAACAAGAACCGCACATCGTATCCCAGCAACATGAAGCATACATGTATCCTAGCAACAAGAACCGCACATCGTATCGCAGCAACATGAAGCATACATGTATCCTAGCAACAAGAACCGCACATCGTATCCTAGCAACAAGAACCCACATCGTATCCTAGCAACAAGAACCGCACATCGCATCCCAGCAACATGGAGCATATATGTATCCTAGCAACAAGAACCGCACATCGCATCGCAGCAACATGAAGCATACATGTATCCTAGCAACAAGAACCGCACCTCGTATCCCAGCAACATGAAGCATACATGTATCCTAGCAACAAGAACCGCACATTGTATCCTAGCAACAAGAACCCACATCGTATCCTAGCAACAAGAACCCACATCGTATCCTAGCAACATGGAGCATACATGTATCCCAGCAACAAGAACCCACATCGTATCCTAGCAACAAGAACCGCACATCGTATCCCAGCAACATGAAGCATACATGTATCCTAGCAACAAAAACCGCACATCGTATCCCAGCAACATGGAGCATACATGTATCCTAGCAACAAGAACCGCACATCGTATCCCAGCAACATGCAGCATACATGTATCCTAGCAACAAGAACCGCACATCGTATCCTAGCAACAAGAACCGCACATCGTATCCCAGCAACATGGAGCATACATGTATCCTAGCAACAAGAACCGCACATCGTATCGCAGCAACATGAAGCATACATGTATCCTAGCAACAAGAACCCCACATCGTATCCCAGCAACATGGAGCATACATGTATCCTAGCAACAAGAACGGCACATCGTATCCTAGCAACATGGAGCATACATGTATCCTAGCAACAAGAACAGCACATCGTATCCCAGCAACATGGAGCATACATGTATCCTAGCAACAAGAACGCACATCGTATCGCAGCAACATGGAGCATACATGTATCCTAGCAACAAGAACCGCACATGAAACATGAAGCATACATGTATCCTAGCAACAAGAACCGCACATCGTATCGCAGCAACATGAAGCATACATGTATCCTAGCAACAAGAACCGCACATCGTATCGCAGCAACATGAAGCATACATGTATCCTAGCAACAAGAACCGCACATCGTATCGCAGCAACATGAAGTATATATGTATCCTAGCAACAAGAACCGCACATCGTATCGCAGCAACATGAAGCATACATGTATCCTAGCAACAAGAACCGCACATCGTATCCTAGCAACAAGAACCCACATCGTATCCCAGCAACAAGAACCGCACATCGTATCCCAGCAACATGAAGCATACATGTATCCTAGCAACAAGAACAGCACATCGTATCGCAGCAACATGAAGCATACATGTATCCTAGCAACAAGAACCGCACATCGTATCCTAGCAACAAGAACCCACATCGTATCCTAGCAACAAGAACCGCACATCGCATCCCAGCAACATGGAGCATATATGTATCCTAGCAACAAGAACCGCACATCGCATCGCAGCAACATGAAGCATACATGTATCCTAGCAACAAGAACCGCACCTCGTATCCCAGCAACATGAAGCATACATGTATCCTAGCAACAAGAACCACACATTGTATCCTAGCAACAAGAACCCACATCGTATCCTAGCAACAAGAACCCACATCGTATCCTAGCAACATGGAGCATACATGTATCCCAGCAACAAGAACCCACATCGTATCCTTGCAACAAGAACCGCACATCGTATCCCAGCAACATGAAGCATACATGTATCCTAGCAACAAAAACCGCACATCGTATCCTAGCAACATGAAGCATACATGTATCCTAGCAACAAAAACCCACATCGTATCCTAGCAACAAGAACCCACATCGTATCCTAGCAACAAGAACCCACATCGTATCCTAGCAACAAGAACCCACATCGTATCCCAGCAACAAGAACCGCACATCGTATCGCAGCAACTTGAAGCATACATGTATCCTAGCAACAAGAACCGCACATCGTATCGCAGCAACATGAAGCATACATGTATCCTAGCAACAAGAACCGCACATCGTATCCTAGCAACAAGAACCCACATCGTATCCCAGCAACATGGAGCATACATGTATCCTAGCAACAAGAACCGCACATCGTATCCCAGCAACATGAAGCATACATGTATCCTAGCAACAAGAACCGCACATCGTCTCCCAGCAACATGGAGCATACATGTATCCTAGCAACAAGAACCGCACATCGTATCCTAGCAACAAGAACCGCACATCGTATCCCAGCAACATGGGGCATACATGTATCCTAGCAACAAGAACCGCACATCGTATCCCAGCAACATAAAGCATACATGTATCCTAGCAACAAGAACCGCACATCGTATCGCAGCAACATGAAGCATACATGTATCCTAGCAACAAGAACCGCACATCGTATCGCAGCAACATGAAGCATACATGTATCCTAGCAACAAGAACCGCACATCGTATCCCAGCAACATGAAGCATACATGTATCCTAGCAACATGAACCGCACATCGTATCCCAGCAACATGAAGCATACATGTATCCTAGCAACAAGAACCGCACATCGTCTCCCAGCAACACGGAGCATACATGTATCCTAGCAACAAGAACCGCACATCGTATCGCAGCAACATGAAGCATACATGTATCCTAGCAACAAGAACCGCAAATCGTATCCTAGCAACAAGAACAGCACATCGTATCCCAGCAATATGGAGCATACATGTATCCTAGCAACAAGAACCGCACATCGTATCCCAGCAACATGGAGCATACATGTATCCTAGCAACAAGAACCGCACATCGTATCCCAGCAACATGGAGCATACATGTATCCTAGCAACAAGAACCGCACATCGTATCCTAGCAACAAGAACCGCACATCGTATCCCAGCAACATGGAGCATACATGTATCCTAGCAACAAGAACCGCACATCGTATCGCAGCAACATGAAGCATACATGTATCCTAGCAACAAGAACCGCACATCGTATCCTAGCAACAAGAACCGCACATCGTATCCCAGCAACATGGAGCATACATGTATCCTAGCAACAAGAACCGCACATCGTATCCCAGCAACATGAAGCATACATGTATCCTAGCAACAAGAACCGCACATCGTATCCCAGCAACATGGAGCATACATGTATCCTAGCAACAAGAACCGCACATCGTATCCCAGCAACATGAAGCATACATATATCCTAGCAACATCAATCAAGTTACGGTTTCAAGGCTATAACAAGAACATCATTCCTAAAAATCCACCCGCAAGCGTTCTGTTTTAATTGAGGAGTCACTCGTGCCTAAGTAACTTACGTTTTGATGGGAAAGTCACTCGTGCCTAAGTTACTTACGTTTTGGTGGGGGAGTCACTCGTGCGTAAGTTGCTTACGTTTTTGTGGGGAAGTCACTCGTGCCTAAGTTACTTACATTTTGGTGGGGGAGTCACTCGTGCCTAAGAAACTTACGTTTTGGTGGGGGAGTCACTCGTGCCTAAGTTACTTACGTTTTGGTGGGGGGAGTCACTGGTGCCTAAGTTACTTACGTTTTGGTGGGGGAGTCACTCGTGACTAAGTTACTTACGTTTTGGTGGGGGAGTCACTCGTGCCTAAGTTACTTACGTTTTGGTGGGGGGAGTCACTGGTGCCTAAGTTACTTACGTTTTGGTGGGGGAGTCACTCGTGCGTAAGTTGCTTACGTTTTTGTGGGGAAGTCACTCGTGCCTAAGTTACTTACATTTTGGTGGGGGAGTCACTCGTGCCTAAGAAACTTACGTTTTGGTGGGGGAGTCACTCGTGCCTAAGTTACTTACGTTTTGGTGGGGGGAGTCACTGGTGCCTAAGTTACTTACGTTTTGGTGGGGGAGTCACTCGTGACTAAGTTACTTACGTTTTGGTGGGGGAGTCACTCGTGCCTAAGTTACTTACGTTTTGGTGGGGGGAGTCACTGGTGCCTAAGTTACTTACGTTTCACAGGGCATTTACGAGAGCCTAAGCAACTATGTTTTATTAGGGGAGACCCTGGTGCTTAAGTGACTTACGTTTTAGTAAGGGAGTGACTCGTGCCTAAGTAGCTTATGTCATAACAGGCAAGTCACTAGTGCCTAAGAAACTCTGTTTTGGTTGGGAAGTCCCTGGTACCTAAAAAATTTACGCTTTGGTAGCCAAGTTACTGGTACCTAAGTAATTTATGTTTTGGCAGGGGAGTCCCTGGTGCCTAAGTGACTTATGTTTTGGTAGGCACGTCACTGGTACCCAAGTAATTTGTTTTATTACTGGAGTCCCTGGTGCCTAAGTAACTTATGTTTTGGTACGGGAGTGACTGGTGCCTAAGTAACTTATGTTATCACAGGCAAGTCACTGGCGCCTAAGTAACTTTTGTTTTATTAGGGGAATCACTGGCTCAGTAACTTATGTTTTGGTAGGCATGTCACTGGTACCTAAGTAACTTAAGTTTTATAATGGGGGTCAATGCTACCTAAGTAACTTATATTCTCGCAGGCAAATCACTGGTACCTAAATAATTTGTGTTTTATTAGGCCAGGCCTTGCTGTCTAAACAATTTATGTTCTGGTAGGGGAATGTTCTGTCTCCAATGCTCAAAAAAATATGTGGACAATGGCATGGTATTTAAAAACCACATAGACCACAACAGAACCAAGACGTGACCCTCACTGCTGCGTAACCAGCAACAGCATTGGTAGAAAATTAGATTCTTACATCACTTAGGTAAACATTGTAATCTGGTTCGTGGATTCCCTAGTCATTATTCTTTTCAATGTTGACCAAGACCCAAAAATCGATCGATGCTGCAGTTATTGACAATGAAAACATCAGATGAAGCATGTAACAAAAACAGGTCTTAATGTCAACATTTTCCTTACTGATCGCTACTACTTCATGTTGACCCAAAATAAGTCAACATCTGTTAATTAATGCACGCACACAAAATATGTAAACAGTGGCGGATACACGTTTTGGTCAAGAGGGACGTTGGAGAGGGGGGTGGGGGTCAACTTCCAAAAAAAAAAACAAGTTTGTCCAAGGACAAAGTCCCAGCTTACGAAAAGCAATAAGACCAATTCCAGCGAGCATGAGCAAGGGAATTTTCCTGAAAATTGGGTTTCAAAAGATGAGACGGCAAAGAGCTAGCTCAATAATTAATTTAGCACCGGACCAGAACATAGACCGATAAATGCATACAAAGATTTCTTTTCCAGAAAATGGGAAACAGATTTTTTGTATCTCTGGTAGACTGGATAGTCTGCCATAGATACCTTCAAACAACGCTCGCATTTCGGATCAGTGCGCATATTTATATTTACTTTGCCTTGATGCGCAGTTCTTATTCAGACAAGTGCGCATGTTTATTTAATTTTGCGTAGATGCGCGGCTCTCATTTTGGAAGAGCGCACATGTTTATTTAACTTGCGTTGATGTGCGGTTCGCATTTTGGACGTGCGCCCATGTTTTTTTACCTTGTGTGGATGTGCGGTTCTTATTTCGGATCAGTGCGCATGTTTATTTACCTTGTGTTGATGTGCGATTCATATTCCATACCAATGCGCATGTTTATTTTACTTGCGTTGATGAGCAGTACTTATTTTGGACAGCCCAAGTTTCCTTAGGTTGCCTTGATGCGCGGTTCGCATTTCGGACCAGTTTGCATGTTTATTTAACTTGCGTTGATGCACGGTGCTTATTTTGGAAGTGTGCATATGTTTATTGAACTTGCGTTGGTGCGCGGTTTACATTATGGACCAGTTTGCACGTTTATTCAACTTGCGTTGATGAGCAGTTCGAATTTCGGACCATTACGCATGTTTATTTCACTTGCGTTACTGCGCGGTTCGAATTTCGGACCAGTGCGCATGTTTATTTAACTTGCGTTAATGCGCGGTTCTAATTTCGGAGAAGTGCGCATGTTTATTTAACTTGCGTTGATGCGCGGTTCTTATTTTGGACCAGTGCAAATGTTTAGTTACGTTGGCGCGTGTTTCGCATTTCGAACCACTGCGTATGCTTATTTTACGTGCGTCGATGCGCTATTCTTATTTCAGGCCAATGCGCATATTTCTTTACCTTGGGTTGATGCGCGGTTCTTATTCTGGACCAGTGCGCATGTTTATTTAAGTTGCGTTGATGCGCAGTTCTTATTTTGGACCAGTGCAAATGTTTAGTTACGTTGGCGCGTGTTTCGCATTTCGAACCACTGCGCATGCTTATTTTACGTGCGTCGGTGCGCTATTCTTATTTCAGGCCAATGCGCATATTTCTTTACCTTGGGTTGATGCGCGGTTCTTATTCTGGACCAGTGCGCATGTTTATTTAAGTTGCGTTGAATCGCAGTTCTTATTTTGAATAGTGCGCATGTTTATTTAACTTGCGTTGATGCACGGTGCTTATTTTGGCCCAGTGTGCTTGCTTATTTAGCTTGTGTTGATGTGCGGTTCGCATTTCGGATCAGCGCGCATGTTTTTTTTTTAACTTGTGTTGATGCGTGGTTCGCATTTTGGACCAGTATTCCTGTTTCTTTAGGTGGGGCGCGGTGCGCATTTTGGGGGCAGTGAGCAGGTTCATTTAACTTGCGTTGACGCGCGATTTGCGTTTCGGACCAGAACGCATGTTAATTAAAGCCCCGTCGATGCCAGACTCTTATGTCTATTCAACTTGCGTCGATTCATGGTTCTTTCTTCGGACCACTGCGCATGTTTATTTAACTTGCGTTGATGCGCGGTTCTCATTACAGACCACTGCGCATATCTATTCAACTTGCGTCTATGCGTGGTTCTTTTTTAGGACAAGTGCGCATGTTTGTTCAACTTGCGTTGATGTGCGGTGCTTATTTTGGACCGGATCGCATGTTTATTTAACTTCCGTCGACGCGCGGTTCGCATTTCAGGCCATTGCCCATGTTTATTTAACTTGTGTTGATGCGTGGTTCTCATTTCAGACCAGTGCGCATGTTTCTTTGGGTTGCATCGATGCGCGGTTCTTTTTTCGGACCACTGCGCATATTTATTTAACTTGCGTTGATGTGCGGTTCGCATTTCGGACCAGTGCACAGGTTTCTTTAGGCTGCGTTGATGCGCGGTTCGCATTTCGGACCACTGCGCATGTCTATTAAACTTACGTCGATGCGCAGTTCTTTTTTCGGACCAGTGCGCATGTTTACTTAACTTGCGTTGATGCGCGATGCTTAGTTTGGACCAGTTCGCATCTTTATTTATCTTCCGTCGATGCGCGATTCACATTTCGGGCCAATGCGCATGTTTATTTAACTTGCATCGATGCGCAGTACTTAATTTGGACTACTGCAAATGTTTATTAAAATTGCGTCGATGTGCGGTTGTTAAATCTGACTACTGCGCAAGTTCATTTAACTTGCGTTTTGCGCTCATTTCCTTTTTTTTAAAATTCCGAAAAATTCAAAAGTTTTCCAATTCACTCAAAAAGCACAAGCCGTATGCATGACCCCCTAGAGACGGCTCATATCGAAAATAAATGAAATCTGATAAAAACTGTAGGAGGAAATGCATTTTGATTTTTTTTCTTCAGAAATTCTCTGATCTCTGATTAGGACACCCTAAGCATGCCTCAGCCCCAAAATTAATGATGTTTGATCAAAACTGCAGGCCAAAATGCATTTGGAGGAATTTTCATCAAAAATTCCCCCGAAATAAAAAATTCCCAATGCATTTTGAATTTTTTTCTTCAAAAATTCTTTGATTCTCTGATCATGACACCCTAAGCATGCCTCAGCCCCAAAATAAATGTTTGATCAAAACTGCAGGCGAAAATGCATTTGGAGGAATTTTCATCATAAATTCCCCCGAAATAAAAAATTCCCAAGTCGATTCAAATAGCAAAAATAAATGAAATCGGATAAAAACTGTAGGAGGAAATGCATTTTGAAGTTTTTCTTCAAAAATTTCCAAAAACTACAGAAATTGTCGGATCGACTAAAAAGCGCAAGTCGTATGCTCAACCCCTTAGAGATGCCTCAAATAAAAATAAAAAATAAAAAAGAAAAAAGAAAGAAAGAAATCGGTTCAAAACTGTTTTTTTCTTCAAAAATTAACTAAAAATACAAAAATTGCCCGATCAACTAAAAAGTACAAGCCGTATGCACTCACACCAAAAGTAAATGACATCGAATCAAAATTGTAGGGCTTAGATGCATTTTGAATTATTTTCAAAATTTTGGCTTAAAAAATTCCCCAAAAATACAAACAAAAAAAGCACAAACCGTATGCACGGCCCTTTAGGGGTGCCTCATACCAAAAATAAATGACATCGGGTCAAAAATGTAAGAGGAGAAAATTTTAAATTTCTTCAAAAATTCCCCAAAAATTCAAAAATCACCCGATCGACTAAACAAGACTGTCAAGTGACAGTGGCCAAGTTGAGGATTCAGTCTTGTGCTTCTTGGAAAAAGGTAAGACAGCCTGATCTGGTTGAATGTTTGTTTTATATTAAATTACGCTGAAATTATGAAAATTTCTGAATATTTGTAATAAATGGGAAAAAATGCACAGGAATTTTACTCCAATTTCTTATTAAAAACAAACAGAAGTCAAATGTCATATTTTAGGGTCACAGAATTAATTCCTGCACTTTTAAAGCGAATATTACAACTTTCTTGCATTGTCGCCCAATTTTCCCTATTATCGCCCACCCGAAAAATATCACATTAATAATATTTTCGGGCCACAGAATTGATTCCTGCACTTTAAAAGGGAAACTTACAACTTTCTTGTATTAACGCCTAATATTCCCTATTATCTCCCACCCGAAAAATATCATCATTATCATATTTTCGGGTCATACAATTGATTCCTGCACTTTTAAGCGAAAATTACAACTTTGTTGCATTATCGCCCAATGTTCCCTATTATCGCCCACCTGAAAAATATCACATTTATCATATTTTCGGGTCATAGATTTGATTCCTGTACTTTAAAAGCGAAAATTATAAATTTCTTACATTATCGCCCAATGTACCCCATTATCGCCCACTTGAAAAGTATAATATTTATCATATTTTCGGGTCATAGAATTGATTCCTGCCTTTTAAGCGAAAATTACAACTTTCTTGTATTATCGCCCAATGCTCCCTATTATCGCCCACCTTAAAAGTATCATATTTATCACAATTTTGGGTCATACAATTGATTCCTGCACTTTTAAAGCGAAAATTACAACTTTCTTACATTATCGCCAAATGTTCCCCATTATCACCCACCTGAAAAATATCATATTTATCATATTTTCGGGTCATAGATTTGATTCCTGTACTTTAAAAGCGAAAATTATAAATTTCTTACATTATCGCCCAATGTACCCCATTATCGCCCACTTGAAAAGTATAATATTTATCATATTTTCGGGTCATAGAATTGATTCCTGCCTTTTAAGCGAAAATTACAACTTTCTTACATTATCGCCCAATGTTCCCTATTATCGCCCACCTGAAAAATATCACATTTATCATATTTTCGGGTCATAGATTTGATTCCTGTACTTTAAAAGCGAAAATTATAAATTTCTTACATTATCGCCCAATGTACCCCATTATCGCCCACTTGAAAAGTATAATATTTATCATATTTTCGGGTCATAGAATTGATTCCTGCCTTTTAAGCGAAAATTACAACTTTCTTGTATTATCGCCCAATGCTCCCTATTATCGCCCACCTTAAAAGTATCATATTTATCACAATTTTGGGTCATACAATTGATTCCTGCACTTTTAAAGCGAAAATTACAACTTTCTTACATTATCGCCAAATGTTCCCCATTATCACCCACCTGAAAAATATCATATTTATCATATTTTCGGGTCCTAGAATTGATTCCTGCACTTTTAAAGCGAACATTACAACTTTCTTGCATTATCGCCCAATGTTCCCTATTATCGCCCACCTGACAAGTACCATATTTATCATATTTTCGGGTCAGGGAATTCATTCCAACACGTTTAAAGCCAAAATTACAACTTTCTTGTATTATCGCCCAATGTTCCCTATTATCGCCCACCTTAAAAGTATTATATTTATCACATTTTCGGGTCATAGAATTGGTTCCTGTACTTTTAAATCGAAAATTACAACTTTCTTGCATTATCGCCAAATGTTCCCAATTATCGCCCACCTGAAAAGTATCACATTTATCATATTTTCGGGTCATACAATCGATTCCTGCACTTTTAAAGCCAAAATTACAACTTTCTTGTATTATCGTCCAAGGTTCCCTATTATCGCCCACCTTAAAACTATCATATTTATCATATTTTTTGGTCATTCAATTGATTCCTGCACTTTTAAAACGAAAATTACAACTTTCTTACATTATCACCCAATGTTCCCTATTATCGCCCACCTGAAAAGTATCATATTTATCGTATTGTCGGGTCCTAGAATTGATTCCTGCACTTTTAAAGCGAATATTACAACTTTCTTGCATTATCGCCCACTGTTCCCTATTATCGCCCACCTGAAAAGTATCATATTTATCATATTTTCGGGTCATACAATCGATTCTTGCACTTTTAAAGCAAAAATTACAACTATCTTGTATTATCGCCCAATGTTCCCCATTATCACCCACCTGAAAAATATCATATTTATCATATTTTCGGGTCCTAGAATTGATTCCTGCACTTTTAAAGCGAATATTACAACTTTCTTGCATTATCGCCCAATGTTCCCTATTATCGCCCACCTGACAAGTACCATATTTATCATATTTTCGGGTCAGGGAATTCATTCCAACACGTTTAAAGCCAAAATTACAACTTTCTTGTATTATCGCCCACCTTAAAAGTATTATATTTATCATATTTTCGGGTCATAGAATTGGTTCCTGTACTTTTAAATCGAAAATTACAACTTTCTTGCATTATCGCCCACTGTTCCCTATTATCGCCCACCTGAAAAGTATCATATTTATCGTATTTTCGGGTCCTAGAATTGATTCCTGCACTTTTAAAGCGAATATTAGAACTTTCATGCATTATCGCCCAATGTTCCCTATTATCGCCCACCCCAAAAATATCACATTTATCCTATTTTCGGGTCATAGAATGGATTCCTGCACTTTTAAAGCGAATATTACAACTTTCTTGCATTATCGCCCAATGTTCCCTATTATCGCCCACTCGAAAAATATCATAGAACTGACCAACTGACAACAAAATTACTGAAATCATTGAAGTCCACCCAGAAGTATTTGCATGTAACACATTGTGCCCCTCTGCAAATTGAAATTTTGCTTTTTTAAGGAGAAACATGGAAATTTCCAAATTCGTATTCGTATTTTGCCCAAATTGGCAATAAAATCGCTAAAAATGGTTTAAACCAAAAAATAAAAAAATTTCCTAATGCAGTAAAGGGTTAGGAACTCCTGTTTAAAATTTGGTAAGAATCGAATAAAAAATAAAAAAGTTATTCCACTTTTAACGGTCGCGGGACGGGCGGACAGACAGATGAATAGCCCTGTTGGCTGAAAAGCCAACTGGGCTAAAAAAAAAAAAGAAAGAAAGAAATCGGGTCAAAACTGTAGGGGCAAATGCATCTTGAAGTTTTCTCTTCAAAAACTCATTAAAAATACAAAAATTGTCCGATCGACTGAAAACGCACAAACGTATGCCTCATAAAAAAAATAAATGATATCGGATCGAAAATGTAGCAGGAGACACATTTTAAAAGTTTCTTCAAAAATTCGCCAAAAATTCAAAAATCACCCAATCAACTAAAAAAGCATAAGCCGTATACACGACCGCTTAGGGATGACTCACACCAAAAATAAATGACATCGAATCAAAATTGTTGGAGTAGATGCATTTTGAATTATGTTCAAAATTTTTGCTTCAAAATTCCCCAAAAATACAAAAATTGTCCGATCGACTAAAAAAGCACAAGCCGTATGCACGACCCTTTAGTGGTGCCTCATACACAAAATAAATGAAATCGGATCAAAAATGTAGGAGGAGATACAGTTTAAAAATTTTTCTTAAAAAATTCGCCAAAAATTCAAAAATCATCCGATCAACTAAAAAAGCACAAGCCGTATGCAAGACCGCCTAGGAATGCATCATACCAAAAAGAATTGACATCGAATCAAAATTGTAGGAGTAGATGCATTTTGAATTATTTTCAAAATTTTTGCTTAAAAACTTCACAAAAAATTCAAAAATTGTTCGATTGACTAAAAAAGCACAAGCCGTATGCGCGACCCTTTAGGGGTGTCTCATACCAAAAATAAATGAAATCGGATAAAAAATGTAGGAGGAGATACGTTTTAAAGTTTTTTCTTCAAAAATTCGCCAAAAATTCAAAAATGACCCGATCGACTAAAAAAGCACAAGCCGTATGCATGACCCCTTAGGGATGCCTCATACCAAAAATAAATGACATCGGATTAAAATTGTAGGAGGAGATGCATTTTGAAGCAAAGTTTACTAAATAAACAACTAACTAACTAACTAACTAACTAACTAACTAACGGACGCCACATGCAAACCGATAGGAATACCCCAGCTTACGTGTAACGTAAGCTGGGCTAAAAAGGAACCCTAAGTAACGAGTTTACCACTCAAACGTGTTTTGCCCAAACACGACGTTTAACATTTTTTTTTATTTAGCGGGGTGGGGGGGAGGGGGGGAGGGTGCAACCCCTGAATCCCACCGCCTTTCCTTGGATCCGCCACTAGCGAGAAAAGTACCAAGAGCTGCGCTAATTCCAGGACGCGCCCGGCCGTGTCCACGCAGATCAGCACGTTGCCATCGCCCCTCATCGTCTCCACGATCTTTGCTGAAATATAAATGTAACGGTGAGCTTATTGGCGTCACGGTTACAACTTCCGGTTTGCAATGTGCATTAAAAGTCACTCAATGATATTCACAGAAATTTCACGTTCACATGAGTTCCCCCGGACGGAGTTCACATGAACACGGAGTTCATATGAGCACCAGGTTCACATGAGTACGGGGTTCACATGAGCACGGGGTTCATATAAGCACGGGGTTCACATGAGCACGGGGTTCATATAAGCACGGGGTTCACATGAGCACGGGGTTCATATAAGCACGGGGTTCACATGAGCACGGGGTTCACATAAGCACGGGGTTCATATAAGCACGGGGTTCACATGAGCACGGGGTTCATATAAGCACGGGATTCACATGAGCACGGGGTTCATATAAGCACGGGGTTCACATGAGCACGGGGTTCATATAAGCACGGGGTTCACATGAGCACAGGGTTCACATGAGCACGGGGTTCACATGAGCACGGGGTTCATATAAGCACGGGATTCACATGAGCACGGGGTTCATATAAGCACGGGGTTCACATGAGCACGGGGTTCATATAAGCACGGGGTTCACATGAGCACAGGGTTCACATGAGCACGGGGTTCACATGAGCACGGGGTTCATATAAGCACGGGATTCACATGAGCACGGGGTTCATATAAGCACGGGGTTCACATGAGCACGGGGTTCATATAAGCACGGGGTTCACATGAGCACAGGGTTCACATGAGCACAGGGTTCACATGAGCACGGGGTTCACATGAGCACGGGGTTCACATGAGCATGGGGTTCATATAAGCACGGGGTGTACATGAGCACGGGGTTCAAATGAGCACAGGGTTCAAATGAGCACAGGGTTCACATGAGCACGGGGTTCACATGAGCACAGGGTTCACATGAGCACGGGGTTCACATGAGCACGGGGTTCACATGAGCACAGGGTTCAAATGAGCACAGGGTTCACATGAGCACGGGGTTCACATGAGCACGGGGTTCACATGAGCACAGGGTTCACATGAGCACGGGGTTCACATGAGCACAGGGTTCAAATGAGCACAGGGTTCACATGAGCACGGGGTTCACATGAGCACGGGGTTCACATGAGCACGGGGTTCACATGAGCACGGGGTTCATATAAGCACGGGGTTCACATGAGCACGGGGTTCAAATGAGCACGAGGTTCACATGAGCACGGGGTTCACATGAGCACGGGGTTCATATAAGCACGGGGTTCACATGAGCACGGGGTTCAAATGAGCACGAGGTTCACATGAGCACGGGGTTCACATGAGCACGGGGTTCATATAAGCACGGGGTTCCAGTACAGTTCACTTCAACCGATATCGGATAATCCAATACAGTGGTTAAACAGGTATTTTCAAGGACCAAGTGAAAAAGAACCCATTATAATAAACAGCGGATACACTGACGTCCCATAATTTGAGAGACAGCTTTCAAATCAGTAGTGACAACTGGACTTAAAGAACTATTCCTGTATTTGAAACCATAGTTATGACGTCATGGATGTGTGACCCTGGAGACATATGGCGTTTGGCAATACGAACAGAAGTGTGATTCAAAGGTCTCCCACCACGGAAACCATCTCCGCCCACTGTCTCCCACCACGGAAACCATCTCTGTCCACAGTCTCCCACCACGGAAACCATCTCCGCCCACTGTCTCACTGCGTAATAACTAGGCCTTCTGTTTGTAGATATGTCTCGTATAAACAACGCAAAATGACAGGAAACAGGCGGGCATGGATCAATAATATTTAATTCAAGTGTATTAAAAAATACTTCAGGTTTAGTTCAGTCTGGAGGCAATACGACGACAGATTTGGAGATTTTTTAGCATCCCCCGGGGGTGGGGGGAGGGGGAGGGGGAGCTGCTTACTCATGAGCGTCTCGTCACAGACGCGCCTCCTGGGCTGCTTGTTGTCGGCGTTGTAGGCGTCCGTGATGAGCAGGTGCGGCCTCGTGATGCCGTCCAGCATGCACCCGTTCAGATGCCTGACACACATAAGAAACAAGAAATAAAACAGAGGCAGTCAGCATGCACCCGTTCAGATGCCTGACACAAGAAATAGAACAGAGGCAGTCAGCATGCACCCGTTCAAGCGCCTGACACACACAGGAAATAGAACAGAGGCAGTCAGCATGCACCCGTTCAAGCGCCTGACACACACAGGAAATAGAACAGAGGCAGTCAGCATGCACCCGTTCAAGCGCCTGACACACACAGGAAATAGAACAGAGGCAGTCAGCATGCACCCGTTCAAGCGCCTGACACACACAGGAAATAGAACAGAGGCAGTCAGCATGCACCCGTTCAAGCGCCTGACACACACAGGAAATAGAACAGAGGCAGTCAGCATGCACCCGTTCAAGCGCCTGACACACACAGGAAATAGAACAGAGGCAGTCAGCATGCACCCGTTCAAGCGCCTGACACACACAGGAAATAGAACAGAGGCAGTCAGCATGCACCCGTTCAAGCGCCTGACACACACAAGAAATAGAACAGAGGCAGTCAGCATGCACCCGTTCAGATGCCTGACACACACAAGAAACAAGAAACAGAACAGAGGCAGTCAGCATGCACCCGTTCAGATGCCTGACACACACAAGAAACAAGAAATAGAACAGAGGCAGTCAGCATGCACCCGTTCAAGCGCCTGACACACACAAGAAATAGAACAGAGGCAGTCAGCATGCACCCGTTCAGATGCCTGACACACACAAGAAACAAGAAACAGAACAGAGGCAGTCAGCATGCACCCGTTCAGATGCCTGACACACACAAGAAACAAGAAATAGAACAGAGGCAGTCAGCATGCACCCGTTCAAGCGCCTGACACACAACTAGAACAATTTACGAGGGAATTGTGTATTTCACAGCAGGTCTCCTGGAGGTTCCAACCGCAGATCAATCTATTACATTTCTCTATGTTAAAATGTAAACACGTTATACTGACACAACAAAGATAACGAAAGGCTGCTTCAACCAATATTTTGAGCATTATGAGTGAGTTCTGAGCATTTTGATATATGTTTTGATATATATACCGTTCTTTTTTGTGGTTGAAATCGACCATGTAGACGATCTCCTCCTCGCCGTCCTTCACGATCTTCCACATCGTACCGCCAATCATGTGACCCGCCGGCAGGGGCGTTATCTGTAGGCCGTGACCCTTGCCTGCCAATGACGCAATCCAAACAAACATCTATTTACAAAGACGACAAGTTTGCGGAGTAAAATACATCAGAAATACAAGTATACAGTAGAACCTCTTCATAACGACATCGGATGTAACGACACACAGCTTATGACGACATCGGATATAACGACACACTGCTTATGACGACATCGGATATAACGACATACAGCTTATGACGACATCGGACATAACGACACACAGCTTACGGATTATCTTGACCCTTTTCAGTTTCTGTTCAAAATTGTCAGTTATAGCTACAAATGGATATACCAACACAATTTCTCGATCACAATCGTGTCGTTATTGCGATACATTTTTTACCTTTCAAAACCCGGAAGCAGAATAAAAGCATCTCAATCCCCCCCCCCCCTCCTCCCCCCTTAATCCATGTACAAACTGAGATAAGAAAACAGTCAGCGCTCACTGGGATACAGAAAGCACGCACCTTTAAGGCTAACAGTCTGTGAATATTTGAGCTGCTGTATTTTGTCAAATGCCGAATCCACATCGTCCAGAGTGAACATGTCGAACTCTTCTGTATTATGCCGCGACTAAAACACAAGCCATTATCGCCGCTCAACAAGTGTCACATTCTAATGCTTCTCGACCTCAATACATAGAGAAAAACCGAATCACAAAGAATTCGTTTTTTTTTTCTTTTGTTTTCTATGCAGTGTATATATAGTATAATATAATAACAGAATAGAAAAACAAGTGAGTTGAACACATCGTATGAGGTCGGAACACATCGTATGAGGGCGGAATACACCGTATGAGGTCGGTCAACCGCCTGGCACTTAATCGTGCAGGCCGGCAAGTCGCAAAATATTCTATAACCCTTTACCATTATTTCAGGTTTCAAATACACTAAATAATCGGAAAAATTGGAAAACCTCAGAAAATTGACAATGAAATGGGTTCCGACCAAATTGTATTTTTGGCACTTTGGACCACTTCTAATTGGTGTTTCCACACACATACATTCAATCGTCAATTAAATTCATAGACATCAACAGTTACAGTAAAACTCCTTCACTACGGACACAGAAATGTTTATTTGACAGCAGGAAATTCACATCCCATTACCATTTAAGGTGTCTTTTTATTTTATTCAGTGACTTTATCCCTGGCTATGACACTCTCTCCACCCCCCCCCCCCCCTTGCTCTCTGTTTTGGTGCAGGCATGATCCCCCCCCTCTTCCTCTCTCTCTCTGTCTCTCTCTCTCTCTCTCTTGGTACTTGAGGTCTCCCTCTCTCCCCTTTCGTCTTTTTCCATATTTCTCTCCCCCATGTCTCCCATCCTCTGACCTTTTCTCACCTTCCCTTTCCCCTTTTTTGACCCTCCCCCCCCCCCCCCATTTCTCTGTCTGTCTGCCCCCCTCTCGCTATTTGCCTTCACCTTTCTCTTTCTCTGCCCCGCCCCCATCCCCCGTCTCACATCTCGGTGCTGGCACCATCTCACCTGGTACAGATCATACATAAACATCTGGCCCATCTTGTAAACGGGCACTGTGGCGTAGATCGGACAGTGAAGGCCGCACTTCCCGACCATGTACGGCAAAGCACCCAAATGCAGGGGGTCTGGATACGACAGTAACACAGCGTCGATTTGATTTATGTACCTGGAATACAAGTAAGCTGGTGTTTTTAATCAGTTACGAGAAATGCACTCGACATAATTTTTTCTGGCACATCTATCAAGCCAGCAAGTTATATCTTTCAGAAAATACCAAGACAGAAATCTACTGGAAAGTCAACAAATAGTACTGAAAGTACTTTCCGCACAGGTTCTTTAATATATGACCACGTTCCTCAAGATGAGCTTTACACTACAGCCAGTTTATAACGGCACTGGACACAATGACAACAGCTTATTACGACGCAATTATCTGGACCCATGTAAGCTTCCTGTTGTTTGAAACTGTCGATTACAACAACGTATCACGACACATTTTCTCGATCCCGACCATGTCGTTATAACGGAGATACACTGTGCCTGTTTTAGTCACGACTTACTTCTTTAAATTGTCAATATGGTTCATACTGAAAGTCTCATCCCAGCCGCAATCAAGAAGGAATTTGAACTCATCCACTTGCAGCAAGTAACAAGGCGGTGACTCGCCGTCGGCCCCGGAAAAGGCTTGCAGCTTGATAATCGACGTCATGGTCAAGTCAGCTGAGGAAATTAATACAAATGTTCGTCAATTCGTTCAAAGATACTTTTTTATCATTTCATAAACTGCGATATTTTGGACGTATTTTTATGAAATTTCTGGCGATGTCCCAGGTTGAAACCACCCCCCCCCCCTTTCCAAAAAGAAAAAAAAATCGAAAAAAATGTCTGTCAAACTTTGGGTTTCCTGAGACTGCTTAACGCAAAGTTTCAGCAGTTGCCCCCCCCCCCCCCCCTCTTCATGAAAAGTTGAACATTGAGGTAGCCACGTTTTTACAACGGGGGGGGGGGGGGAGACAAACTTTCGTAACGGAGGAGGGCCGAAAGATGCTATGGCCCCAATTCTGAAAAGTGGGGGGTGGGCTGAGGCCCCCTGGCACCCCCGGTGGCTACGCCTATGTTGAAACTGACCTGAAGGGGCACAGATTTCCTGGTATGCTATTATGAGGGCGGGGTGTAAATTTGAGGGAAAGGGCTCGTGACATCGAAATGCCCTTTGTCGGGGGATGGGAAGGGGGAGATTATTATTTCACCCACGAAGTATCTATTACAAAACGGTCATTTTACACACCACAATCACCCATCTTAAATGAGGATTATAAACACAGCACTTTTCAAATCGATAAACTTATACCGAGATACGTATAACTCATCGGTAGTTATTCTGGAATACCTACAGCAGAAAGTAGGTCAGTGTATCGGTAGTTATTCCGGAATACCTACAGCAGAAAGTAGGTCAGTGTATCGGCTGTTATTCCGGAATAACTACCGACGACTACCACAAACTGCTCAGACAAAAAAAAAATAGTTTCTCAAATGCTTCAAAAATTCTTTTTTATTTAATAGGGTGTTTTATAAGCCTTTCGGCGTTTGCTAGAGGCCTTCAAAGTAAGAAGAAAATTATATACAACCTCCTGTGTTACGCTTTCTTTTAAATAGGACATATGTAAAAAAAATCACAAATCTTCTACAACAGCTGATATTTGTTTGCGAACACTGAGCATCTTTTTTGCATAAAATGTAGAAGTAACTACTTTTAAAGGAGTACCCCACAGACTCAATAGGCGATATTTTTGATTTCCGTGACAGGTGGTATGACCCATTACATTCATCTAACTCATGCAACCGCAGCGAAAGAGAATCCCCTGTTTACCATGACATCAGTGATATCTTTAGAAATTTTGGCATTGCGTCCTGGGACGCAATGGGCTTGAAAAAAATGCGCCCCGACCGAAAATGTTGCGTCCCGTACCCCCAAAGAACGACATTTTTCTTGTAAAAAATATTGTTGGTGCAGACAGATACAACAATAAATCTTATCTATTTATGACAAATAAGCGTGCCCAGAATAAAAATTAAATGCTGCATAATCTTTTTTCTCTTTACTACTTTTTTAGTCGCCGACTTTGGGACATCAGTGAAAAAATGCGTCCGCTGGGACGGAGCGTCTTGAAAAAATGCGTCCCGGCGAAATAAACGGAGGACACAGAGGTAAGAAATCTGATGACATGATTGACTTTTTTAAACTATAATGCTGAATATTTGTGGGAGGGGGGCTGTCAAACAAATATAGCCATCGCTCCCCTAATACTGCCCATAAATATTTAGTAAATTATTTCATTGAGAGGAATACAGTTTCTTTTTCCTGTTTTACCCTTTTTCATTCATTCGTAATGCCAAATATTTTCCGGACATTTTAAACTGTACAATGGCTTGTATTTTTACAGACAACGGCGCTTAGTTCACGGGCAAGTGACAGATAAATGAATATCATGAATTTGAAAAAAAAAATAGACATCAAGTTTTCGGACAGTTTTTTTTACAAAGTTCGGCAAGTGTACTAACATATACTTCGCTGATTACTCGGTTGACCATACAGAATTCACAGAGCTTGATTTCATTTGTACGAATCTGATACAGGAGAACCATGTATGCGCTTATTGTGGTCTTGTAGCCTTGTTTTGTTTTCTTCCGCCATAATTCATTTTTTACAGACGCATGTACCGGCATTTGAACGGTGAACTTGCATGCTCTGTGGAATTTATACCAAACGATTACTGCAAAAAATTGCAGTCAAGCTCCCCTTCGCAAGCGACTTTTACTGCCGGCCCATAAATGAGCACATGCAGACCTGTACTGTACAAAACTAATAGGGTTCAGCTGCGATGATTTAGGTACTATATTATCACCCATCGCTTATGACTTTGCTTCCCTAGCACTTTAGCATGTTTGTTTTATCATTAAATTATATATATATTGCTGTGTGTTATAATAATGGCTTCAGTTTAAAAAGACTAACAATATTGTGCTATAAATATCCCATATATACCTACAAACAATAAAAATCCCTATTATCGCTAACTACCGTATTGTCAGTCAATTTCACTTCCCCGAGGAAAGTTCATTTATGAAGAGTGTATCGCACTGTTAAAGAACAACTGACCCTTGAAAAGATAAACACAGAGTTGATGGACATTTTTATTTATCTAGCCATACTGTGCCTCTCTCAGTGTTTAATATTCTCTAACATTGATGAAAAAGATGCATCTGAGTGTCCAAGTCTGCGGAGTAAAAAGATGTTATATACAATAAACCGAACCGCCGTTGAGGCTGACTGTCGGACAACAACGCATTGCATTGAAGATCGGCTCTGCTTGTTGAAAAAAAAATTGGGCACAGATTTAACCCAAAATTAAAGATTTTCCGACTATTTGGACAATATTTAAAGGTCACAGAATGGGTTAACATGTTTTTATTTGCTTTCACAGCTTTGAAGTTTATTCGCCTTTGAGAAACCGCAGCTGATTTGCAAAGGGTGTACCTGCCGTACATGAACACAAATCAAGTGAACTTTTGAAAAAAAAATTTCCACCTTTTTGACTAAATGTTAAATAACTGAATGCAAACTGAGAACAGTATGTAGAAATTAGAGACAATGTTTTCAAAGTACCTCAAGGCTCGTATTCTTGGCCCAAATTCGTTTAAATTTTATGTTAAAGTTATTACTATTGTGCAAAAGATTAACAAAGTTAAATGGCAATGATATTTGTAAATTGTGTAAAATCATCACAAACAATTTGTCAAAATTAAATCAGCAATTCAAATAAAACAATTTTTATTAAATGTCAATAAAGTAAATTTCATGGAATTTAGCCTCAAAAGTTTTACAACAGAGGTTTAGAAGTACTGTACTTTAAAAGGTGAAAAGATTTCACGTGTTAATTTCTTTGTGTCATTATAAACGTTATGCAGTCTTAACGTATTCACTCTTCTATCCTTTCTATGTAGAAATATGGAGTGGCACTTGTGTATGATTGTGAAGAAAACGTACACCCTTGTTGTACGTATATACACATATATATATACTTTTGGATGCTCAGTGTTTTACAGATCTAACTTTTTAGGTTGTCGGATGGTTCTTGTTGATCTTCTTACATTTGGAACTATACTTGGTTTTATTGGATTTACAGCTGCGGGTAAGACAGACGATTTCATTTGCACAATTGTTTGTTGGGGATTTGGACATGTAACTGCAACACTTTTCTTTTCAGATTTCTGAATGACAGGGGAGGAAGCTGCATTGAAATTTTGCATACGTCTGTCAAGAAATTCATTCCATAACTGGTTATTAAAATGTCTGCTTTGTTCTTTGCTAGGTTTCATTTCAGGATTGGAATGCATCGATCTCAGATGTTTCGTGTTGCGGCGGAGCTGTTTGCCATCAGGTGTTTTTACCAAATACGATCTAGGAAAGTCACATTTTTGAACTATTGTTGCAGGTTTCCAAATCTTTTCTTTTTCAGTTTTCACACGCACAGATTGTCCAGTTTGAAAGGTTGTTGATTCTGTCGCACCATGTTTTCTGTTGAACTGCTTGGTCATATTTTGTTTGTATTTTAGGTCACGTTCGCGAACCTGTTGATGAAGAGAGTTCACTGGCTTTAAATTCTCTTTCAGGGTAGGGATCATAGTGCGCAGTTTTCTTCCAAAAAGTAATTCAGCAGGTGATTTTCCTGTCGCTGTGTGAGGAGTATTCCTATGTAGCATCAACGCTACAAAAGGATCACTCTGTTTCAAGCATCGTTTTGCGATTTTCACGGCAGATTCTGCTTCACCATTGCTCTGGCTAAAGTGAGGGCTGCTCACAGAGTGTGCAAAGTTATACTGTTGTGAAAATTCAGTGAATTCTTTGGACACGAACTGTCGTGCACCATCACTCCTCACTTCCATGGGTATACCATGCCTTGAAAATAGCGATTTCAGCTTCATAACTACAGTTCTGCTCGTCATGTCAGGTAAGTATATCACTTCAATGTACCTGCTGTAGTAATCGACAGTCACTAAATAGTTACTCTTATCCAGTTCAAACACATCTATCCCCAATTTCTGCCAGGGTCCATCTGGTAGGGTGGTAGGGATAAGCCTCTCATGACGTTTTGATGGTTTGATTTCTTCACAGAACTTGCACTCACTGCACACTTGCTGTATATCTCGGTTTATCGTTGGCCACCACACGCTTTGTGCAGCAAGTTCTTTGGATTTGACAATGCCTTGATGACCTCCATGAAGTTTCTTCAAGACATCATTTCGCATGCTCTGTGGCACAACTATTCTATCCAGGAAAGTAAGTATTCCGTCGATGACTGTGAATGACGACCGGCTTGCAAAGTACCATTGTACTGATTCAGGAACGTCCTTCTGGTGCTCCGGCCAGCCATTAAGCGTGTAGGAAATTACCAAAGCGACATCTGGATCTTTAGCACTTTCGACCATGATCTCTTTGAGTTTCTGGTCAGTCACTGGCCACACATCTGCAACAGATTTCACATGTTCGTTCACAAGTTCAGCTATCTCAGTCTCTCCAACATCTTGTGGAATTAAATTTCTGCTGAGGGTATCAGCAACTATCAAGTCTTTCCCAGCTATGTGTTCAGCAACACAGTTGAATCTCATCAACCTCATCAAAAGGCGCTGTATTCTGATTGGAGTCTTGTCTAGGTCCTTGGTATTGATGAGTTGAACAAGCGGCTTGTGGTCGGTGAACAGTTTGAAATCGGGAAGACCTACAAGGTAATGTGAAAACTTCTCACAAGCCCACACGAGTGCCAAGCACTCTTTGTCGATCTGTGCCCATCGCCTCTCACTTGGGGTCAGTGATCTCGAAGCATATGCAATCGGTCTCATCTTCCCATCAAAACTTTGCATCAAGCAGCCACCAACGCCATAGGAACTGGCATCCGCTGACACAAACGTTGGCTTGGTCATGTCATAGTATGCCAAAACGATGTTTGATGACAAAATTGCCTTCACTTCTTTGAAGGCCTTCTGCTGTTCAGCACCCCAAAGGAAGGCGTTTTCCTGCTTCAGCAGCTCCAGTATCGGTGCCATCGTTTGCGATAAGTTTGGCACGTACCTGCCTAGGTAGTTTACCATCCCAAGAAAGCGTCGGAGCTCACCAACATTCTCGGGCGTCTTGATTGTGCAAATGGCTTCTACCTTTATGGGATCTGGCTTCATCCCTTCTTCTGCAAACACTTGCCCTTGGTATGTCACTTTCTTCATCCTGAAGTTGCATTTGGATTTGTTGAGTTTTAAACCCACCATGCGAATTCTATCAATCACCTGATTGAGTATATCATCATGTGTGCCGACGTCTCGAGCGTAGATCAGCATGTCATCAACATCAACGAACACGCCATCGATATCTTCTACAAGCTGCTTCAATGTTCGCTGAAAGATTTCTGTGCTAGAGTTCAGACCATATGGTAGTCTATTAAAGAAATACCGCCCAAATGGAGTTATGAACGTTGTAAAGTGACGGTCATCCTCATGCAGTGGCAACTGCCAGAACGATTGAGAGCAATCAAGTGTTGTAAAGACTTTACACCCCGATAACTTCGACGCAATTTCGTCAACTGTCGGCATGACAAAACGTTCGCGCTGCACGGATTGATTCAGTTTCTTTAAGTCAACACAAATACGTACTTTTCCAGTTTTCTTTAACACTGGAACCATCGGCGCACACCATTCTGTAGGCTCTGTAACTGGAGAAATGATATTATTTGCAACCATTCTGTCAAGTTCTTCTTTCACTGGCTTTAACAATGGCTCGGAAACACGTCTCGGGCTCACAAGGTTGTACGGACTGGACTGTGGTTTCAACTTGATTCTGATAGGCTCACACTTCATGAGTCCAAAATCACCAAAAACATCATCACTAACCTCTTCTATTCGTTGCACAAATCCCATAGAACTTGCAGCTCCTCTACTCAGAAGACAGTTTCGCATGCTGCTTTGCAAGACACACACGGGAAATGTGTATTCCTTTCCCCGATGCCGTACTTCAGCTGTAAATTGGCCTATCGTTTTGATTTCTCCACCTGGACTGGTGAGAGCTGATGTGCATGGTTGCAGCGTCGGTCTTGGAATCATTCGTTCATAAACGTCTTCTGAAATGCAACTGATGTCAGCGCCTGTGTCAAGCTTGAATAAAATCTTTACATCGTTGATGATCAACTCAGTTCTCCATGGCTGAGTATCTTCACATTCTACTGAACCCAGGAAAAATGTTTCGGAGACTTCATCCTGTTCTTCAACTTCTGCAACAGATTTCTTCTTTCTGCATGCTCGCTCGTAGTGATTAAGTCGTCCACAAAAGTGGCACTTTTTACCATAAGCAGGGCAGGACCTGGGCTTGTGTTGCTTCAAACAGTTACCACATACACGATTTTGTGGTTTACTTTGAGGTTTATTGCCAGGTTTATTGTTGTATTTATGATATGTTTTTTCTTGCCTGCCTGCTTGTGTTGGCTGGGCTGGTCGTCTCCTTACGACATCCATTGAAGCAACTGGCGTCATGCTTGCCATCTGTTTCTTTACCAGCTCAGATGTTCGACACATTTCAATAGCTTCATCAAGCTTAAGATCCTCCTTGAGTTGCAATTTTTCACTGCAGTCTTTGTCAAGGATTCCCACGACCAACCTGTCTCGAATGGTTTCTTGCTTCACTGCAGCAGGGAAGTCGCATGTTTCAGCCAGCTCGTAGAGTGCTCTTATGAAACATTCCACACTCTCACCTGGCGCCTGGGTTCGTTGATGGAACCGCGCTCTCTCATGGATCTTATTCACCGCCGGTATGAAATACGAGTCAAACTTGCGCATCACAATGTCATAATTGTTCTTGTCTGCTTCGTTGTCAAAGTGCAACGTGTTAAAGACGGTCTCCGCCTGTAGACCCATAGCATAGATAAGACTTGCCACTTGTACTTCTTGGTCTTCGTCTTTCAGCTTCGTGGCCACATAAAATCTCTGCCAGCGCTGTTTCCACTCCGGCCATGTCTGTGGTTTTGTAAAATTAAAGTTATCCGGCGGATTGAATTTTGGCATCTTCACCCTGCTTTGTCTATTTTCTCCTCTATATAATGTTTATTGCTCAACCACATCTGACACCATGTTGTGTTTGGTGGTTAGCAAGAGAGAGAAAAGCAATGCTAACAGTTCGGGTGTATTTATTCAAACCTCAAAATGGCGATAATGTGGTCATGTGATATTTGGCGGTTTTGGGTTATTCACATTCAGTTATGAATGGTGATCAATACCAAACACAGATAATAAATACCAAACAGGAATGCTTTACAGGTCGAACTCAAATCTGTACATAATATTTATTTATTTAAAAACGAACTTAAGAAAGTGTCTCATTTCCTGTTATGTGAATGGTGAAAAACTCTGAAATCCCAACTAGTTGTTTTAAAATAAATAGAACTAATGTTGGTGCAATTTCTGGCATCAACTATCATAACTTCGTTCCCCATTAACCCTAACGTTTCAATGATATTTTCTCTGAGCTTTTATCATAAAAATGAGGTGTTTCAGCGTAAAAAAATTGTTTATTTCAGCAAAGATGAGGACCAAGTATCTTCATTTGGTTGCTCCTTTTTTTGAGCGTTATAAAGTTGTGCCTTTATAGGTTGTAAATAAAAAAAAAACAATAACAAAAGGGTCGATTGATTCATTGTATATCTTGTTTCTTTAGGATTGGCCTTGAGCTTTAATGTAGTGTTCATTCTAAGAAGTCATGCTTTTTAAGTAGAAAATTTAGTAGAACAGGTTGTGTATCTTTTCTCGACTAAACATTTTCTTTCTGATTTGAGGTTTAATTTGCTTCTTGATAGTTTTCTGGTTTGGAGAGTGTGCTTGTTTGATAACTTTAAAAGAAAAATAAATGGCATGTTTAATACAGCATTAACCGTTATGTTTTTATGACAAAAGTGCGTTCGTGTAGATGTTAAAAATTTTAATTAAGCAACTATGTATCAATGAGGATTAGGCTTAATTTTTCAAGGCAGAATAATTTATGTACACCTTTTGGACAGGCATACGGTATGTTATGGAAAAAAACCACGTGGTGGAAAATGACCAATCGCTGTAAATACGCGAAATTCAAAGAACTACCGGGGTTAACTTTGCATTTTACAACTAAAAAATGGCTCATAAAAATATTTATTATTCCGATAAATACTACGATGGTGATTTTGAGTATAGGTAAATAAAAATGTGATGTAGTACTTGTCAAGACATGTTTAGATTTTGTTATATTTAGTTTGAAATTAAGTCTGAGCGATAATACATATATCTACCGCTCAAACATTGGTTGAGCGGTTTTGCAGCCAATTCCTGTCAGTTGGATGCAGTAGTGACCCGTACCCACTCATTAAGGGCCTTGTAATAAAACATCTTAAAGGGCATGTGGCTGCATGTTTTTACTCTTAAACAACTCTGTTTATTTATACAATTCGATTTTTTATTCATCTTCACGTGTCTCTGCAACGATTACGGGAGAGGAGATAGAATTGGCTGGAGTAGATCTTTATTGGTGACAACAAAATGCTAAATTCCAACATCACTAAATAAGCCAGCTGCAAGTTTTGCAACCCTGTGGACTTAAATATACACCATTTTGTGATATTTGACAAAATAAATTTGTTTTGAACCACGGAAGATGTTCTTTTTCATTTTACCAATAAGCCAGTTCGCACTTTCGAATTTTCCGTTGGGGGTGTTGTTTCGACTGAAAATGTTGGGGGATAAATTATAAAGAAATGATCAGAGAAAATCAACAAAATTCTAATTTTCTTTCAACATGCACACTTTCAAATTTATAAAGCCATCATATGATCTTTTAAAAACTACTTTACATATTATTCAGTCCCTTTAATAACCAACACGTTAATATGTTTCTAGCAAAATGGAATTTTGTTGATTTTGCCGTTTTTTTCCTATCATTTCTTTATATCCTTATCCCACCTGAATTCAGCCGAAACGCAAAAACTTTTCGGCAAAAGTCAAAAGTGCGAATTAGCTTATTTGGATCTACTCTAACAATTCTTTCTCCTCTCCCTCGTACTCGTACCAGTATACAAGGACCGCCCGCCAACCTTTTTTTAGGCCCCAACCCTTCGGACTGGGACCTATAGGTTTGGGGATCCGTCTGTCCGTCATCGCTTTAGACCCCTATGAATTTGGGTGGGGGGGGGGGGGGTTGGGGCCTGCTTGTGTTTCACAAATATTTACTTGTTTTCATTATAGCCTTCTGCACGTTGAAAATTCGATTTTTGATGCATTTCCATGGTTTGTATTAAATCGTTTCTCGGAGAAAGAAATTATAGGCTTTATATTACTTTTGGGGGTAGGATGCCTTACTGCTTCTAATTCGCCTAGTCACACTATGTTTCGAATAAAATGCGCAAAAATTTTGCATCTGTACTGCGCGGGAACCAGGTAAACATGTAAGAAATGCTAGGGTAATAACAGTTCATAGTTGGAATATAAAAGACATTAAAAATTAAGACTATTTGTTCAATTTTTTTCAAAAGTTTTTAAAATAGCATACGGGTTATTAAAAAAGGGTTGGTCTTTGGTTAGATAAATTTAGCATTTAAGCGAGATCTTTCAATCATTTCTTAAATGTTCTACCCGTTTAGTTTGTAATCAAAACGCAAATTTTCACATTTGGAACGTCCAAAGTGTGATTTGGCTTATCACGGAGAAAACCTCTGTATATTATGTACAATTTATATATTAGAAACGATCATAGATAGTGGTTCTTGAAACAGTGTAGTGCTTTTAATCATTATACTGAAGATTTGTAATGGAAAGAGTTTGTCGACATTTCAGTCCCCGCCGAATAACATATATTGGTATCGGGACACTCCCCGCTGTTCCAGTTTTCGTCCACCTTTAAGAAGAAAAAATAATCAATTAACGGACCAATTTGTAATGTATTTTTTTTTAATGTGTTTTTTTTTCTCTCGGAAACCACGCTTATAGACGTCAGCTATTTTTCGATAAAATTTCCAGGCAAAAGCTGGTTTTGACAATATTTGCGCTATACTGCTGGAAAAACTTGTGTCGGTTTCGAGCACTGATAGGTTCGGTTGGGGACTTTTCAGCCACCGACTGCGAACCCTAGTTATTTCCTGGATAAATGTTGTTTGTGGATGTGGCGACGTTATGAACGGCCTCATGTGGTTCTTAACTCTGTCTAAATAAGCCAGTTTACGGTTTCGAGTGCGCGTGCACAGCAGGAAAATTCACAGGGTTCCAGTGTGGAAAAAAAACATAAAGAAACAATTAAGAAAAACACACTAAAAGTTAATTTTCTCTACCGGGGAGGTTCTGAAGTTATTACTGATAAAATGGTAATCGGCTCGTTTACTTTAAGCATACCCATGAATAAGTTGTGGTAATTATTTATTAGACCCCAATCGGGCGAGCCCCGGGTGGTCTACAGACGGACCGAAAGACGGAGGGCAATCCTATAGACTGTCTGTCCGTGTGTCACACTTTGGATGCTGTTTTGTTTCCACGCAAGTTCTCCGAAACTATTTATCCTAGGCTTATGCAACCTTACACAGTGAATATATATATGTTGGGCACAATTTATAAATCTGCACAATTTATAAATTGTGCTGCACAGTTTTCAAATTATAAACGGGCCAACCATTTAAAAATGGGTTGCCCATTTATAAATGGGCGACCCATTTTTAAATGGTCGGCCCGTTTTTAAATCCAAATTGCGGACAATTTTTAAATTGTCCTGCACAATTTTTAAATATTTAAATTTTTTTAGCTTTTTTTCTTTGGGTTTTTTTGTTTTTCGGTTCACAAGTATATTCATCTATTGTTGCAATTTCTTTTCACAAAAATGCATTTGATGGATTAGAGTACTTTATAATTGCAACTTTTTTTCCGTGATTTTGTTGTTGTGCTGTGGTTCACAAGTTTGAATTTCTATTGTTCTAATTTTGTATATTCTTCTATTGTTCTTTGCTGTAATTGCTTTTCAAAGATTTTCTCCGGCTTTTGATTGATTGGCCTAATGTGTAATTGTAAGTTTTATGTTGTAACTGTTAATTGTGCAATTGCAATTGGAACTGGCAAAGTCGAAAACAGATAGAACTAGGATCAGCTTTTGTGATGTGTTCATATTTATGTATAACTTCATGTATGCTTTGTTAATTTAGGCGCATTGATGATTTTTAACTCCATTTTAACTTGTCTTTTAGTCGTAGTTGAAATTAGAAATTAACGTTTCGTAAGCTAGTTTAATTTTTTAATTTTCCAATTGGTTTAGAACTGCTATGGTGTTATTTTTTAATCGAATATATTATTATCTTGTGGTTAGTAACTTGTAGTTGTGCTTTTGAAGAAAGGGGGGAGGGGGTGTGGAGGATGATGGTCACCAAAAGAAACCCAGACCGCCTTCAAGACCTGGATAAAACGATGTAATGTAAGACCCGTTTGTCGGGTCCCTTCCAGATTCGGGTAAAAAGGCGTACGGTAAAACCTGCCTGTCTTGACCAAGTTCCAGACCCGGATAAAAATGTAACGTAAAACTACTGTAGTGATCAACTACAGATCTGGATAAGAAGGGCCTACAGTAAAACCCGTTTTAGCGACCACCTTTCAGACTCGGACGAAAAAAAAGACGTCCATTTATATCTGTTTTAGTGACCACCATCTGTTTTGTTTATTTTGAATTTTTTACAATGAAGTATGGTTATGTTTGCAGAAATGAATATTTTATTTCAGTAATTAAAAAAAAAGGATTTTTTTTTTGGGGGGGGGGATTATGGGTTTAGTCGGGGAGACATTTGTTTTTGTTTACAAAAACAAGAAACTAAGTAGTTATCGATTGAAAGTGTAAAATATAAGCCTGTAATCTTATGTTTTGTGTGCACTGGCCGCTCTAGTTTTTCACATTGGTCAAAAATTGCCTAAATGGCGACTTGTTGTGTCCGGTTAGGGTCTGAGCCTTCGACGAATGCTTGTTATGAGTAGATCAATGCCAGTTCTAATTGCAATTGCATAATTAACAATTACAACATAAAACTGAGGCAATTACAAATTAGGAGAAAATCTTTGAAAAGCAATTACAGCACAGAACATTAGAAGACTACATAAAATTAGAACAATAGAAAATAAAACTTGTGACCAACAGCACAAAAACAAAATCACGGAAAAAGTTGCAATTATAAAGTACTCTAATCCATCAAATGCAGTTTTTGTGAAATGCAATTGCAACAATAGATGAATATGCTTGTGAATCGATATAAAAGACATAAAAGCAGTGAAATGTTGACAAAATATAAAACAAAAAAAAAAAAAAAACAAACAAACAAAAAAAGCTAAAAAATTACAATATTTAAAAATTGTGCAGGACAATTTAAAAATTGTCCGCAATTTGGATTTAAAAACGGGCCGACCATTTAAAAATGGGTCGCCCATTTATAAATGGGCAACCCATTTTTAAATGGTTGGCCCGTTTATAAATTTAAAAACTGTGCAGCACAATTTATAAATTGTGCAGATTTAACAATTGTGCCCAACATATATACTGAAGTTGTGCAATGTCGTGTTATTTTTCAAATCGGCCGAAATAGAGACTTGTCAAAAATTGTGATCTTTTGGGATAACTGCAATGTAAGACTTGGGTGCTTTCCACGCCAGTTCTCAGAAGCCATTTATCCTGGGCATATGCTACCTTGTACGATGAATATATATGTATTGAATTTGTGCAACGTCGTGTTATTTTTCAAATCGGCCAAAAATTGCCAAAATGGCAACCTGTGAAAAATTGTTATTTCTTGAGATAACGGCAATGTAAGACTTGGCTTGTCGATGGCTTGTTTTTATTTTTTTTTTTTATTTATCTATTTTTATTTATTTATTTATTTTTTTGCAGACACGTGATAGTACCAAAAGAGATTGCGAAAAATTTACCAAAGCACCTGATGACGGAGCAAGAGTGGAGGGCGCTGGGGGTACAGCAAAGCCAGGGCTGGATCCATTACATGATGCACGAACCAGGTGCGCATCTGTTTGTTGTGGTACATAAGGTACATAAGTACATGGCCATCGGTACGTGATGCACGAACCAGGTGCGCAGTATCTGTGTGGTGGTACCCAAGGTAGTACCATTTGCCATATGCGAATTGCAATTACAAACATCAACAGGAGTGTTACTCACTCCGGAGTGCCACCTGACATATCCGAGTTACAAATAACACATGAAGCCACGCGTTGCCCACTGTTTCACAATAGCATCAATTGGATTTGTTTTGTTTCTATGATGTGGATTCCCTGTCATTGTTAGATTTTAAATCCAAGGGAACTGTATAAAAAGGGTGGGTATAATCAGTACAAACCATAAATTGCAATATGGCAACAAAGAGAAAACACGCAGATTCTAGTCTAGATCTAAAATACAAAGCGATTCTAGAAGTCGAAAAGGTGTGAAATAAAAAATCAAAAATTGCTAATGCCTGTCAGATTCCGGCAAACACGCTCAGGATTTTTTTTTTTTTTTTTTTTTTGGCATTTCTGATTTCATGTAGTTGTTAACACTTCTCCGGTTTTGTTTATTAGATAAAAAAGTATAAATTTTCTCTTGTTGTTGTCTTGTTAAAACATTCACATTGAGAAAAGCATTGATTGAAACACATAAAATATGAAACAAGAAACATACCAATCACACACTGACTCCCAATTTCTAGACCACTGACCCAAATGCAAAATATCGGATAAACCGACGATCGCTTAAACCGAAGTGTTTTTCGCGATTCCGCTTAAACGGGCTCTACCGTAATTAGTATTATAACACACACCGAATGACAATGCACTCCTGCCTGAAGGAATGATAAGTACATTGGTCGTTCTCTAATCGCGTACGAAACTGCGATCGCCATATCTGAAAATTTGTTTTAGAGTGTTTCGCAAAGTAAAAAAATTATCTCGTAAAAGTTCTGGAGTTTTTTTTTTTTTTTTTTTTTAGAGTTTTTTTTTCTTTGTCCGAAGACTTCTCTTCGGACAAAGAAGAAAAAAAAAAGACGAAGTTTTGCACTTTCCTTAGTATCATTTTACCCGAGATAATGTTTTTTTTATATAAATATTCACTTTCTGTTTGCAGAACCTCACATTTTGTTGTTCAGAAGGCCGACGAATAAAGAGAACGTGCCCCAGAACTGATGACGCGAGCAGAGACCGGCGTCTCCTTGCCGTGTTGCATTTCCCGGATAATCAGTCTTGGAATGTTGAAAGAAGTGACTGTATGATGCGTGAAGAACATGTGAACGTGAAAGCAGGGACGAATGGTTTTTTTTTCTGCCGCGCTGAAAATAAACTAGAGCGGCAAGTGCGCTTCTTTCAATATGACATTGCTTTTTTATTCCGTTGTTGTCATTGTATAAAGTTCATTTTATCGTCACAAGTCACCAAAAATATATTATAGTGCTCCAGAAAATTACTGGGCTATGTGCTGATGAGTTAAAGGATTTTCGCTTGGTGGAGGTGTATGTCATGAAGAACGTTAAGCATTTGAAAAAACAATGAAAAGTGGTTCAGCGTTTCACTGGATTTTGGTATATTTGTACGAAAACTTGATTCACAGAACGTGTTTATCTTTCGCAAAGTTTTTTTTTAGGCCATGCACACATGGACCACGCATTCAAACAGAATAAAATGAAGACAGGTTTTCAAATGGATAAAAATGTAGAACAATTGTTCTTGTATGCGGTGGGAAATGAGTTGGTTATTAAAGTATTTTTTTCTTAAAGGACATGGGACATATTTAAAAATAATATATTTATGATTAAATTTTAAGTTGTTTTGTTACTCACAAAGTTAAGTTGAAATAAAATTCTTTACACTTTAGTTTTTTTGTTTTTTGTTTTTAATTGTTTTTGCACCTCTTTTCTCGCGTTTTAGATACGACTGCAAATAAAGCTACAGCATTCAGTTTCTTTTTAAAACCAGTTATACCAACTGCAAAAGTACGACTTCAATTACTTGAGTGCATTTAGTGTGTAGAAAATATTAGAGTTTATTTGAAAGTCATAAATTCACATTAAGGTTGAATAAATGTTATGTCGTCACATTATTCGTTTGTTTTTGACATTGTTTTCAGCTGTAATATATTTGAATGAAAATAAAATTAGTTTCTTTAGACGGTCAACTCGTGTGCACCTATTTCCGTTTTTTTTTTTTTTGTCCGCACCCCCCCCCCCCCTCGAACAAAGGCCTGTTCCTCCATGTACCCTAGCCACAGTTGTTTTGTTATTGCCCTCCCTCCCCCCTCCTTACACAGGAAAAAAAAAACACACACACAGAGTCGCACACACAAAATTTGTAGTGCTTGAAAGCATTGTTCATATTTAATATCTCGTAGTTACAGATCAGGGCCTTTGGGTGTGAATAATGTTGGGACGAGGATGGTGGGGGGGGGGGGGGCGCGAGAACTCCGTCTGAGCGAAGAAACAGCGAGAAATTTTGTTCAGCAGGTTCTACATACACTGTACTTCTAGTTGGGCGAAAAAAAAAAACATTTTTTTCACATGTATAAAAACTTTCCAATATGCCAGTGACTTCTTCGAAATTTGAAAGCGCGGTTCAGAATGATCCCACCCCCAGTTTTCTCACGCGGTCAAGGTCATGAATTTCACGCCATAAGTGTGTAATTCGCGAGGTTTTGGGACAAAGCTGCCTATGCTACTTTCGTCCTAAACCATTGTGACAACAGAAATGAACCCCACTTGTTTCTCCCCTGGCCGTGTTTTTGCTGGTCAAGTCGGGCGTAAATTAGAATTTTCTGGTCAATTATTGGCAGATTTGCAATAAATTGAATCCACACGCGTCGGACGATTGTTTCTAAAGTTCGTCTCTTGCAAAGGTGTGTTTTATTGTAGAGCGAGAATAAGTCAGACAGTCGATCCCATTGGCTGAACCATCTCCGGGCTTATGTAGTTACCAGAGGATTTCTCATGAACGTTTTTGTCACGTTCACCAGTCCTCCATTCTGTCCTTCACCCGGCCCAAATAAGCCCACTATCTCCTTTCTTGGGGAGAGAAATGTAAGGGCTGAAATGAAACTGAAGAGCAAAACATTTTATCCATTGATTGGGGAGCTTCTAATACAGGTTTTGAACGAAGTTCTTCGCCTGCTATGTATATAATAATTGATCTCCTTTCTCGGGGAGACAAATGTAAGAACTGAAATGAAACTGAAGAGCAAAACATTTTATCCATTGATTTGGGAGCTTCTAATACAGGTTTTGAACGAAGTTCTACGCCTGCTATTTATATAATAATTGATCTTCTTTCTCGGGGAGACAAATGTAAGAACTGAAATGAAACTGAAGAGCAAGACATTCGATACATTGATTGGGGAGCTTCTAATACACGTTTTGAACGAAGTTCTACGTCTGCTATGTATATAAAAATTGATCTCCTTTCTCGGGGAGACAAATGTAAGAACTGAAATGAAACTGAAGAGCAAGACATTTTATCCATTGATTGGGGAGCTTCTAATACAGGTTTTGAACGAAGTTCTACGCCTGCTATTTATATAATAATTGATCTCCTTTCTCGGGGAGAAAAATGTAAGAACTGAAATGAAACTGAAGAGCAAGACATTTGATCCATTGATTGGGGAGCTTCTAATACACGTTTTGAACGAAGTTCTACGCCTGCTATGTATATAATAATTGATCTCCTTTCTCGGGGAGACAAATGTAAGAACTGAAATGAAACTGAATAGCAAGACATTTGATCCATTTATTGGGCATCTTTCAACGACTCTACGCCTTCTGACTACCATGCTACAAACTCCGAAAACGAAATATCTATGCACGAACTTTGCCCGTCATACAATGCAATGCTCCCTTGACATATACTGTATTTCAATAATCGTTATACTGCTTTATATTTGCTGTACTGTATGTATTTATATTGAGGGGGGGGGGGGGGGGGGGGCTGGTTGACTGACGCTCTTAATTTCCATCTCTCCCCATACACTTTATTACAAACATATTCACAAAACTGGAAGATAAGACTTTAAACTCCCTTATAATTTGGGGTTGTTTGACTTGGGATTTCCGGAATGCACGTACAAAAGGCAAGAGATTTAAAACCTACAGCCGATTACAGATCACACGGGTTCGTCCGGAACTGAATAGGCTTCGGGTATTTTATTCATGATAAAAAATTTGAAATGATGTGGATTTGACCTGTATCAACCCCCCCCCCCCCCCCCCCACGTTTAATTACCTTGTTTTATTTGCTATGACTCAATATTTTTTCAGTTACCAATACAGAAAGTATATTGTGAAGTAGCGGTAAATGTACCCAGTACCAGTACCCAGTACCAGGCACCTGTTGTGTGGGTCATGCAGGTACAACAGACAGTGCACAAAAAAGCGAAGTTAGACCTTTATCATTTCGGTGCGTTACTTAATATTTAGTAATTGAAGTACCGGATGCGTTTCAATAGCAACAGCATGACATGGTTCTGGATACAAACACGAATCCACCAAAATTGTTAAGGAAGATGGAGGGGAAGGGGTGATTTGTGCTGAAGAGCTCAAATATGATCTTTAACCTTCATTAACAACCCATGTACCCCCCCTCTCCATGTCACTGGGCGTGCGAACGTCAAGCTTTATGTGGGTAAACAAATCGATATATATATATATATAGTCCAAACAAAAATTCACATGTATATGCAGCTGACAAATCACAGGGTTTATTGACATCATATCCTGCATAAGTAACAGAGTATTTTTCTGTGTTGTAATTTCAATGACTAAAACTACAGAAGAAAAGTTGCTTAAGCCACCAAAGAAACACGCAAAGGGAGATACGGTTCTTAGACACATATCAGCACAGGTGTACTGAGTATAAAATATTTACTCATATCAGTACAGGTGGACTGAGAATAAAGTACTTAGACTTGTATCAGCACAGGTATACTGAGTATAAAGTACCTACTCATGTCAGTACAGGTGTACCGAGAATAAAGTACTCAGACTTGTATCAATACAGGTATACTAAGTATAAAGTACCTACTCATATCAGTACAGGTATACTGAGTATAAAGTACTTACTCATATCAGTACAGGTGTACTGGCAGAATACAGACAAATTTTACGGAGCATGACGTTACTGGACTTGATAGACTTATTAACATTTCCCTATGGATCTGGTTTGGTTCAGAGATTTATCACACACACACAAAATGCTGACAATAACAATATACTACACACGCCAAAATTTAACAAACAATAAAACAAAGAAGTTAAAAGTGAAAGCGTTTACTGTGTTGTCTAGGGATTTTAGTGACATAAATGCCAGTCAGATATTTCAACTGATTTTCCCAAGGAAGAAAAAGAATGTTCTCAGAACGAAAACAACAATCAATTAACGATAATCAATCAATCCATCAATCAATCAATCAATCAAACGGCCACAGTTCAATATATCAGGATATATATTGTTTTATGTGCTATATGTTTTGACAATGCTGGGTTAGTTTCTATTATTGCGGACATTTACCACTATGTCCCTAGCGGATCCTAACACACGCGTAAACACAGAACACACTGAACGTTTTAATACACCTTAGAAGCGAGCTATGTACAAGTATTTTGCATTCAGGCTCAAATGTACCCTTGGTATTTTTTTCTCCCACCCACATCTCATGGGTTTAAACATAAACTATAAGGATAACTTATCTGAAAACTTTCAGCTCAATAAAACTCCTGGGTTCACTCTTTTTCCTTATCAATAGCATTAATGACGAGTTACTGTTATTAGAAAACCAGTCCATGGATGACGTCATCACCAGAAGCAAAAACCCAGCAGCATAGATAAACATGAAAGTCTCCAAAATAGCCTCCCACATTATCTCGAAGAAAACACTGTAACAAGCAGAGTTGAATAAAATGTGCTTTTTTGTACATAGTAACTATAACAGCATACATAACAATACATGCAGTGAGTGTCTATATATTAGTAACTTTTGCATCTGCGCTTTATGTACATTCTGACATCGGAACATGTGACGTCATAACACATTATAATACAAGGAGCTTGCCCTTCAGTACACAAATTTAACAAGACAATATACTGGCTACTTGTACCACTATT